>JAWQUT010000206.1:922347-933008 GCA_033807755.1 Ellobium chinense
GCTATAGGTCCATTTGTCTGCTTGTGTTCTGTCCAATGATACCTTTATGTCTATATTTTGTATCACTGCTTCAATGGAAATGAACTTATAGAATCTAATATCTGAATTAAAATGCCCTAGGTCTGACTTGGGGCGATTTCGTCGTACAGTGACGATACTCGTAACCAAAGTACTGCTGGAGGAAACACACGAGAATAGTATCGCCATCTCATAATGGAGTAGAATCGACATTGCACACCACGAATTTCGAGTCCCAAGACCTTTCAGCTGTGCTGTACGAATCGTTCCATCCACTTTTGAGCATTCGCTTCTACCGCACTCTTTCACAATGGCGTCAAATTTTACACCCGGGTGACATCTCTTCCTTTTAGCTGCGACAGTATTGACAGCAGTACTACAGATGACCTGAAAAGATGCATTATCACTAGGAGATTCGAACTGATGGTTTTTGGGGGGGTTTTTTTGTCTTTTTCGTGAAACTGGGGTTTTGTTTTGAAAGTCTCCAGAGACTTGGACTTGCATTGTAATGTGATTGTCGGTTGGGATTAAGTAAGTTAAGTAAGTAAATAAGAACGACCAAAAAAAAAAAAACAGCAAAAAAGACAGCAAGTCCGATGAAAAAAAAAATGAGACTTTCTTATTGGTAAAAGAATATACAGAATGAAGCGAAAATGTGAGCAATTTATGATAGCAATTTGATTTAGTTAACTTTGTCCCAAAATCGATTTAACTAGATCTAAATGTACAATGACAACGAAACTTGACACTTTTTGACGGCATATTGCCTTCGCCACTTGTGACGGATATGTGTATCCTTACCCTCTGCTTCAAACCCCTTTTAGACTTACTGGTAAACCCGGAAATAGCATTCCTGTGTCGTATCCGACTTACCAGTGCGGCATAATGGGTCATTTTCCAGGAATTAACTCCCTTGAATCCTCTAGGTGGCGCTCCAGAAGTTCAGGTACGCTTAACGTTTTTCATTCTACCCCTGTTGTAATTTTAAAGCATGTGCAACAAATCTATTTCATAATTTCATGTAACAAAATTCAACACCAAGGGTCCTTGAGGTAATTATCCCTGCCTTGCGAAAATGAGCACCCCACATCTCGAGAAAAAGTGCAATTATTCAGCCCTCCTGAAGTAGTAAGCGTAAAGAGCACTAAACACGACCCCCGGCTGGAGACGGTAACTTGTGTATGGGATATTTTGTTCTTTATCTTTGTTAATTTCAAGACGCTTCCGATGTTATAGTTTAAAGAACATCACTTTGAAAGCACTAGAAAATTTTTCATGATACCCCAGAGAATAATCGTGTGCAAGCACAAGTCTTTACAGCTGATAATATGTTCACAATTGCTTCTCAGATTTACAAAGCCAAATAACAAAAAACGGCTGGAAACCATTTTCGCCCACAGTGAGTGTCATGAGTTATCGTCCTTTACATTTGAGGAAAATGACCCGTTGTTTCCTATATATATGAACTATTCTTACGTACATGCAGATGAACTGATGGTAATTTGGTGAGATATGAGCACTTGAGAAACATGACGTAACGAAGGGAGTTAATGGTAGGATCTCACGGACTCTAATTCCAGGTTTTCAGTTGACTACCAACAGTTTGTGCTAATGAAAAATTTGATAAAGAGGAGAGGATACAGGTCTCCGCACCAGAGAATTACAATGGGTTGGCAGGTTTTTGGTTACATGTGAGGCGTGGGATAGGGGATGGGTGTAAGGGTTCAGTTTTTTTTGCAGTCCAGTCCTTTTTTTTAAATTTTCCTTTGTAGAGCAACCAAACCATCCTCCACTTTAATCCGGTCTCAGATATCTAGAGTACCTTTGTTTTCGGAGGTTAGGGTTGGGCACCAGTTATGGGGCTCAATAGTTTGCAGTCCCTTTCCCTACCTCTCGCCACACTTCCCCTTTAGAATGGTCTCTCTACCTTTAATCCGATATCAATTTCCTAGGGTACCTTTTGCAAAGGGCCATATCCATGTATACCGGTATATATGCCTGTAACTATATGTATATATGCCTATAAAATCTCTTAATTTCTCCTTCTCATGTCTGTCACTTAAATTATCCTCAGCCTCACGAATCCATTGCTGGAAATTGTGGCTGAAAAGGGTCACGTGGTCGTGCCTGAGGGGGTGACGTACGAGTTGAACATGTCAGCGATAGCGCCCCCTATCGTGGCAACGCGCCATCTTGCATATTAAAGGGGAGCAATTCCGTAATGAAATCTGTCGACTGTTGAATGAAGAACAAGTCGACAAGTTGACTTCAATACATTTGTCTCTCAATGGCAAATTGATGTTTTTCCTCGCCCATTTTTTATTTTTCTCTCCCTTCTTCTCCTTCTGAAAGGAAGTCGTTGATTTGGAAACATTTTGGAAAGCGAAAAAAGAAAAGACTGAGAAGCGTGAGGGCGTGGAGTGGGATGGGGGTTGGGTGGGAGCTCAGCTAGCTCTAACCTAGAAGTAAGATATCTATTTGTTGTGGGGATAAACTAGTGAATGAGAAGGGGGTAAGGCGGCGAGTTGGGGAAAGAATGACGGCGAATTGGGGATTGCTATAGACAGCGAGACGGGGAATGAGGGGGAAAAGGGAAATCACTGGATAAGCAGTGAAAAGGGCTTCTTAATTTAGCAGTTGAGCCAATTCATGTTTGAGTCTGAGTTGTTTCATCTTAAAGGCGCCACCAGTGAGTTCCGTAGGGAAACACAAGAGTCTATAAGACTTGTGGCTTGGTTTGGAGGATGGAGATTTTGTAGGTGGGGTGAGCTGATAATAAACAGAATAGGGAGGAGGAGCGAATAGATCTAATGTCTGAGCAGGGACTCTTACGTCTGAATTTTATGTTGATTTGTTTTGTTCTGTTTTTGCAGCTTTATTATATATAATAAACAATATATGATGCACTCAGTAAACTTTGTCTAGGATATTCTGAATATTACTATGCTCACCGTCTTTGTCTGTGTAAGCAAATCATAAAATTTTATAATGAGATTACTGAGTCCCATATCCATGCACTGCCCGCTCACGAAATTTCACATTTTCTTAAGTGGGGAGTGAGTAGACCCGAACAGATGCTCACACAAAGTAGGATAAAAGGGAAAGTGCTCAAGAAGACAAATGCAGAGAGAAAATGGAGGAAGGGAAGAAAGTGATGTGGTGGGAATCGAACCCGCGACCTGTGCATCGGCACCCATCGCCTTGCCGTCAGTTTGTTACTACTAAGTGCTCCGTTTCCACCTTGCACTTCACATTATCTTTATCTTTTCGGGCCAGGTCGATGAATACCTTTCCATCCTTCCATTAGTGCCACTGGCATATTACTCGCCCCGAATACTTGTATTCAGGCGGCTCCTTGCACTGCTTATAGCTGGTATTATTTTTCAAGATGGCTAGGTTAATAATCATGGGTGAAACGGCTTTCTCGAGGTATTTACAACATGCGAGAATCAAACCCAAGATATCATGATACTAAGCCCAGTGCCGGAACTCCCCGGCCATGCTATTTCACAAGACGCAGTAGAAGCTGATCACAGCCTTCCTGATCGGCGAGGATACACCAAGCCTAAATTCCATCCTGGAAATTGTTTGACTACAAAAACATCGCGCTTTTGGTCGCTTAAGGTTACAGACTTCTAATTGGATGAAAATAGAATGGTCTCATATGCCTTTGAAAGACAGTCCTTCGGACAGATTGTGAAGAATGGGCCCTAGATTTGTGAACCTACCTGCGAATTAGTTTGCATTCTTTCCTGATTTTGTAAACTTAACCTGAAGTTTGGATTACTCACTTCGGTTTCGGTGTGGCCTTCTGTGCGGAACACTTATCGTTAAGGAAATTGGTTAGCTTGTTTACACCCTTCGATGTATCGGTTCGTAGAAATGAAAGACCTATATTTTAAACATCATTTTTAATAAGCTCATTGAATTCTGCAAATGAAGACTTGGGGAATTTCTTGTAAGTGACAGAAGAGGAAACGGTTCCCGGACACTTGGCCGACGGACGTTTGGCCGACAGACATTTGGCCGAACGGACATTTGGCCGAAATTCATTACTGTACTGCATATTGTTATATTCATTCATCTCGGCACTTTCTTCTCTCTCCCAGAGAATGTGCGAATGTAAGTTGTCACTAAATTCATTAAAATTTATATGTTGACACGTACTGCAATAAAGAATTATGCTGTAAAAAACATTGGTCACCCCCCCCCCTTNGAGTAGACCCGAACAGATGCTCACACAAAGTAGGATAAAAGGGAAAGTGCTCAAGAAGACAAATGCAGAGAGAAAATGGAAGAAGGGAAGAAAGTGATGTGGTGGGAATCGAACCCGCGACCTGTGCATCGGCACCCATCGCCTTGCCGTCAGTTTGTTACTACTAACTGCTCCGTTTCCATCTTGTACTTCACATTATCTTTCTCTTTTCGGGCCAGGTCGATGAATACCTTTCCACCCTTCCATTAGTGCCACTGGTATATTACTCGGGCCGATTACTTACAGCTGGTACTAATTTTCAATACGGCTAGGTTAATAATCATGGGTGAAACGGCTTTCTCGAGGTATTTACAACATGCGAGAATCGAACTCAAGATTTCACGATACTGAGCTCAGTGCCGTAACTCTTCGGCCATGCTATTTCACAATTCACAAGACGCAGTTGAAGCTGACCACAGCCTTCCTGAGCGGCGAGGATACACCAAGCCTAAATTCCATCCTGGACATTGTTTGACTACAAAAACATGGCGCTTTTGGTCACTTAAGGTTACAGACTTCTAATTGGATGAAAATAGAATGTTGTCATATGCCTTAGGAAGACAGTAAAGTGTGGAGAATGGGCCCTAGACCTGTGAACCTAACTGCGAATTCGTTTGCATTCTTTCCTGATTGCGTTAATTTAACCTGAAGTTTGGGTCATTCACTTCGGTTTCGGTATGGCCTTCTGCGCGGAGCACTTATGGTTAAGGAAATTAGCTTGTTTACACCTTTCGATGTATCGGTTCGTAGCTCGAAAACGAAATGAAAGACCTATATTTTAAATATCATTTTTAATAAGCTTGTTGAATTCTGTAAACTATTAAAGAAGACTTAGAGATTGTGGAATTTCTTGTAAGTGACAGTAGAGGAAACAGTTTATTGGCTCAAAGAGGAGAATCGGATTAGCCTTCTGTGACCATAAACGTAGAATGCAGAGCAAAGGATGCCACGCCACGTTGTACTTTCATAATGGTCAATAGTCAGATTTTGGTCTAAATAGAAGAAAGATACTGTAAATGGTATTTATGAGACCAAGGCCCATGTTGCCATATTCAAGAAGTAAAATACAAAAACATTTCCCTGTAAAAATTACAGTTGTAAAATTCCGCGCCCATTGTGTTTGCTTAGCCATCACAAAGTTTTTCCGCCAAAAAATGACTCAGAGTTATTGTGGAAGCCCAGTGTGATGTAGTGATTCTCAGCTTAAATATTTTAGGATATCACCAAGATATTGTCGTCAACGACTGTACTCGCCGCAAGCTGATATAAGCATGTAAAACAAAGTTTAAGACAAGAAAAACAACAGGCATTGTGAGCTTGCAGATTAGGGTTAATGCGACCGCTGAGAAATGTCATGTTGAAAACATAATCTGTGTATCATTGCAGACAACCGTCTGTATTTTAAAAAATTATTTATGGTGATTTCTGCATGTCTCAAATTTAGATTGTATTTCATTGACTAAAAGAAGTTTTATCAGTGAATTTATCAGTCGATTTCACAAGCGTTCACTGTTTTCTCCATTTACTTTCCGGATCATGTCGAAATATCAGAGGTCAGTATGATTCACCACTAAAAGTTCACGTACACTAATCGAAGAAGCATGAGAAAAGAAATCAGATAAAACAGGCCCGATCAGTTACAATGAATGTCAAATCAATTATCAAAAGAAAAAAAAATCATATAACATTTCTACTCACACCTAAACCCAAGATAATATTGTTTGTTTTTTGTTTTGAAACACTAACAAATTCATTTCAGACCATTATATTTTTAGCTGCCCCTCGGGGCTTGAAACAGGGCGGTGTTTGAGACTCTCGCGTCATGGCGTTGGGCAGTGCAGTACAAAGAACTGGAAGAAACGGAAACAGAGGATTATCGGTTAATCAGGCGATAAACACGTGGGTTTAAATGTTATCATTGGACTTAATTTCCTGGCTACTTGTTTGGCCGCCATTCCCTTGGGTGGCTTCCCTTTTTTGTGAGCATGCGCGTGTGTTCTTATCTGAATGATGATATGTTAAAGACCTTACAGAGGGCTCATGGGAGGCAGGGAGAGGAAAATGGAGAAGGTAGTTTTCTTCAGAAGCAATTAGGTTGTGTTGACTTATAGGGTCGTATTTCATAAATCAGGTCATACGTGAATTTTGTAATCATTATAGAACTTGCGCATTAATGCTGGGAACTTTTACCATTGTAAGGATTACATTAGTGTACTGGTGCTTAATGCACCCTTAGTAGCTTTCAACATGTAGAGGTAATGTAGGTCTTACAATGGTAAGAGATCCCAACGTTAATGCACAAGTTGTCTTTTAAAATGATTTGCACTTTCATAGCAGTTCTGATGACAAGAAGAGAATAAATACTTACACTTCCGTCAGCCTACTTGCCTGTGTATTGGGCACTTAGCATGATTATTACTACTATTATTAATATTATTGTTGTTGTTATTATTATTATTATTGTTACTACTATTATATTACTGATATTATTATCATTATTACTACTACTATTATTATTATTATTATTATTATTATCATTATTATTATTATTATTAATTATCATCATCATTTTCTTCAATAATATCATTACTACGATTATTATTAATTTTATGAGGACCTAGGCCTTTTCATGTTAATATAAAGGGTGAATACCAATTCTTCTGAACTTCATTCGTATGAAATACGGCTTGTGTCAGAGTGGACGAATCTCATATTACGTCGTCTTTCAATCGTTGCATCAGAGTTGACCTACTTTTCGCCTGCTTTCATTATGATCATTATTATTATTATCATAAGTACTTTTCACCGCATCTACCTGAGTATGATAAAATAGGAGGGATGTGTGTGGTACCTATACAAGGCCAGAAAATATGTACTGCAGACTAAACAAAATGGTGGCCCGACGACTACCGAAACAACCGAAACAAGCCGCAGAATCTCCTTTCGTAGTATAAGCTATAAATTGTGCGGAACTGTGCGACATGGAAATATTACAAAGTACAAGTACACCTGTATCTGATTATCTGCCAGCTGATCTCTTGTGTGAATGATTCCTATTACAGACATCTACGATCAACTGTTGTTTAAAGCAGTTTTCGTTTAAATTTCAACATGTTTAAGATGATCTGTTTCCGCATTTCTATGTTAAAGTCACGTGCTATTGTCATTTCCTTATAACTGCATTACTTCATGCTCTGAGAGTTTGCTATTAAGCGGAGATCAGTAGATTTTTGTTTTCTTTGTTTTGTCAGTGTTGCTCCACATTTATTTCTTAACACCCGATATCTGTACTTACCTCCTTTTACAGTAACTAGATATCTCTGCCCCGGGGTTATTTAAAGTTTTCCAATTATCAAAACAGTGCACATTACTTTTTTTTGCACCGGCTTTCTGTACAACAGTCGTCAGTGGCAGGATTGTCTCCCTTTTTCTCATTAGGTAGATGCTTCACTGTCTATATGACAGAAACGATATTTCGGATGCCCCTCTTTCCTCCCCCCTCCCACNNNNCCCTCCCTTCCACACCATAAAAAAATTCACTTAATTTCAAAGTTTAATCATTTCGATAAATCAAATTCTGTTCATTTTAAAATTGCTGTACATGACCAACTAGTCAAGACGTTATCTATAAATGCCGAGAATTTCAAATCCCTAGGCATATGGTTATTGCACAGAATTTTTTTTAAATTACAAATTATTAACTATAAATATCTGTCACTGTGGCTAGATTTCCACGCTAGCGTCTTGATAACACTTGAAGCTATTGAATTTTGAATTAAGTGAATTTTTTTTTCTGTTTTTTTTGTTGTTGTTGTTGTTGTTGTTGTTATGGGTAAGGGAAGGGGCTCCCTGTCTCTGGGATATAAAAATACTTCTTGGAAAAAGAAGAAAAGTTGGTAATGGGGAGGGGGATATGGCCCTTAAATTCAGGAACCGAACCATATCTTCACTGTACATTCATAATAGTCTAATTCATGTTTCACAGTGTTCAAAAAGCATGAGAACTTGTTTTTACAGTGAGACAAAACCATTCGGCGAGAATATTTGTAACAGCCATTTTGGGGAAAAAATATTGGCGCATTCTAATTCTTTGAATATGTAAACAAGGACCGGCATCTAATAAACAAATGTATCATTATCTCCCTTTAGTTGTCTTTGTCTTAGGGACATGGTGATCTGAACATTCATCCTTGTTACTACATAAGATTGTATTCCATAGGGTAAGGAAAGTAATGGCACCCTTAGAAATGTATAGAGAATAATTTAGTTCAGAATTTAAAATAAAATAAAATGAAAATAGACCTTCATTGAACTCCCAGAGAATTTGTTTCACGACGCTATACATTTTCATACATCTGTATATTAATGTGTAAATAAGAAAATGATAACTTTATTATCCATAACATGGAAAACTGGCTTGGTTGCAGTACACACGTACACAGTAATAATAATAATAATAACAGTAACCCAGCAAAAGGTAACCCAGCAAAAGATGCATCCAGACGTTCAGAAATGAGATGTACATAAACGTTCACTGTCATCGTCACATACATAGTCCCCCAGATCATTACGATCTGAAAATGCTTTTTTTTCTCCATGTACCAAAAGCAAACATGAAAAAAATTTGGAGAAAGAGCTTTTACGTCCTCATGACCATTTGTTTGGAATAAACTGCTTAAAAATATTCGTAATGAAAATAGTCTAAGTACTTTTAAGAAACTTCTCAAAACACATTTGTTCAAACAATATCTTGGTTGACCATGACAGTCTGCGAAACCATTTTTTTTTCATCTGTATTGCAGTACATGTGGACAGAGTGTAGTATGCTTGGGTGTGTGAGCTGAATATTATATAATCTTATTTACTTCTCTATGTAACGCGCTCAGAGCCTGTATCTACAGGGATGAGCGCTATATAAATGCTATGTATTATTATTATTATTATTGTTATTACATATACATACAAAGTTTAACGATACCCATTTGTTGTAAGTGTACTTTTTTACATAAACGAAATTCAGCACAAAGTGTTTGTTAGTTTTCACCGGTTCTGACAATATTTTCGGGAATTAATGGCCGACTAAGCTTAGACCAAAACAAAAGCCCAATAAAAAATCACGAAAAATTGGATCTCTTCCTTCTAGCACACACACACACACACACACACACACACACACACACACACACGCACACACAAATATGATAAGCGATCTTTCTGCCCATTTTACGAAAACAGATCCCTGGTGTCAAATTTGGTCAAATTCATCTTTGTGGCGTCTTTGGATAGAGTTTAATGTTCTCTATCTTTCCATGTAGGTTATCCTCTCGTAATTATACTTTATAGTTTTCAAAACAGCACACCGAATCTGCCATACATTACATGTATTTGATAATATAGAGGACAACAAGAGAATGTAAAATTGTGAATTTGGCACATACGGCGTTTTCCAGTAGAACGACAGCACAGTTTCCTCCAAATCTTAATCTTCTAAAATAGGACGCTATTTACCAATCGACATGAAATAGATTTATTTCTGCAGAGTTAATTATCTTACAGTAATAGGAAAGTATAATGGTGCTTTGCCAGACTGTCTATAAATAACAAATTTATACCAAAGTAAATAACAATAATGTCCGTTATTTGTTTTATAACCGTCTTTATTTCAGAACAAATGATCAAAGTTGACCTATATTCACTCTTTGTTCTAGAATTTCACCTTGCTCTTTATTCACCTAGTGACTTTATCTACTCGCACGACTTTCGTGGTTTCACGTGATAGCCCAATAAGTCTGGATGAAAACATTCATTTGTTTATAATGACACTGGCGGTGGTGGCTTGTGTTGTTGTCGTTTATAATGATGTTGGTTTGCTACTTCGTTTGAATAGTACAATCAACTTTTCTTAATCGCAACTCCTCCCTTAAATGGACCAAAGTATTTTAAAATGAGGTTGAGAACGAACTCTAATGCTTTTCATTTATCTGAAAATTATTGTGTTTACAAGAAAATTCTCATTAAACGTAGCCTAATTCAGTTTGTTGTTGTTGTTTAATTTGCAATTGTGTGGCTGCACGATAGTGCCTTTATCTTTTGTTTCCTTTACTAGCCTGTTAAAAAGAGGAACCAATTTTACAGCGAAACAAAAAACGGACAGGCGAGAGTTATTGAAGTCATTTAGATGCTGGCTAGACGGTTTCAGCTCAAGGAGTGACGTCATGATGGTAACAAAGAAGAAATAAACAGAAAGAAATTTAAACAACACTTTTTAAAGATTCAAGGTTCAAAGTGTGTGTGTGTGAGTGAGTATGTGTGTTTGTGTGTGTGTGTGTGTGTGTGTGTGTGTGTGTGTGTGTGTGTGTGTGTGTGTGTGTGTGTGTGTGTGTGTGTG
>JAWQUT010000206.1:952295-969299 GCA_033807755.1 Ellobium chinense
ACACACACACCATCCTCTGGACTCCATCAAACACTCGTCAGTTCTCCACCCAACCGAAAGCAGCGCCCATGGAATCGCTAGACAAATAGCAGAGCCATACCGCCCTACCCCACCCCGTCCCACCCAAGCCCATGGACTCCCTCAAACACTCGGCAGTTCACCTCCCAACGGAAGCAACGCCCATGAAGCCGCCAGACAAATAGCAGAGTAGTTTTGTTGATGTTCAGACGGGGGATAGAGAGGAACGTGGTTTATAATACAACAGACCCGGAAACAAGGAATCAACGATGATTAATGGCTTGTTTGTTCGAGGAAGGAATATTATGCTACAGTTTGATAGTCGGTGTGAGAAGGTGATGTTGATGCTGTTGCTGTTGCTGCCGCTGCTGGTGCTGCTGCGGCTGTTGCCGCCGCTGATGGTGCTGGTGCTGTTACTGCTGATGATACTGCTATTGGTGTGATGTATACTATAACTCATCAGGAGACAATGAATCTAGTGTTATTAATTGCATGTATGTGAGACGAATAATGTGAGAATTTTGTGCTACAATGAGGAGGGTGATAGTCCACTCAATGTAATTTTATTTGTTGTTGTTGCTGTAGATGTTGTTGTTGTTGTTGTTGTTGTTGTTGTAGGCGACAGTGGTGGCTGTGTTGGTAGAAATGGTTTTTATTTTAACCCCTACCTCCAATTCTCAGCACTGATAGCCATCTTTGCCCGTTTTCTGCCTTTTCATGGTCCAGCATCCATCTGCCATTTCTCAAACCTGACGAGCCTATAAATAAAATCTCATTCATTGTCGTATATGCCCTTTCTACCTCCTTTTCCTTCTCATCCAGCTCTTTCACCAAGTAAAAATCAATCAGTGTATAAGAAGTGGGAATTTATTAATTATAATTAGATGGATAAGAAACTCTGTTATTCGGAGAGCGAGGCAACAGAAGAACTTCAGAGGAAGATAACCCGTCAAGCAATGTATTTCAACCCTTTGACGCGGTGACACTCTAAACGGTGCTGGACCAAACTTGAAGAATGATTCTCAAGTACTGACGTTTTCTCAGGAATAAGACATTATATTCCAAGTAAACTGATGAATCTGCTACATCACTAAAACCAAATCTTCGAGACAGAAGTTTCTCTCTTCTTTCTGGTTCATAACAACAACTCAACTTTGCCCTCGCAGCCTCCTCCTCCTCCTCCAGCACCCATCTGTCCCCCATCTTAACGAGCCCACTTCTCAAAATCTCCACTCGTTCCTTGATCAAATTAATGAAGATTCCACAGATTACACCCTTAATCAGGCTGACTCATTTTAGTCTTTGAGAGGCAGAACTCAAATAATCTGGGTGCTGGCCCTCTCTTCTTCTGCCGCGGCCCCTTTCCCAAGCCAAAATTTAAGCGATCAATCACCACTAAGAATGTCAATCGTAAAGCACAAACGTCTTCTGTCATGCTGTAATTGACCTTTTCGAAAAGTTAATAAGACAAAAGTTTTCGACGTGGCTAAACTGAGTGGCCAACGTTTTGTTCACTTCGCAATTTTGTTTTCAAATCACTTCGTTTGTATAACCAATAATTAGAAACATCACTCAGTCATTCACTCTTAGGCCATGGCAAATTTGGGATTGTTTTGTCCCTGCTGGCTGATCGGAAAAGTAAATGTATTCAAGGGCAAAAACAGTGGAACTTCTGGACACCGATTATCATGCAGTCAAATTTTTCACCTATTCGTTGCTTGGCTCTGATATTTGCCTTATAATTCTATATTAGATTTGCCTGACAGATTCGAAAATCTTGACCAGATCTCAGACTTTTGAATTTATGAGGTTCTACTATTTCTTATGTTGAATTAGACTGAGCAGCGTACTCCGTTTTGTCAGAGGACAAGCAGAAAGAAAGCAAGCTCATGACGCCTCCATCTTGTCGCAAAAAAAGAAAACGCAAATAGAAATTCTCTTTAAGAAAGACTTAATGAAACAAACTCCCACTTACTTTATCCAAAGTGACAATTTCTTGTTAGAGAATCCAGATTGTAAGCTTAACTTTGGTTTGAATCCATGTTTTGAGTTTAATGTGTAACATTAAAGATTAGTATCTCATTTCCAGCAAAAGATGGAGCTATCTAGTTCTGCAAAAGCCACTGCTCAAGTGTACAGAGTCATAAAAACGAAGTAAAATTTTCATAAAGAGCAAGGTACATGTATACCAGTTTGTACATAATACTGTTTTGCACTCTCTAGTGCTGTTTTACGCTGTCTTCAGTCAGTTCTGAAAATCTATAGAGGCACTCGTATGGTTTTCTCCTCGACTCTCTCCTTAAGTTGTATAGACTGTTCTATGCTTGGAGTAAGGGGCAATTGTGGCATGTATGGTGAGCAGTATGCCTTACATCTTGGAGAGAAAAGTTTTGATAATTTATTAAAATACTCTCGTGTTTATATCTTGATTTTCTCCTTCCATCGTAGAAAATGTTCTGTGCTTGGAATAAGGGTGTGTTTTGACAGGTATGGTGGTCAGTATGCCTTGCGCTTTAGTGAGAAACGTTTTGCTAATTGATTAGAGCACTCTTGTGTTTTCCCCCTCAACTTTTTCCTTCCGTCGTTCAGAATTTTCTGTCTTGTTGTGAGGGAGTATTGTGACATGTATGATGAGCAGTATGCCTTGCGGCTTAGGCCCATGACAGACGAGATGTAAAAAACGCAGCAGGAATTACTGCGCAGTCTGGAGATATACTGTGGCAAATGGGTGCGGTCACACGAGCGACAGGCAGTAGTTTCAGTCCTGGCGTAGCAGATGTGTGTCGCCCACATTCTGGTACGCCGCGACACACCATGATCATGTCCCTGACTCTCCGATTGTCCATGTTGATCTGAGCCGTAGCGTTAAATGTCGCCCGTCACAAAAGTAAGCGACACTTTCTGCGCAGAATTTACTACGCGACAATTGTAGCTCAAGGCACTTAGAGAGAAAGGTCCTGCTAATTTATTAAAGCACTACTGTGTTTTCACTTCGCCTCTCTCCTTCCGTCGTATAGAATTTTCTGTGCTAGGCGTAGGGGCACATAATGGCATATAGAGTGATCAATATGCCTTGCCCGCCTCAGAGAGAAGAGAAGAGGGACGAGTAGCAGAGAAGACCATTGACCATATGGGCAGCACCAAGGGATTTTAAAACAATGGAACCAATCACTATCACTCTCCAAAGCCCAAATGACCAACAAAGGAGCATCACAGATTGTAGGATAGATGACCTCTGCCCTCCCCCCCTCCCACCCACTTCACACCCAAAATTTTCATGACCCATGCCAAGAACGACAATCGATCTGACCCTGGGTTGACCCGCATAATTGTTTAAAGGCCAGCTGTATCTGATTCCCCAGATTTCACTAATTATCATAATGGCGGGTCTGGCCGTCCCTCTGCGCTTTATCTCTTGGGAGGAAGGTCAGGGTATCCCAATTCCAACAGTCTCATTGCTACCAGTGCAAGTACCGCTACTGTAATATTCAACACTTAACGTGTTCAACAATAAGATATAGACACAACGTCCATTTCGTAATTGAGAGCTAGCTCATTAACGATGGGATCTGTGACCATCGTAGGAATTACATTGGTGCATCGAATTTAGTGGAGTAGCGTTCAACATGCAGATTTAATGTAATTCTTACAATGGTAAGAGATCCCATCATTAATGGGCAAGCTCTCAAATCTGGTAGCTAGGTGTAATAAGGTAAGGCTTAATTTGATCATTTCCGATATTCTATTGAACAATCTTAAAGTGTGTCTCCCTAAACAGGAAACTAAACAGGAACGACACAACTTTTACAACCATTGCCTTCTGTATTTACATTAGTCATCAACGTACAATGTAAAGCAATCGACACGTCCAAATCACCTCTTCTGCTACCGTTACCTCTACCATAACTAGCTACCATCAGTAGCGGCAACACTAGCAGCGTCACTCCGTACTAGCTCTGCCGTCTTTTGACAAAAAGGCACATTTTATGCAATAGAAATTGTATTGCATATGTGCTGTTTTGTTATAAGACGACAGAGCTGCTCTAGTACCACTGCGACCATTACCACATCACCATTACCATTACAAAGCTATCACCATGATTACCATAGCCGCCATTATACAGCCACCTCATTACCATCACCACCAACGTTACCACCAATGCTCTGGAGTGGAGTTGAGTTTTCTGTTGAAAGACCGTATTTATCCTCTATTATAATATTGCATATACTGTCTTTTAACTTAAAACGCCAGCGTGATCCCTACTACCATTCAAACACATTAAGGGAGCTGGCTAAGCAACAAATAATGAATCCAGTGATAAAACAGAATGTTTAGATTAGTCTGCACCGGTTTTTCACATGCCATGTATTCGATCGCAAAGTACAGCACTGGCATTTTCACATTTTTTTTTCTTCATTTCATACCAACCCTTCTGTCACTTACAAACTCTCAGATCCTTTTCAGAATCATATTGGTCATACTGACGAATAAGGATGTGTACCATAATTGAGATCTTGAGTTGTTCGACCTTGTAGATAATCGTGTGTTGACTTTTTCTTAGGAATAAGGCATAAGATTGGTACTGTTCAAAGTGCAGTTCATTTAGTTACTCTATGCAGAGCTTGATAGTGAGCCTTATTGATATCACTCTAGTACATTATGAGTGATATCAATATCATAGCAGCGTGGTCTAATGGTTACGACGTTGGACTCAAGATCTAAAGGTCCTGGGTTCGATTCCCGACTACGGTCATGTTGTAAGTGCCTTGGGAAAGCATTTCATTCACATTTTCCTCAGTCCACCCGTCTGTAAATGGGTACCTGGCTATAGACAGTGGAAGATATTGTCAGAATGCTAGTGATCAGCACCTATAAATGGCAGCGGCACTGTATGCTCCCCAGGGAGTCGAGAAAGTCTGAAAGTGATCAGACCTGCTGGGGAAATAATAGTGTGAAGTCGCATGAGCGGGTATTAGCCTGGATATGAGATTTATAAACTGCATTATTATTACTATTATTAATATCACTGATCAGAAAGACTACTGGATTCCATTTGGTTATGTGAGATATACATGTGTGAAGTTAGTAGCTGTAGTGCTTAAAATGTCCATGTGCTATCCCGTTGCATACTGTATTTTGCCCATGTACCACGTCTGTTGTCTGGGCTTACTCCTAATAAACTTGTTAAACTTGTTGTTGTTGTTATTATTATATTCCCAACTATTTTTCTTTATCCCCTGACGCTCTTCATCTAGAGTAAATTGTATAATTTTGGATTGTCTGGACGTTTCCAAAATAACGCAACCCCGTTCCAAACACATTGAATAGCTTTAACCAACCAGTCCACGAATACTGAAACACCATCATGGGTGTATGAGTGGGGCGATGGCGGTGGGGTAGGAACGGACGCACTGCAATGGTATTCGCGCAATTCCTATGCACGTGAGCACTATAAAACACAGAAGACAGTGCCCTAAACGTGAGCAGCTCAGCTCCAGGGCTTTTCTGTTTATCTTATGAATAATTCCACAGAATCGTCATTCACAATAATATATTATCCCATTGTCAAGCCCAACTCCTGAGCCATAATTTACGCTGGGACTATTCTCTCTCTCTCTCAATGCCTTGATTTCTCCCTTCATCTTTCTCTCCTTCCTTCTAGCCCTTCCTCCTTCCCTTCTTTCAGGTGTATATAAGAGAATTAAACGATGCGGATATAAGAAATAAACAATCCTGGAGAAACAGTCTGTGGAAAATAAAATGCATTGCAATTCAATTTCTTTTCCGTTTCGGACAACAAAAGTGTAAAGAAAAAAAAAAGATGATTTTTCATTTGTAGCGGTTTGTATAAAAATGCTGCCCCTATCTCTCTCTCCTTTTGTCTTTCCCCTTCTTTGCTTGCTACACCGTTCACTGCTAGCTCTCCTTCTGTCTCTTTCTCTCTCTCTCTTTCTCTCTCTCTCTCACTCTTTCTCTCTCTCTCATTCTCTCTCTCCCTACCCCTCTTCCCTCTCTTTCTTTCTCTGTCTCTCCCACGCGCTCCTTGAAGTTAGCTGAACTAGAATGACTTGTTACAGGCACAGATTCAGTGTGCCTAAATACATAATGATCCTTCCCCCCCCCTTCCCCCCTTCATTTCTATCGCCGCTGCTTGCGAATCTGCTGTCTCCAGCAGACTTGTATCAGGAACGGGTAAATATAGCAGCCGCGAGTCATTCACTGCTCGTTTACAATACAATCTAATTTGTTGGCGTCATGAATATTAAGACTCGAAAGCTAAGTAGTTGGAACATTGGGCTTGAGAGCACAGGAACCTGTGTTCAATCCTCACTGGGAATAGAAAGAAATTATAGCCTATCCAGTATATTCTTCAGTATTATCCGCGTATCTTCTCTTATTCCGACTACATTAAATGCAAAGACCGATTTCCTTAAGGAAGCATAATATACTCAAGTGACAAGTCTACTGTAGAAAGTAGATTCGCCCATCCAGTATATTTTCAGTACTGCCCACATGTCTTCTGTTATCCAAGCGTCATTTAATGCAAAGGCAGATTGTTTGAAGGAGTCACAATAAACACAAATCTATTGTGGAGAGCAGATTCGCCTTCAGCTCGGGCTCCAACACCCCACCTACCACCTTCCCTACTTTTGTCTTCGACATTTCGTTACTTATCTGTCCTACTCATCTCACCATCTCTAACCTACCCTCTCCCCGCCCCCGCCCCCGCCCCACGCCATTTCACTACCCCAAACCGCAGAAAATGACCTTTTCCTGAGTATAAAAATGGTCACGAATTATCCCATTAGTCACCATGCTCTAGCGTAGAACCTCCCCACCCCTTCCCACAGGCACACAAATTGCTCACTCCCACCCTGTCTTACTCTAACCCATCTAGACTAAATGTACTCTCACACACACACACACATCCACTGCAGGAACGATTCATTCCACCTTTTACTGATTCCCACCGATCCACTGTTAGCGAAGCCGTGTATATACATATATATATGTATACAAAGATCGTAAGCCACTACTGATTTTATTCAAAACCTAACATGAGATTCAGAGGTGGGTGCGAAAGGCTGAAACGATTTGGAAGTCTAGGCTACATTGTGTACTTTATTTTCACATGACAAGTCTTGAAAAGTCCAACAGGTTCCTGCAAGAATACAAGAATACAAGAATCTTTATTGCTCAAGTTGTATATAACATATTTATGATCATCCATACTATTGAGAAAATGCAATTAACAATCAACATAATGTATCAGTGCAATCATTTCCGACTCGGGTGGATATGAAAACAATACATAAAATATTACTTAAACATCTGGAAACCTGACAAAATATTACTTTTCTCTGTGGCAGAAACTTCCATTTCGCCTTATGAGTTCAGTCCATAAATAAACCTGGAACTAAAATACCTATACCAACCAATGAAAGACAATGTTCAAATCATAGCAACCAATCAGACCAATCAGAGATTGTGTTTTAATTATGATCATCTCTTTAGAAGTTTGTTTTTTGTTTCCCCGGTGAACCCGGATGTACAAAAACGCTTCCGCCATTAATTATTATTTTTGATCCGATCATTAAATAGTATTCCTCGATATTGAACCGTCTGAGTTTGATTGTTCCAAAGAACCAGTTTCACATTAAAACGTTCTAGGTTATAAACGGAAGAAAGTAAAGGACAAAATTGCAGAGAGAACTTGGTAATATATTGTGGCCAATATATTATCGTCTGTCTTCACGATTTACGTGAGTCTATACCGTCGTATTTCAGAAAAATAGTCAAAAACAGGAAGACATGCAAGTTTTTATTCGTACAGTAGACAACGGTTAAAGCGAAATCCGAGAGACCAAAACCATTTGTTCAGTTCAACATAGTTTCGATTTACACAGATTAGCCTTAAGAGAGGAAAATTAAAAGGGCTTCCTGTCTTCTTTTGTTTTATCTGTACTTTTGGGTCAATCGTTTTCGTTTTGACCGTTGTCTACTGTATAAAAGTTACTGTTCATGTTATTCGTATCTAATAGTAAGAATAATAATGTTGTTTATAAGTATCGTATCAAGGCTAATGCCTATGTGCTTACGCGACTTCGCACTATTACTACCCCGGTAGGCAGGATCACTCTAGGACTTTGTCAACTCCTTGGAAAGTATACAGTGCCGCTGCCGGTTGGAAGCGCTGACCACTAGCATTCTAACAGTGTCTTTTACTGCGCCTACAGTCACTGACAGGTGGATTAAAGAAAATGTGGATGAAATGCTTTACCAAGACACTTACAACACGATCATGGTGGGGAATCGAACCACGACCTTTAGATCTCGAGTTCAACGTCGCACCCATTCGGCCACGCTGCTCCTAGTTCTTTCTTGACTATTTGGTACTGTCATCAGACTCAACCTGAAGTTTTGAACCGGTAATTTTCGACTTCCATCTTGCCGCTTAACATCCCTGTATTTGGATAAGAATCTGCTCTATCCGTGAAACCGATTTTTCTTTATAAAGCTTGTCCTATTAATATCATGGCTGCAACAAATTTTTTTTTCAACTAAGATCCCTGTCTCACTTGCTGCGGATGAATTTTTCAGTCTTTTTTTTTTCTGATGGGATCTTTTTTTTTTTCACTGACATAATAATGGATCTAATTGCAATTATGTGTGTTAGATCTCGCTTACATGAATATGCCATACAGTAATAAGGCGCAGGGAAGTCGCCCACACCAACAACACATGGCCCTTCCCTCGGGTGATGTGCTCTTTGATTAACGACGGCAATCGCGCGGTTGTCTAAACCCCGATAACAAGGTTTAACAAAATTTATTTGTTAAAAAAAAAACCAAGCCACAGACATTCCAGATGTTTTGAGCTCTGACTACTTTCCGAAAGGCCGAAGCAAGAACTATGTTCTGACGAAGTGGTGTATCGATAGCTTTAATATATTCGGGGAAATTGAACATTTATGGCTGGACGTATATTATCAATCTTAGTTCTCACTAGTTTAACAAGTTTATATAATTGTAACCCAGACCACAACTGTGGTACATGGGCGAACAATAAACTATATTATTATACACTGGCAATGAACAGTACAAGATATAGGTAATAATAAAGATCCACGCACAGCAGTCTCATACATAACAACTGAAATTTTACAACGCTCTTCTGAAAGATTGTCAAACATCGCATATTATGTCCCTTCGTGAGATGGGCGATGACACATGGCCGTTCCCATCTGCGGCATAGTTGGCTTAGATCCCGCTCCGGCAAAAGATCCCTCTTTTCCCGTCTCCCTAGCACCGGAATGGTAGCCGGAGACTGCTCGCATATCAAAATGTTGCACTTTGACTTTGAGATACGACATTGTTAACAAAAATGAGAATATAATGTTCATACATCGAATGAAATGTGACATAACATTCCGTCAGAATTTGTCTACTCTCTCTGCCAGAACCATCATCTACAACCCCAATACTGTTAGTGTGAACTTCTACTACCAACACCATCACCATCACTACCATCACTTTTGGTGTCAATCTTTACCAGCACCATCACTACCACTACCACTACTAGTACCACCACTACCAGCACCACCACAAACACGACCAGCACCATCGAATCTTCCTCGCCACCAGCCACCGCTGTTGCCATCGTCTCCATAAACGTCATCTTAAGAGCTCTTCAAGGCTCTTTGAAATGGTTTGCCCCTGGTGTTGTTTTTGTCAATCACGCCGAAACGAATTCGGAACACGAGTAATCCAAGTGGAGATTATGAACAAAATATTCTTAGATCAATTATTGGCTTCGGCCTGAACAACGAGGGGAAGCAAATACAGGTCCCTGATTTGCTTGCCTCCATAAGATTACTTCCCCTTTGTTTTCGGGCCCATGTCGGTTTGTGCTTTGTGTTTGCTTTTTATGAAATTTTCATCAGTTTAAGATGCCGGAGATTCATGGCAGTCGGGGGAGATTTTATTTCGGACTCTTTCGGAGAAGAGAACTTAGGAGTGGCGGAGAAAAAAGAAATATTGAGAGAGAGAGAAGGAGAGAGAGAGAGAGAGAGAAAGAGAGAGACAGAAAGAGAGAGAGAGAGAGACTGAGAGAAGGAGAGATAAGATAAAGGCAGGGGAAGAAATGTGAAGAGGTGAGGGAAAATACAGTAGAAACGAATTTCGCGAGTTGAGTTTGACTCGTGAAAATTACTTCCAACTTTCAAAATTGTCAAAAGGCTCATTATTTACAAATAATTTGTATGGGGAGCGGTAACCTTAAA
This sequence comes from Ellobium chinense, assembly GCA_033807755.1. Lineage (NCBI taxonomy): Eukaryota > Metazoa > Mollusca > Gastropoda > Ellobiida > Ellobiidae > Ellobium > Ellobium chinense. The sequence goes on from JAWQUT010000206.1 coordinate 962,597, forward strand.
TATTTTTATTTCTAGTTACCAACTTTCATTATTTTTGATATTATCGCTCAGTGCAATAATATGCTTCTCTTCCAGTATGAAGGAGAATGGTCAGTTTGGCGATCCTATTGCGTCACTTCGGAAAATATTCTATGACTTCTGCACACCTACACACATGAGAAAATCATCATGTGGTCTAGCGAAACTAGACTCTCGCGAAAAGAAATTTCCAACTTTTAACGAAAATCAGATTCTCGCGAAAAAAGAAACAAAACAACGTATACATTATTACATTATGGTAGTGAAGGAACTACAGATAATAATAGCGTAGATGGTTGAGGTAAGTCAAAAGTGAGAAATACTATTCAAACATTCCCCTTCATGTCCACTACATCTAGATTAAAACTTGAGATTTAAAGAGACAGAAACCGAGACAAAGATAGAAAATAACAGATATTATTTGGAAAGAACGTAAGCAAGAAAGAAAGGAGAAAATGGGAGAAGAGAACAGAGAAAAAAAATAGAGAGGAGGAAGAAAGAAGGAGATAGAAATAGAAGCAGAGCGAAAAAAATAATGAAGTGGAAGAAAAAATATGAACACAAAGATGAACAGTAAGAAATAATAAAGAAATTCCCAATGCACTCCACATCAATATCTTGTCATGTAGATTTGAAAATGGGGGATACACTCGAAATATAGTAGGGTCTGGTTAAGTTGTTACAAAAGACCGTCATCCATAGATATCTATTAGCATTTCGACAAGTCTAGAAGAAACCCATAATTTGTCTACGCGAGTACACCAGAAGACGAGGGCCCATGTGACGTCATCGCCATCAAATCTTGTTTCTGGAGAAACAAGCTAGCCATTGTTCTCTTCGTCCATATTGTGCTTTCTGTGCTAATTTCTTGCTTGTGCTAGTAGCTTTAGTAAATACCTGCATTCGGGAAGTTGGACCCAACAATTTGATTCTTTATGATTCCACCCTTCCTTTAAAATAGCTCAGCCAGACGTCTGATACTAAGTTTCAAAGGAAAAGAGACTACAGCCGCTCTGCATAACTTATTTACTAACATATCACAGGACGAGCCCCCGTGGGCATCGTGCTAACAAAATGTGCTACGGGGTAGAGCGCTTAGTTGGTCTCTTGATGCAAAAGACCCCGGGCTCGAATCCCCTTACTGTTAGCGGTATAAGATCTTCGAGAATTTTGGGAGATGTTTAAAAAGCGCCTTCGATTTCTGTGGAAGGGACAATCGCCGTAAGACAAACTACACTGACACTTAAATATCAAGCACCCATTTAATAAATATAAAATGTAAACATATTAAATAATTTAATAAGTATACCCGGTTATTACGTGTGAATTTCATGTTCATGGATTTATTAGTAGTATAGTCTATTATTTCATTATTTAGGCGACTTCGATATTAAGTATATCTCAATAAAATGTATACTTTTTGTCATGCACAAAGGCCATACTTAGTATCCACCTCTAATGCAAATTGAAGAAGAAAGAAGACAAAAATGACCTTAAAAGCGTTAATGTCTCGTTTCTTTTATAGTCATAACTGTGCTGAAAATGGATGCTAAAACCTAACTTAACTCGATCTTAAACCTCACAGGGGTAATTAGTAAGTAGTCGGAAGTACAAGTACTCTATCATTTACCCTTCCAAGAAAAAAAGTAAAACAAAACAAAAAAGACCCGAATCCATAATAATGGAGTATCCTGAGTATCCTACATCGTGGTATCGACGGCGACAGCGTCTACACATGACGATTCTATTATTGTTATCTTTGAAACCCTAGCACCGTGTGTTTTTCTAAGTAGCTTTAAAGAGCCTTGCATCTGCGCCGGCTAAAGCAGTAATGTAAAAGTTTCTAACTGCACTGATTTCCGTGACAGTAGATACATGGTGTTATCTGGTTGGATGTAGTCCACTAGGCCACGGTCACGGCTGGTCTGGTAATGCTCACCGGATGTGACGTTTGCGGAACTCTCCAGCTTGGAATGATTAGCTGAGTGCTCGAACTTGTCCACTCGCCCTCACGTTTCCCCCGGTGCGCGGGCTTACGGTTGTTTTGTTTTCATTGGAAACAAGAGAGTTACCAGTTGGAGGGTTAAACTAACTTTGTTACGTGGAAAGCTCTGGTAGTGTTTCCATGTCGTAAAATGAGCACGTTGAAGTTGTGCCGTGAAAACATTGCCCAGACAAGGATTATAGGCCAGTTTTGTGGTGATAATTTTAATAAAATAATCATCAATAAAATAGGACCCCACAAACCGAAACCTCTGCACTCGAAATACCCTATACCATATTCTCTGTAAAGTCCTGGTCCTAAATCCTTTTGTCATTTACCCCTGTGTTGCAGGAGGCAGCTTGGCCGTGTGGCTTGTTGGCGGAACAATTTATGATTGGTCTTATGTCGAGGAAGGATCAATCTCTGATATGTATGCGAATCAATGAAACAAAGATTTAAGTGTAGCAAATACCACTCGCAAGTCATAGCCACTCTTTTCTTGTTATTCCGCATCACCTGCAGCCACCTTAGCTTGCTCAGAGACTGATACTTCCATTGCTTAATATCTCCAAGGGACTAACCACAGAATAAAAACCATGCCCTTTTCGTTAACCCACGGGGATCAACCAAACGTAGCCCTGGTCCTCTGCCTTTCCACCTCATGAAATTCTCAGTCCTAACGTAGCCCTGGTCCTCTGCCTTTCCAGCTCATGAAATTCTCAGTCCTACTGTACTGAAATCATAGTAATGTGAGGCCTCTGTACATCTGAAGGTATGTTACGGCATTGCATAGCAAAGTCGATACTCCGATGCTTTAACTTTTCCATTCCTCCAGAGCTGTACTTTTCTGGCTAGGTCAATGCTAATGTGGCACAGTTAATATGGGCCAGAGATCTTTGGTGACAACTTATATTACATTGTTTAGTGGTGTCCTTTGTCAAACTATTACATAGCGAGTATGTCCTTCCCCTGTTTTCCATATAGTTACGACGTTTTGGGCTGCAAGCCAACGGTATTGTTCTTATGACAGTAACAGGCTTGAGAAGATTGCGCTATCGATCGATGACATCATTTCCGGTTCTGATCAGATGACAGTATGTTTCGGCAAGAGCTGCCAGATTTTACCAGCATGAGCGGCAGAAATATGAAATCGCAGTTTGTATTACCAAGGACGAAAAACGGACGTCCCAGTCCAAATACACGATGCCAGTCATTACAATGGAATCTCAAGAACTCTAATTCCAAGGAACCAGTTCAAGGACAGCAGAACCTCAAATTTCAGCAGTAAAGCGGCTAAGAAATTCGGATTTGTCAGGTAACTGTATTCGTGAGGTAGATATAAATTTAATAGTATACTTTATACAAAGAGGATGAAGCTGCAACATTGTCTCAAATACTTGATTTTGGTTTTCGACCTCATAACGCGTAAATCAATTGATGCTGAGGCTGTTTATGAAACTGGGAAGTATGTTTGTATAGTAATATAGAGCATATAATCCAGGGGATCGGGGCTTTGCAAAGAGTATGTGAGGTTTTCGACTGCGTGAAGACTGGAGTCCAAGGTTTTAGTGTATTTCGAGTACGCTCAGTGCTCGAGTTCGTGGAGATAATTTGATACTAAAAAAGATAAGGATTCAGGACATTTTACAACCAGTATATTTTTGGTTCTGTGAGGATCATGAGGATTGAGATAGTCATCAGTAAAGTTTCTTTAAAGAAAGGGTGGAGGGCATTGCAGGAAGAGGTATCAGTAACCACGGCACTATGGCAATGCAGTAAGGGGCATCCCTGGATGAGCAGCGAGTTTCAGAGGAGATAATTTGTTGTATTAAACAAAATATTCGGCTCGTAACCTGAAAAGACAAAATCCAGTTTAAGATACCAGCTTAAGGTGAGTCTAGAGTATACCCTTACGGATCGCTACCAGTTTCGTTTTCAAAGCAGACAAGACGATTCCTATAGATTATATCTTATCTCACCTTTCATCGCCATCAGATAGACAGTACGCTAACATGCCCGCCAGCTTGTCTTTAGTGATCAAGCTAGAAAGTCTACCCAGCAGAGTTTACAGAATTCCAGAGACCTCACACTGACCATTTTGGCAGCATAGATCATCAGGATGTAAAAGAATAGAAGAGGCATGAGGGAACACTTCACTCATTTGAATTCAGTCGCATCCTTCATGTCGGAACACTGTCTTTCAAAAATTGACGAGTAAATGATTTCATTATGCATTTTGCTGATAATATTAGCAGGTCTACTATCCCTGAGAACGTATGATAAAGAAAATTGATATAAAAATGTCTGGCGTTTACATATGAAAGCACATCCATCTGATGTTTATTTCATATTAATTTATGAATATGAATTTCCATATACATTTATAGCGATGACGATAACTTTATACCTCATTTCTTATTCATAACTCTTAAATCAAACAAACACTCGTAGCAGCTTCTCTATATGCATCAACACAGACAATACGTAAACACTATCAAATAACAGAACGGCAAAAGCTTCAGGGCTATGTCGCTCATTCGTACAAAAGACAAAAATCAGCAAATAATAACAACACAACACCGATAACATCAACAGTAATACAAACTGCACTGAATCTCTCGACCTCCAGCCTCATGTGTTCCAAAGAATCCGGATACTTGTTTTAATTCTCTGGATTCGATTCCTTATTTTGAAATCGATACCTGACCTAATCGAATACGACTGACCATAGTTGATGGATTGGTATCACAAGTATTTTTGATGGATGGATGGATGGATGGATGGATTAACAACAACAATCTGCTCTGACTTTATATATTGGAATCGATACCTGACATACTCGAATACTATCCGCGTCAGTAAGTTGATGGACTGGTGCAGCAAGTAATTTTTATTGAATGGATGGATGGATGGATAAATAGAGTAAGTGTAAGTGCAGTTATATGTATATACTGTATATTAAAGTCTGTGAGTGCATGTAAGAGTGTACAAAGGTAGGACTGAAGTAATACACAGGACTGTGTGAGAGAAGAAGTTACAGCGGTGACACAGGAAAGACATGGTGACTTGCATGGGAGTCAAGGAATGGCTAGTATGGAAAGTGGCTGGATAATTTATAAAGCAGCAAATCTACTCTGTTCTTTCTTTCTTTCTTTCTTTCTTTCTTTCTTTCTTTCTTTCTTTCTTTCTTGCTTTCTTGCATTCTTGCTTTCTTGATTACTTTCTTGATTTCTTTCTTGATTTCTTTTTGTTGTCTTTCTTTCCTCTTTCTTCCTTTTCTTCTTTCTTTCTTTCTTTCTTTCTTTCTTTCTTTCTTTCTTTCTTTCTTTCATTCTCTTTTCTTTTCTTTATCTTTCCTTCTTTCCTTGTGTCCTCATATTTTGTCTCATTTCTTCTTCCTCCTACACTGCTAGACTCTGTATAGATAATGTAGTTCACGTAATGAATTATGTCTTTGGCCCACAATCTCTCATGGGACTCATGGATGACCAGCCCCACGATGCCACTGAGTGTGATTATGTTACTGATCCTTTTGTGTTGAAGACTCCTCAAGACTAGAGTACTGTATTCTAAGATGGCGACTGGACTAACACTTTTCTACAGTATCTGAAGCAGCAAGGGTCTGAGAAAATTCCTGTAAAATTTGTGTCCGTTACTCTAGCGGACATAATGACGGGTTGGTGTCGTATTTTTATCGACTTCATTTCTGCCAGATCTTGAATTTCCCTACGGAAGCCATTACTGGGGCCCCGCCCCCTCTAACGATGACCATCCCCCTATCATTATATCTAGCCCCGCCCCCAAGCCCGGGCCATGATTAGACATGGATCAAGATGGCGGTTCGACATAAAAAACACCACTTGTTCGTGTCATTTTTCTTTTTCTAATCCAATCAAGACAGTTCTCGAACAGACCAATCTACGCAGGCTATCTTTCCTTCTTCTACATTTCTCCCTCTTCCTTTACCATACTACCACCACCCTCCCCTCCTCCCCAAAATCCGTGGAGCATTCTCGTCCTGTTCTTCTTTCGTTTCCATTTTCTCTGGACTTTTTGAATTGATAATTCTCTCGCATTCTTCATGAAAATCATGCTGATGAGTCGCATTTCATTTTTCAGCTGATTCATGAGAAATGGCTCATTTCAGACATGGACAGTTATGACAAAAAAAAAACCACAAGCAAGAAAACGTAGTGTTTTAGAATGTACAGATGTCGATCTCTCTCTCTCTCTCTCTCTCTCTCTCTCTCTCTCTCTCTTTTTCTCTCTCTCTCTTTCTATCTCTCTCTCTTTTTCTCACTCTCTCTCTCTCCGTGCTTTAGTTTGTTTTTCTGTCCGTCCATCCATCCATTCGTAGGGCTGTGTCTCTGTATTTCCTTATATACTAGAATTGCTGCTTTAACGGCGATATCCTATTGCGCATGGATAGCTTGCATGCGAGGAAATATCTAGAAAGGGAAGTGTCTGGAGCGGCAATTCTAGTATATTATCCTTTTTTTTTTCCTTTTTTTTTGCAATTCTTAATTCTCCATTCTCAGTCGGAAGGTACACAACTCCACAACTCCACGAGCTTTCTTAGGCACCAAAAATTGTGATCATAACTTAGGATGGGGATTGGGCATTTGCATGGCCTCCACTCTGTGCTGTAGATGTGTCCAAAGGACAGTCATCATAACTTGGCAGCTGGTACCCCCCCCCTAC
>JAWQUT010000206.1:969357-979601 GCA_033807755.1 Ellobium chinense
CCCCACACACACACACCGAAAAATGACATTATCAAGCATGGCCTTGACGGTCTCTTAATAACAGACTTACCAATTTTAAAATATGACAACTAACAGTTCGCTTCCGGTTTATTCAGAGGCAAGTTTTAATGATAAGACACGATGACAGCGTGTTGGCAGTAATTGCTGGAAGCCCATGATTGGATGAGTCAGTAAGCACATGTTTTTATCTTACGTGGTACCAATCTTGCAAAAACCACCACACCTGAAGTTAGATTTGAAATTTGCTGATAAAGTTGTTTCTTAGTAAAAGCCAAAAAAAAAAAAAAAGAAGACAGATAGCAGATTGATCATGAAATATTTGGACAGTTTCCAGTCTTTTCTTCAGATTACTAAAACTGACCACAATTCTGCGCTGAGAATAACAAACTTCTCTTTAGGTCTAAACTTACGAAGTTCCACTCATAAAGACTTGCCTCCCAATCCCCTCTCCCTCTTTGTGCGATAAGGTTACCTCCCAAATCCGCAAAATCGCATCTCCCGCTTATTCTCAGAGCTTTTTAATAACAAAAAAAAAACTTTGTAATCACTTTATAATCGTAATTTGTTTCTTTCTCAATTTCTTCCATGCTCCCAAGTAGTTGTGATTAAGTATCTACGTTCAACGTTGGCTGTAAGCGAGAGGGACGGAATGCCAGTGGGAGTATCCCGTGCGCAATGATGTCTATCTTCGGACAACGTAACAACGTGACAAGCGAAATCTTCTGTACCAGACATGGCAACACCTTTCAAAGAGCTTGGCTCATCAGATGAACCCGTACTTTCACCACGTGACTAAAACTTACTCGTTGATGAGTCGGCAGATGAGGAGGCGACGGAGAGCAAAAGTTCACACCAATAACGAGCACTCATTCGCCCAGTTGTCTAAACGCGCGTGATTAGTTCAAATCAGAGCAATTTTCACTCACATTAAGGGTAATTTTGTCTGACTTGGGGCATAAAAATGTCAGACCATATTTGCTGTGTATGTTTCGTGTACACAGACTAAATGTCAGCGCCGAGGCAGTGACTGTAAAAGTATTTGACTCCATGACCTTCCTTTGAATGTACCGCACAGTTATGATTTGCAATGAGAAAATTGTAGTTTTTGATGTTGCTCATCAGAAAAGTGGAGCAAAACTATCATCAACGTGGCCGAATGGTTATGGCGTCGGATTCAAAATCAAAAGGTCTTGGGTTCGATTCCAGCCATGATCTTGTTATAAGTGCCTTGGAAAACGATTTCATTCACATACTCCTAAGCCCACACGTCTGTAAATGAATACTTGGCCTTAGGCGCTAGCGCACATACACACATACACACACACACACACACACACACACACACACACACACACACACACACACACACACACAAATAACAAACACATACATACACACACATACACATTCACATACGGATACACACACATTCACCAGATTTTTGTCCCAAACAAAAACATACCACTATATGTCTAGTTTACAATATATTTTTCTGAACAAAAAAGTAATAAGTGTGGACGGGGCTGTGAGGATGGAATTTCAGGAAGTTTCTGAGTCTGTTCTTAATTGAGAAATATTTAGGTAGAAAATTAAAGCTCAGATCAAGCACCCAAATTAGCTACAGTTCAGATCCAGATCAGTTCGTTTGAAATAAACATTAGGCTCACATCACATTTAGGTCAGCTGAACTTAAATTCACGAACTTCGTTCATATGTTCATATGATCTCATTTCTGCCCAACTCTGATTCTCTCCAAACAAACATTGGGTTGCTTGTCATGGGCTCTTTATATATATATATATATATAATTTATATATATATATATATATATGTTGTAAGCCTGTGTAGGGCTGCCCATTACTGTGTAACAAGTTTGTAAAATTATGGTAAATGTCATTACATCCTGGCATTGTGAAGGAGGCAGTAGGGGTTTTCAACAGGGCATATATCTGAGGGTATTTGTAATGCACATTTCTTAGACTGTTGTGGAAGCCCGTGAACCCTTGTCATTTGTGCAGAGGTAGTGTGTACATCAGGAACCAGATTCACACCAAAACTGGTGCTGCTTTGTAATCCAGACCAGACTCACTGGTTCTGCCAGATTATATACAAGATTGCTCAGTATCATATATATCGTGTTGACCAAGGAGCATGCAAGCAATTAATCAAGCAGTTGAACAACCAACGAAATGGCCTACCAGCCAACCAACCAAGGATCCCATGTGTACAAACCTGTAAATAGCTTACAAGGACTTTTTAAAAACCTAGCAAACTACAAGATCCAGCTGCCTCTAAATCTTGTTAAACGAGGTGCCCAAATGCTGTTGGTGATACCAAATTTGAGAAGGCAAAAGAACTTACTGTATCGTTACTGTAAACTTTCATAATCTCTCTCAACTAAGTTCTCGTCTAGACTATGGCTAGCTATGTTAATGAGTCATAGATGGTAATGACTACCAAACGGATAAACGGCATTTTGGTATTGAACGCACGTGTCTTTTCTATGGATTTGTCTCTCTTTGCGTCGAAATGTTGCGCTATCAGCTGAGTCAGTGTGCCACACGCAGCTGCGTTATGACACAAAGACCTCTCTGCAGTGTACATAAGCTGTTGCACATGGGCCAATTTGTCGAAACTCGGCTGTTAAATTAGGTAGCCTGGTGCGCGACACAGTTTCAGATTTCCTTTTCATAAGGTCTGGTATTTTAAGAGGACAGAAATAAAAAAAAAAAAACTGCGAAATTATTTTGTGGAAAAATGTGACCACAACAAGCGTGCTGTTGAGCTGAAAGGTCCTAAGTTCACTGAAGAAGAAGAGAAAATTTGATGGACCAAAGTCCAAGAACACAGTGGTTATGTTAAATAAAGACAGAGAAAAACGCGCCATTTTAATGGATGTGTAGACTCGGGAACAATTTACATGACAGGTACAAAAACTGCAAAGTTATTCTGTGGTTACATTCAACCACAAATGAGGGGCATATTTTATCCACAGGCTCCAGTGTTCCTGAAGCTATGGGCAAATTGGACTGCTCAAAGTTTACTGCGTGTACTCTTTCGTAGCAAATAGGCCCCGCCCTTTGGCTGGATTCAACACCCATCTATATAGACTATGTAGCTTCAGAGAAGGTAAATGTTTGATAATTCTAAGCGTTTTACAAAATAATGATGTTGCTTAGGGTCAAAATCTGTCTGCTGGTTGGGTGCGTTTTCTCGAAAGGGTCGGTTAGTCTAGTAGGGTATGGACTGGAAATAGCGAGGGAACGGTCTCGTTCAAAGTGCAAAGAGTGTAGTGACTGTATCAGCAGGAGAGGACCCGTCTTACGGTAGATCCACTGATTTGGGTAGAGTTAACTTTGTGTAAAGAAAGGAAACTCTAGTAGTTTTAGCTACGATTTAAAACTGGAATACGACTAAGGTGTAAAAATGGTGTACTGGGACATATTGTAAATGATGTAAAAATATATTGTCTTGTTCCAAACAGTGTTCCAGTACATTGGTATTGCACTAACCACCCCGGTGCTGATGGTTACAGGACACCAAATCTTCATCTCAAATTGATTTACTCTGTCTCCTTTGTACTTATCTTGCCCAGACCCAACGTAAGGTAGCGCTATTCTAGGAAAAAAAAATCTACGATGTTGTAGAAAAGTGCCACTTTTATTTTGACTGGAACTCTACTTTCATGACCATATTTTTACTGGCCGGGCTTTGCCCCGGCGAAATGTGAATCTCGAGATTTTCAGCACTAGTCAGGAAAAGAGGATGTGAAAACAAACAGCAACCTAGTCTAAAATATCCATGAGTGTGTTATGTACTTTTAATAAGCATAAGGATCCCCCACCCCTTCCTCCATTTCCACAGTATAAAAAGAAAAAAAAAAGGCACGATGGGACGATTCACCACTTTGAATACAATCGCAGCCATATTTCTCCGAATTTCATAATTGAAGGATTTCACACTGCATTGAAAGTTTGCAGTTCGCTAGTTTGCTGTCGCTCCATGCGTTACGGTAAGGATATTTGATATAAAACATCTAGTATTTGAAATTTGAAAGTTTGTCCATCTAAATCGAGGTAGTGTCCATGGCTATTTGTGAGCCGGACTTGCCTTTCGACGTAACAAACAGAAAGCATAGCTTTAAACGTAGATTTACGAAAGTAACTCAGCGTGTATGATCGAGGTAATCTGGGCCTAGAGAGACAGCTCATGGTGGTTAACAGACAAAACAAAAAGCGATAACGAGATTTGAAGGTCGGTAACATTAATCCTTTTCGCTACAGTATGTATATTTTATTTTTCAAGCACTGACTTTACATAAGATTCTATCATTTCATTGGCCTGTATATAGAAGTGCTCACAAGTCTCTCATAAGCCTATAATATAGGACACACGGATACACGGGGAAACTAATTTCGAGATGTACCGGTACGTCTAAAAGCTGTTTGTAACAAACGGTAAGGACGTACGTGAACGTCATATGTAGCGAAGAGATTTTAGAAAAAGAAATGATTTTCCATTCCCCCGTGAAGCAAAGTTTTGTTTCTCCTTATTTTGGGCGTAGAAGTTTTTAACAGCTCGACATTACCACACCACAAGTGACAAATATTATGTTCTCTTGTTACGAGAGCACTCCACGGGTGGCACCAGTGTTGCTACTCCGGCCATGTGCTTTTCTCCTACAGCGAGAGTGATTTTTTCCCTCTCCATTTTCCTATGCTTGATGCTGAGGCATATTAAGTGGGGAAAAATCATGTAAGTTTACTGTTAAAAAGAACAAAATCAGGCATTTTAGCCACCTTAATCAACATTTCACAATGTTTCTCAACGACTTACGGAACATACTATTCCTGAAATCATTTTACTCCACCGTTGGGGAAAATCCTTACGAGTGGCAGCATAGCCCTGCACTGTGTTCTAGTTAAGCTCCATGAGTGTAGATTTTATGGTGACTGTTGGCATGGGCCCGCCTGGGGAGAAATTACGGAAAATGTGGAGTAGCGTGGTCAAATCGCTGCAGCATTGCACTCAAGATCTAAAGATCGTAGATTCGATTCCCGACCACAGTCATGTTGTAAGTACCTTAGGGAAAGTATTTCACTGTTACATTTTCCTCGGTCCACCCTTCCGTAAAATGGTACCTGGCTACTGGCAGAGGAATATATTGTCAGAATGCTGGAGGTCAGGACCTTTTAAATGACAGCGGTACTGTATGCTTGCCAGGTAGCTGAGAAAGTCCTGAAGTGCACAGGCCTGCAGGGTAAATAACAGTGTCAAATTTCGTGAGCGGGCGCTAGCCTAGAAATGAGACGTATAAACCGCATTTTTATTATGATTATATTTTACTGACATCGAGCATCGCCGCTGCATAGAACTAGTCAATATTTTTGTGCCCCGGGGCCATACCTCACCTCAGGTTACCTTGTGCCTTCCATTACAAGGGCGATCTAATGACGGGATGATATTAAATGACATCCTACAAAAAGGTACAATCTCTAATGGACGCTTTTATATGGCACAGTTCGACTTCCCCCCCCCTCCCCCCTCCACTCCACATCCCACCACCCTTTTCTTCTGGCACCCCCTACCATTTTTTTCAGGCATGTTCCCATGTGTTTTCTGATTACAAGTTTCATATAGCAACATAAATTTATTGATGATCTTCCTCCTCCCCCACCTCACCCGGGGTCTTTACTTCTTGACCTAAACATGGTGGTTTCTACGCTTTACATAGTCTAACATGGTATGATCTCCCTCTTCCCTCATCACAGTCACCCATCCTCAAAATAACCACTCCACTCCCTTCACAACAGAAAAAAAAACAAAACTCTTCCTCAAAAAGTTTGATCATCTACATTACGTGAATCGGTGAATCTTCTTTCGCAACTTCCCAACCCGAAGGCCGCCTCCTCTCTCTCTCTCTCTCTCTCTCTCTCTCTCTCTCTCTCTCTCTCTCTAATTATTTATTATAGACGTTTCCGGAGATTAGAGTCATTTGGCCTATAGGATGTCCCACTTGGACGCACCACGGAATTGGTAGACAGCTATGGGATCCACCTGTTTTAGCGGTTCAACAACCTTGCTTTTCAAAATTCATATCTTTGAATATTAAAGATTTAAGATTCAAAATTCAAAGTCTTAACTAGGCCCTGGGCCAGTAACACAACTTCACTACGTAATCTACATCAAATAAAAGAAAGTGAAGACGAAGGCAAGGAAGTGAGAAACGGGAGAGAAAGAATGAAAGAAATAGAGGAATACATCAGAAAGAAAGAGAGAAAGAAATAAATAAACAAACAAACAAACAAACAACAAACAAACAAGCAAATAAACAAACAAACAAATGCACTAGAATTGATGGTCACTTTCCTTTCTCGCCACTTTTTCATGGTCTCTCATGCAAGTCATTAAAATTTGACGGATGATAACATGAGAATTATATTCGTCCTCTTGTGGTAAAGACAACTTATTCGAATGTACGAAATGTGATGATAGGACACAGCAACAGCTAAATCAAGATGGCACTGTTGCAATTTATGTTTTTCCCCTATTAACTGGAGCAGGATGTTTCGATGGATATCTCCCAAATCTAAAGCCCATTCTGCATAATCTGTCCCCATAATTTGTGCTGTTCTCTGATGGAGTATGATACGACTTCATCTGTAGCCATTGGGCAGTATGGAACCTTATTGGCTATGAATGCAATGGGTGAGGATCCGCACAATACCAAATGTGTGCGTACATACCATGTATATTGAACGCTCACCCTCTCACAAGCTGTTAATATACGCAATCTAGGCAAACAGTCATGCGGCCGTCACTGTATCAATAGCTACGTCTGTCCAGCGAGTCAATCCCATTATTTCTAGCCGTTCACCCTTCAGATGAATAAGAACGACGTGATATTTGATCCCGGGAGCGAATCTTTTCCTTGTTCCTGTAACAAGATTGATCACACCAGAATGAAGGCGCAGGACCGAGGAAAAGAATTAGGTCTTCTATTGAAACAAGTGTATTGGATGCCAGCGCGTCCATTTTCTTTTTCTTGCACGCCCCCCGGGGGTCGTGGGGTCATGACAGTTTGGGTTGATGTCTGGGACCGCTTGAGTCGATGGTGGATTGGGGTGCTATCATTTGACTCAACCACAATGTCTAGCAGTTACGGTCAACTCCGCCTTATTGCAAGCCGCTTTCTAGTAACTTCAGTTTAACTGCATCATTTTTTTTTCGCACACCAGAGCAGGTCTACATTAGAGCGTCAAAAACGGTCAGGGAGCCATTATAGGTGGCTGCATTCAAAAGGCATGCTATCTAATTCGTCAATCAACGTGTGTAACTTCAAGAGTTTGTCAGCTTCTAGACTCTGTACGTGAAATTTGCCGGACTTCGACTCCTGTCCCCAACCATTAGCATTGGGCGTCGAGAGACCAGTGATATTGTTTTTTTTAAACTATGCATAAACCTAAATCTTAACTTAATGCATACTTAGACTGCCCGATACTGACACCGGGTACATTGACTCTTTGACTTCCATTATAGGCAATGTACCTGGACTCTTCCTTCTTTATTGGCTCAAAGAGGGAAATCGGATTTGACTTCTGCAATCTAAAGAACGGGGACAGTTAGACTAGTAGAGAAACTCCTCGCTGAGATCTGAACAGAGGAACATAGCGCATAGTATGGAGATATCCGGAGTGCCATGACGTTTTCTCCATCAACAAGTAAACGAATAAGTCGAGTAAAAAAGATTCGAGATATGAGGTTCTTTATCGTCCAAGTTCAAGTCACTGGATAATCACTTCTTCCTTTTAATCGCAAGTTTCTTCCATGCTCCCAGTGCGTGACGATAAGGCGGAGTGTAGCAAACTATCTGTCTTAGCAGTCATCGACTTCAGGGATTTTCAAAGCTCCAAGCTAATTAATGACCGCGGAACGGACGCCGTGTAACGTTGATGATGTTGTCATACTGTGCACAGTGCTGGCCGATGAAAGAGGGCCAAGTTCAGCGTACCGAAAAACAGTCATTTTCTTATTTCAAAAACAGAATGTATATTGAAGATAGTCATGCGGGTAAGAGTAAGGTTCTTAACATCGGTACCTTTGTTGGCTTTCGAGAAACCAGATTCCTGGACATGGCACAGAATTCAATATAAAAGTATGACTGTTGAAATTTCAAATAAAAAAGAAAAAGCCAACCCCTTCTGCGACATTAGGTTTCAATCTAGGGTAATGAAACTGCCAAAAGTAGTTGGTTACAAAAGCAGATATGTGGTGTAACTATTGACTTGGTTGGATCCTTTTTTCCGGGGAGTCCCGAAGTTCACAAATGCCATCTTACTTATGGAGTGTCAAAAACTCTCTACCACCTAGGCCGCCTTTTTCGTTTCAATTCAAAGAGTGCAAATGACGTCATTGTCTCCCATTCTATAACTGTCCAAGAGAATTGAATATGTAGCCAAGCCGAACTTGGCTCCCGGTGGCCTATCATATTAGATGTCTACTAAAGCTCATTACATTCAATTCACCTCTACTCACTAACTTTGGATCTAACTAACGGTAAAACTATACGACCAAGAACCTACTAAATATTTATGAGCTATTACTAGCACCGAAATGCTAAAAGATCCCTTAACGATCACTGAGCACTATGTTACTTGAAATCACGCACTCCTACCGATAAAATTTGAAATTTCAATTTTCTTGTAAGCTATGGCTAGAGTACAGAGCACGTATGTCTTTTCATTGTTGCCGGAAAAAAAACAACAGGAGGGGTTACGGTAGCAGCCCTTTTCACATTAAAATCCGTCTATAGTGTTAAAGACACTGTTTTTCCCCGAGCCGGGGTTTTGGTCTAGTTTTTAAATCACATTCCAGCTCAAATCTATAATCCCTTCGTAATTTTTTTTTTCATTTAAAACAAACCGGGGCTACGCTTAACAACCATTTTCACCCCTAAAATTCTTCCATGGTGTTAAGGACAATGCGTGTTGGGAGACATCTCTAATTAATAATGCATCCGCGTCAATGAGCTGCCCTAGTCCCTGGGGGTACTCACTCACCGCCTACCCTTGCCGCTATCAACGGGCAGAGCCAGGACGGCTACTTATCAATTTTTCCCCTTCTCATAATTAAGTAGTGGTCATCTCATCGCTGACCAGAATAGATAATAACGTTGCAGCGATAACGAGCAACGAGGGGAGATTAGGATAGTGAGGCGCTGATGGTCTAAATCCATTCGATTCATTTGTGTTCAGCCTGAGATTAATACGCATATCACTGTGTCTTTCATTTTCAAAATGGCCAACATGTAATCAAGGGAAACATTTCTTAGAAAATTTTCATACACACAAAATTTCATCTGGAATGATGCAATTTTTATCAGAGCGTCTAAAAATATGCAAATATTAACGGAACTTATAAATTCTGGTGGCCCGTAGCGCCATCTCACAGTCAAATTCGTTTAATTATAACTCCACAGGAGCATGGAAAAAAGTTGCGGTTAAACTAAGTTGCCACGATCCCGTAATTTTTGTACAGAAACATACAACTGATTTATGTGGGAAAATGTTTCAAGTAAGTGGAATTTGCCATTATCTGGTTTGCGATTAAGTGGAGTCGATTGTACATTGTAACCCTGGAATATTATGGCAACAGCCCAGGAAGGAGAAGATTCAAATTTCGGGGTCATTTAATTAATCCAATGAAAAGGATGCTCGCGTAAGATTTTGTGATGTTCGTAAAAATTACCTATTCTGCACAATCTGTTCAAAGCAACGATATTTTATTGAAATGTTATCGACTCTGGTGACAGAAACTTGCGGGTTTGCACACGGCACTGAACTGAACCCGAGCTGAATCCGCAAGTCAGGCAAATTTTGTAGGTAATATCCCGAGACTCCCCCGCTTAGGCAAGTATTTGCTTTAAGGTTTAGGGACATCTGACTCCCCTCCCCCTGAAGTAGTGAATAGCTACTGCCTAACGGCCGTAGAAATTGATAGTAAGTGCTCCCTTGGAGGAGAGGCAGACCCGGGGGGGAGAGCCGTTGAATCCCTCCCTCTCCACCTGTCCTTCCCCACTTGATGACTTAGAATACGGTATGGTATTAGCATAGACCGGAACATACCTCTCACCCCAAAGACCCGACCCTGAGTTCACTGAAACTTCGGTCCTATTCGTAAGCAGGATCATAATTAATATAATGTGGAGCCTCTTCTTCCCCTTC
>JAWQUT010000206.1:979720-989720 GCA_033807755.1 Ellobium chinense
CCCGCCCTCGCTAGATCGCTAGATCCGCTCCTGAATATACGAAGGCCTTTTGGTGTTATGATAGGCCAGTTCATATAAAACACGGGTCCCCAGGCCGTGCAAGGCGAGTGTTGCAGTGTTTTCTGTGGGCTGGTTCATCCATTATGCAAAGCAACAGTGTCATTTCCTCTGTTCATCTTCACCAATCTTTTACTCCGGGGAGACCGACCGGTGAAATATTGCACCGACAACCTGTCCGGTTAGGGTTGTAGTGTGGCAGTGATGATGTGGTGATGATGATGATGATGATGATGATGATGGTGGTGATGATGGTTATGGGGATGATGGCATTCCTGATAGAACTGTAGTACAGTGGGCCAGTGGTATGGTGGTGATATTGATGGTGATGGTGGTGGGTTTGATGGTGGTGGTGCTGTTGGTGGCGATAGTGGTGGTAGTGGGTGGTGGTGGCCAGTGAAACACTGTAAGGACGACCTGTCCTGCCTGAGCTGTGATGTGGCAGTGAGGTGATGCTGATAGTGATGATGGTGGTGATGATGATAATGGTGTTGGTAGTGTTGTACTTATTGGTAGTGATCATAGCCAATCTGTCCGGCCAGGGCTAGAGTGTGGTGGTGAAGATGACGGTTATGGTGTGCTGACGTTCGTGGTAATGGCAATAATATGGTGACTGTGGTGCAATACTAAAGTAGTTGAAATGTTGTTGATGGTGATGATGTCGGTGAGAAATGTAGAATAGCACAGGTGTTAAGAACGTTATGGTAACACTGATAGTTCTGGCAGTGTAATTCTCTGGGGTAACAGTGGTAGGAAGGTGGTGGTGATGGTAGTAGTAGTGGTGGTGGTGGTGAGAATGACATTGTAGTGATGGCGTTCCCTTAAATCTTCCGGTTCCATCGATAATTATAATTCACCTTTGCCAATCAGCCAGCCAGGACAAACAGTCCTATATTTACCATGACCTCAGAGTGACACACGATGGCGTCTGTAGTTGTTCGTAGGCGTAGTGATTGAAAAACAGAATTGTGAAATGAATGAAAAATGGGCGTCGTTTACCTGTTTTTTGGCCATGTGTAGTAGAAGTAGTACTAGTAGTAGTAGTAGTATAGTAGTAGTAGGAGGAGGAGGAGTAGGAGTAGGCGTAGTAGTAATATGGGTAGGAGTAGGAGTAGAAGTAGGAGTAGCAGTAGTAGTGGAGTTGGAGTAGGAGTAGGAGTCGTAGTAGTAGTAGTAGTAGGAGGAGGAGGAGGAGTAGTGGTAGTAAGAGTAGCAGTAGTAGGAGACGTAGTAGGAGTAGGAGTAGGAGTAGTAGGAGTAGGAGTAGGAGTAGGAGTCGTAGTTATCGTAGGAGGAGGAGGAGTGGTAGTAGTAGTAGTAGTGGTAGAAGGAGTAGTAGTAGCAGGAGTAATGGTAGTAAGAGAAGTGGTACCAGTAGTAGTTGTAGTAGGGTTGGAGTAGGAGAAGGCGTAGTAGGAGTAGGAGTAGGAGTAGGAGTAGGAGAAGTGGTAGCAAGAGTAGTAGTAGGAGTAGTGGTAGTAAAAGTAGTAGAACTAGGAGTAGGAATAGGAGTAATTGGAGGAGTAGTAGTAGCAGCAGCAACAGAGTTAATAGTGGTTGTAGTACTTAGTAATAGTAGTTGTAGCTGTAATAGTAGTAGTAGATGTTATTAGCAGTAGTAGTAACAGTAGTGTAGTGGTAGTAGTAGTAGATGTTGTTGTAATAATAGTAGTAGTAGTAGTTGTAGTGGTCGTAGTAGGAGTAGATTTTTAAATGTCGAGGAAAAAGAAAAAGAATGACAAAAACAAATTCGGAGGCCATCAAAAACAACAGTAACAGCTAACAACAACAACAACAACAACTATAACAATGTGTTTGAGCTGAAACTGGATACTACAAACCTCTTATCAAAGGTTCTGACTGGAAGCCCACTAGATTTGTCGCGCATAAATAGAATCCACATGTCACACCCAGACCAGCTGAATTGATCCGCAGCACAAAGTAGTGCTACGGTTTCCCCAATTATCGCGTCAATTAAAGGAAATGAATTTCAATAAACTGCTTCCGCCTGTAATCAGGGGCAGCTAACTGGGACCCAGTATCGATGAAATTTTACGACAGGCATCATGAGGGGTCATAGTGGGTTATTATTATCGATGTCAAAGTCGTAAAAATTGTCGTGATGCCTGATCAGCGAAAAATTATGACAGTTCGCATACAAACATCAAAGAGACTTGAAGAAACAGAGTATTCGGTACCCATATGGGATCCATAAGAGAATGGGTCAACATGTATGGCAGTTACATGATGGCATGAGGGCTTGCTCGCATATGTAGGATTCGGGTACTGTAAGCCAGTACTGCTTGTTATCCAGATTGCAAAGAATCTAACCATCATATGATATCCATGTGTAACCGGGTGGAAAGGCATATACAGTATAGTATTCTTTCTCTTATATTTAAAGGGGAGGAAGGTGAGCTTAGTCTGATAATTTTTCAGATGTTACATATTATTTTAAGGAAATGTGTCACCAGGGATTTAAACAAATTACTGTGAACGACCAATTTTGAGAAGATGGGCCGAAAAAAAAAACTCTAGAAAATTTTTGTCCCTACCCGGGATCGAACCAGGGTCTCTCAGCTTGCAAGTCTGAACGTGTTACCACTACACTACAGGGACGCTAACTTCAGAGCAATTTAATCCTTAAATACCTACTGCCTGAATTGGTCCCTACTTCCACGTGCGAGCCTAGTGTTCACCCGTGACCCTAACACACTTCCCGACTGCTCACACAAGTATTTCTCAAGTGTGGTCAGCATTTATTCCGTAGAGAATTTCTTTTACAATGCCATCTAATGTTATCATCTCACTGATTATACAGTCAAATTTAGAACGGTATACATTATACATATGAAGCACAATATTACAAAGCAAACCCATACTAAAGTGATTTGTAGTCGCCGCAGTGCAGAGCTCTCGCCTCTCAGTCTTAAAGCAGGTATTCATTCATATCTGAGTCGAGTGCGAAAATAGGAGCAAAGTGTCTTTTCCACGTACACCATTACGTGAACAGCCCGGCCCGAGAGTCAAACCAATAAATCCTGTCTTGACAGTCTTCAGTTCTGAGAACAACTCACGAGCCCCACGACCAGGCTGCCTTCAAATGTATGTGTTTCATATGTGCCTCCGCATGTATTACCCGTGAGCATGTCCTTGAGGAACCCTACGCACTGGACTAGACCGGGATCTTTAGGGACCCATGGAGACTTGCTATCAGGGAGACTGGTTGAAAAATTCCAGCTTTTTTAGTAAATTTGAGAAATGTAGACTTCATCTTTTAAATGTATGTCTATTCCCACAACGCTGCCGGTCTTTGGCAAAAAAAAAAGAATTGTTACGCCAAAAGCACAAGTTTACAATAGACGCAAAATAAAAAAAAGAACTTCGTGTTTGTGTCTCTCTATATCAAATAATCGGCGGCCCACACGGTTAGCTATCTTGGAAACTATAAAGGCTGCTAGCTGAGAACTAACCATATAAAAAGGCAGAGGTGCCAAGAGGTGAATCTGACCCAATTTACTTGAACGGTTCTTTTTCGTAAACGACAGGCTTTCACATCTATTTCCATTGTGATGCAAAACTGTTTCTCTATAGACAGTGCATGATGTACACGTTTCAGATACTTTTTTTAAATGAGAATTTAAAAAATTGTACTTTTAAAAAAGACTTCGATCTTCTTGTATCGGTTACAACATATAGATATAAAGACGTGGATCAAAGATGACTAGCAATTTGTTGTTGCTATCAATTTCTCAGTAAACCTGTATCAGGTCAATATCTATTCTGCTAGATGAGCAGTGATATGAGCAATGACATGTATGTTTTCTATCTTTGTGTATCTTACGAGTGTCCTTCACTACTAGTATCAGAAGTTGAGCAAACACATGGTGCATGGAAAGATGGGTTAAGGAGGGTGGACGGAAGTGAGGGGTGAGGGTGGGAGGGATGAATTAGACTGCAGATTCACTACAAGAGAGTTAGATGGGATTTCTTCCAGAATTAAAAAAATGTGACGGAAAGGAAGAAATGAAAAAACAGTGACGTAGCTTGGAGGAGGAGGGAGGGACAAATCAAATTTTACACAATCATTTAAGTATTTGAGACACATTCACGCGCATAGTGACAGAGAGGTTTAGTTTTTCTAAGTATAATTCTCACTGTATCTCGCTGAGAGGCAATCCTTTCTCTTGGTTTCACCTGATTTATTATTGAGACATAAATACTGAAAACCTCTTTGTCCCTGTGTACAATAGTGTATCTCAGATGCATGTCTGAAATTTGGCGATAAAGTAACAATTATAATTTGAGATCAATCTCTGCTTAAATCAACATCCATAACAATAACAAAAAATGCACTGTTTAGTACTTTGGTGCTCAACTTTGCACGCCAAATGTACTGAATTAGAAAGGGACAGTGCGCATCTCAGTAATACTCCATAATCTAGAATAGAAAGGCAGTCTAACCCCTTAATACAACCTTCGCCATTTCTAAAAATATACTCTACTCTCTACGCCAGCATCTTTCAGTGTTACTGTGTCCCGATATATCTGGTGTTCGTTAACTCTTAGTGTGCCAGGTGAACCTGATTAGTATTTCCTGAGCCCCCAGGTATTAAATATTGATCTTTTTAATAAAGGAAGACTAAATCGATGCCAATTATGCATGCGTTGGAAAATTATGTCGACCAATACGCCTTGATTCGGTGCTTCAAACTGCTGAGTGTTTGTTTAGAATGCTTGTTCATCTTTCTGTGTGCATGTTTGTCGTCAGCAATAAAATTCCTCAGTCTTGGTTTCCAGGTTTTCAAACCTCGTGTTACTGAAAAAGATGTGGAGTTAGTCTATGATCTAATGCATGTTTAAACACATTCTCAAGATAAAATATCGCCATTGTACCATGAAAATGGCCTAAGTCAGATTTTAGCCTTTTTTAATAAGGATACCAAAGTTCTTTGATGAGATCATGCCCCATGTTTGATATATTAAAATAATCAAAATGGGCCAATATTTTCCTGCCACAATCGCAGTTGCAAAGATACATATTGGCTCTTTGCTTTTTCTTTGCCATAAAAATAGTTTCATTGTGTTCTTTAAGAAGTGTGAAAAACAACTTTGGTCATTTGCAACACAATAGCAGTTCACAGCGTAGGCTACATGATGATTTGGAAAAGCAAATAATATTATACACCGTTCTATCATTCTAAACAAATATTGTAAATATTGCGTTGTCTCGAAATAGCTAGAAGGAGTTTCGGAGATAATAATATAGTCACAGTCACAAACGTTATATATTGATGGTGTATATTTCATACTGTCGACCTATTAAGCCTTGATAATGTTATCCAAAAAAGATTCGATGGGCGGAAAAGTAGGCATAAATCTACTTGTATGATAAAGTCCAAGTAAAAAATGCTTTTGGGTGACAGTATGTCCATTGGCCATAGCCGAGTTTAGCTATTTTTGTTTGGTTTTTGATTCACTGTGAAGCATCGAGGACAAATTAGCAGCACCGATGCCTTTTAATAACTGTTAGTAGTTTATTGATCAGAAATAAACTGGGTTAACAATACAATTCTATTTAAAATACAAGGTTTATTCGGTACTCAAGTCAGGCATAACATAAAACCACTGAACAGGCTATATACAGAACTCGAGAGGTCGAAAATTGCAAAGCTATGGGCCTATGGCTTCGGGCATACTAAAATCAATGCCTTGATGAGGAATCAATATTACCTCTTGAGTGAACTACAAGAAATCTGCGACTGAAGTGCTGAATCTTCGTGCTTTGATCATCATCTATACTTAACTATCTCTTTGAACTTAGGTCTTCTTCTTTTTCATTTTCTTTTTCTTCTTCTCTATCTTCTTCTTCTTCTTCTTCTTCTTCTTCTTCTTCTTCTTCTTCTTCTTCTTCTTCTCCTCCTCCTCCTCCTCCTTCTCCTCCTTGTTTCTTCTTCCTTTTGTTGTTGTTCTTCTTCTTCCTTTTCGCTCCCTTTCAAGGCTTTTACATAGTTTTGTTAATGTTTAATGGTCCTCTGCGGGTCAGAGAGGGTACGCCAGTTTAGTACTGACATCAGGTACCTTTGGCCAGATAAGCTGAGGTAATGGACACAGACTAGAGTCATTTTTCAGGTCTGTAAAGCCAGATAAGCTGAGGTAATGGAAGCACACTAGAGTCATTTTTCAGGTCTGTAACTCAGAGGTTAAAACACATTTATAAGTCACTACGGCTCAAGCAGTAAATGTAACTGAGTGCAGTGTGTGATAGGGGGGTCGATATATGCGCCAGGTAAGCACATTTTTTCGAAGTAAGCTTACAAGGGTACTCACTTTAAAGCAAACCTGCTAACGATTTGAGTCTCATGCTGTGTACTTAATGAAGAGTTCTTGATACTCAGCCCGCGACCTCCTGTTAATCGAATTTTTTTTTATTTAACTCAGGAATTACTGGAGTGCGCATAGCATTGGTGTAGTGCAAAACTATATTATCCAGGAAAATTAAGGAACTTTCTCTTTGATTTGAAACCACATCAACGAATTTTTGCAACACGCAAATAGCGACAGAACAGTTAGAACCAAGCCTGACTTTATGATATTAAGTTTATTGTTAGTCTATGATTTTATATATATACATGTCAAAGGTATCATATCTTAGTGCACGAGTCGATATGATGTCTGTCAGGAGCTTCTGAGACTAGTTTTTGCTTGAAAAAGAACTATGAGAGTTTACATTACAAAATCAATGTTAATTTATGAATAAGGTCCTTCGGTGTATCAGGTCTGAATTACCACCATCCCAAACATCCACTGCCAAAATGGATCCTTGAGTACAATGCTTTAGTTCTGATATTACAATGTGCATAGGAACTTCTCAGGCTATTTTACGCTTGAAATATAACTGCAAATTCGCATACATTACGAGGCAAATGTTAATTTCTTAACGGGGTCTTTCGGTGTTCCAGGTCTGAATTACCACCACCCCACTATCCTTTTCAAAAAAGAGTCTTCAGATACGCTGCTTTGGTTGTGATAATATGTGCATTATAAGGTGGCAGGAGCCTAATCGGTCAATAAAATTCGTCTATCTGAGTCGACTGTAGCAGAGTATAAAACAGGTTGTGTAGAAATAATCATATAACATGAAACCACACCGCAAAAGTGGTGAAATTCAGTTTTGAATTTGTAAAAAAATAATTGTTGCAAGCAGTGTTTCCCAATGGCTTCAGCGGATTTAATTTGTGCGAGCCTGTGATCTGCAAAAGAGGGCCAAATTTTTAACCCCTTTTCATCTAATTTAAAATTGTAAAAAATCTCACTAAAGGAGATTTAATTTGAGCACAGTGGTGGCACCAGAGCTGCAGACTAGTCCTGGCCATCTCGGAATGTTCCTGTGGTTCGAGAAGAAATTTTTATTACAGACATGGCTCAAAGAAGCTTTTACAATTTGGCTCCTGCAGCCTCAAAATCATGTGTGGCCCAGGATGAAGGTTTTAGTCTTGAAATCAGCTCACAGAGTGGGCTGCATAGTTTTTGCATCGGGTATCGTTCAGTCACTCAGTCTTTGAATCCAGTTATACCTAGACACACTGTGGCGCCAGATAATTAGTGCAGTATTTATTTTTGCTTTTGATAAATAGCTGTGAGTTTTTATCATGGTATATTTAAATATTCGCGTTGAATCCAGTACGCATGCGCACAGATCGCTTTTCTAGTCTTAATCACTTTCATCTTGGACGCTATCTCCCATAGTGAACGGTCATTGAAACAGATGTCGTGATGAAAATTATATAAGCTCTCTAATAG
Organism: Ellobium chinense; assembly: GCA_033807755.1. NCBI lineage: Eukaryota > Metazoa > Mollusca > Gastropoda > Ellobiida > Ellobiidae > Ellobium > Ellobium chinense. The sequence goes on from JAWQUT010000206.1 coordinate 987,581, forward strand.
TACTATGCTATAAGGGCAAACAATTTCAGCCCCACACCCGACCATGCCTTCTTTTCTATGTGCTAACCATAGCTGCCTTGCAGTTGACTCAGCGTTATGGCATTGCAAGATGCTGCTCTTGATATAAGTTGCGATTACTCGGTGACTTTTTCTTATGCACTGGAAGTATACTTTGGATAACAGAATGTATTTCTTGTAGGCTAAAGGCCAATGATACAATATATCTGTACAATTATAACAGTTTGTCACATTATAACAATATATGTACATTTGCAAATATCATATCACTTATTCAGCTTAGACAGACAGACAGACAGACAGACAGACAGACAGACAGACAGATAGACTTACCCACACACACACGCGCATGTCAAACAGATGGACAGACAGACAGACAAACATACTATAGTTCTTAAACTATCTCTTTCTTGATATACAACATGTGAAAGTGTTGCTGGCAGGCGAAAGTTGACATTACACGGCTTGTGTTTATGCAAAGATCTAGTCGACAGCATTAGCCTTTAATAACTGTGATGGCTTTTGTTGTCGAGTGCCGCTGGTGCAGAAAAGACCACATACTAGGTAATGGTTAGTCGTGTAATTATTGTAATGAATTGATTGCACACTTACTCACCCACCACATCAAGTGGTGTCGGCTTTCTCTTGATGGTAAACAATCAGCTAATGTTGGTGTACGCGTTTTTGTTCCATATCGTGGTAGTTCGCATACCAATGTAAGGGCAATGGTTGCAGACTGCGCATGCCCAACTAATAGCGCAGACGACTCCAGTAAAAAAAAAAAAAAAGTACTTTTCGGTAGTTTTCGGTCCGGATAGTTTTGTTTACAGATCCATAAATGAAAGTTAAAGAAACAAAATTCTATGTAACTGAGGGTAGGCATCAGATTTTTGGAATTTCACACAAACCTTTTTTTTCTACTTTCAAGATGAGTAATGCGTTGTTATTGGGTTAGAGGTAGATATTTCCGGCATGTAAGAACGTTTTTAAACTAATGAGCAGAAAAGTGCATAATGATTTGTCAGCATTAAACGGTAGCGTTGTAGATGCCTTGAGAAAGCATTTTATTCACACTTTCTCAGTCCACCCGTTTGTAAAGTGAGTGTCTGGCTTCAAGTTGCAGGAGCCCAATTGTTTTTAAAAAAGGACCTATCAGAGTCGATAGTAGCAGAGTATAAAATCTGTCCTGTGGAAAGATTGTGTAGATATAATCGTATAACATGAAACCACACCGCAAAGGTGGTAAAATTCAGTCCTGAATTTGTTAAAAAATAATGGTTGCAGGTAGTGTTTCCCAATGGCTTCAGCGGATTTGATCGGTGTGGGCGTGTGATCTGCAAAAGAGGGCCAAATTTGTAACCACTTTTTATCTAATTTCAGATTGTGAAAAATGTATTTGAAGGACCCCCACTGTTAACAGTATAACATCTGAGCACAGTGATGGCACCAAACCTGCAGACTAGCCTTGGCCATCTCGGAATGATCCTGTGGTTCGAGGAGAATTTTTTTATTAAATGACTTAAAGAAGCTTTTACAATTCGGCTCCTGCAACCGTAAGACAGTAAAAAATATTGTCAGAATGTCAGTGGTCGGCATCTGTGACTGTTTGCTTCCTTGGGAGGTGAGAGAGTCCTAGAGTGATTTGGCCTGCTGGCGTGATAATAATGTGAAGTCGAAAGAGCAGGGAAAGGCGTGGATACTAGAAATATAAACCTTATGATCATTTTTATCAATCTGCCCATCATATATAACTTCCCATTAATTTTCAATTTCAAATTTCGGCATGAGTTTTTAAAGAAATAATACAATCGTTATGAGAACACAAAAAACGTTCATTCAGTTTGGTTTGTAAAATCTGCAAATCGACAACAAACAAATAAAAGTTGCATTGGTCAATTGTTTTAGGGATATCCAGCCATTCTTTCTCCTTCCTCTCCCCCTTTATAGAATGTAATGCCATAGTTTCGACATGGGGATAGACTTGTAGGGAATTATTTATAACGAGGAGTATACCTAAACAACGAGTCTAGACTACTCTGTAAACTCCTTTACTCACAGCAATCATCCACTTAAAACTTATTTTAACGAGGAGTATAATTATCTAGCCACCAAGTAAAGACTA
>JAWQUT010000206.1:992220-995330 GCA_033807755.1 Ellobium chinense
TGAGAAAGCCACTCTCAGGCTACCTGTCTCAGCGATCCAAAGGGCCCGTTTAATAATAACAGCAAAACACAGATCTACTGTACTTGTGCAGCCTTTGATTCTGTTCCCATTCTTAGTCGCTTAAAAAAAGGGGAAAAAATCTGATGTTCTACAGTGGCGTAGTATGGTCTGAGTTCTTGGAGGGAACTAAGTTGTTATGTTAATTAATCTGGGTTTTCTGGATTATGTTAGGAATGTTATACATGTGACCAAGAGAAAGACCGAAAGCGTCAGAACTGGTGAATTGGTGTAGATATGCGCTGTAACTTGGTACACTGTATAATTCACTGTAAGCAGAAATTTTCTATCAAGCTGAACTTGGCACAACGGCAGAGAGTACGGTGGGGTTTAGCCCCACTAGCCCCAAATAACGCACCGCCACTGATGTCCTAGTTTTTGTTTTGTGTTTGTTTTTTTTTCTGGCGTTGCTGCTTTCATCATTATTTCACACGAACATGGAGCCATCTCTATACATAGATAATAAGTTATCCTCATACTACAGATACGTATCATATTCCTCTTACAAAAACATGTATCTACAATCACTGTCAACAGAGAAATCCTGTTTAGTGTAGTTCCCCTATCCTGTTTGTTATGAACTCAAGTCCTGTTTTAGTTTATTTCTGTCCTTAATTTTTTTGGTTTTATTTTATTCAAAGTTTTTATTAGGCTCTAGACCAATAATATAAATTCATTACAAGAAACTGAAATTTTTCAGTCAAGTTAAGTAATGTAAGAGAGGGAAGACATGAGAAAGAAAGAAAGAAAGAAAGAAAGAAAGAAAGAAAGAAAGAAAGAAAGAAAGAACATAGACTAGAAATGATGCTTAATTATCTATCCAGTCACTCCCTTTTCTCGCTAGTCGTTGTCTCTCGTGTACGTCCATCATTCTAACATTTCCTCCCGTACGATCATGTAAATTTCTTCTTTTTCCACGCTCTTACGTTCTTACTAGCCCTGATAGAGACATAAATATATACATCTATTTGTACCTCACACCCTCCACCCATCCACCCACACACCCACCCATCCATCCATCCATCCATCCATCCATCCATCCATCCATCCATCCATCCATCCATCCACCCATCCATCCACCCATCCATCCATCCATTAATCCATCCATCCATCCATCCACCCACCTATCCATCCATCCATCCATCCATCTATCCATCCATCCATCCATCCATTAATCCATCCATCCATCCATCCATCCATCCATCCATCCATCCATCCATCCATCCATCCTATATTTTAATCTTTCCGTTTTTTTTTAAATCATTTTATGATGCATGTTCCCATTCCGGTTACATGAAGGAAATTATTATGTCATTTTCTGTGTTCATATCTATAATATATACTATCCCTGAAGAGGAAGCTTATTATGGTTTGAAAAGTTGAATCTCAAATGTTTAAAAGATTATAAAGTTTAGATCTTAGATTGTGGTATGGTTATGGTGACAGTGAGATGTTTACACTGATGTCTAATGATAGTTATGGTAGGGTTCTTTTAATAGCAATCTTTGTTTGCTTGTTTGTTTGTTTGTTTGTTTGTTTGTTTGTAACATTGCTAAAATTCAAATCCTACCCATGGACAACACCGCGTGAATGTTTGATTCTTGCAGTGTCGTAACGCTGACAGGGGAGAGTCTTGGCTATCAAAACAAAAAAATAGGGCAACTGATCGTTGAGGGTAATAAATGGAATCATTTACTTCTCATTGCATTGTTTTCAAAACCGACCCTGTTTGTTAACAATTTGTATAGCTCCGCATTTTACCGGTACACACTGAACTAGAGACCAAGTTTGGAGCCTCACATCTCAGATCATCGTATCCCACTATGTTTAGTTCGATCAGCTACTGGCTCATATCCGGCAGATATGTCTGACTAATATAATGTCTCTATGACATGTAAGAATTTTCCGATGACTGCTGACTTGATGATACATGAGTCAAAGACTGCTCTTTTCAAGTTATCGAGGATGCATCGACACAGTCAATGGCGGAGAAGACTTTTTTGTCTTGGAAGGAGTGGGACGTTACTTTAACCTTCCCACCTCCCTTCCATACAATAATAAAGGATATAATATTACAGTTATTATAAGTACACATGCTAGAAAGGGATAAAGAGATCAAAAGAAAGTGACATATTTTAATAACTCGAGTCAAGGATCTCGGTATTCTATTTGGTTAAAAGCCTTTCAATACTTTTGACTGTTAAAGAGACGGTTAATGTCATTTTCCCCTTCCACCCTCCCAGACTAAAATTGGAGGTTACGCCGATGAGGGTGAGACTGTCCATAGGTCAAACATGTCCAATCATGCTCATGCTCAGCTCTTAGGAATACATTATCGTGATTCAGACTATGAGGGAAGGGATGTCAAAATGTAACGTTGGCTCCATGTGTCTATTTGTTGGGGGGCTGAAATTCGGGAGATAGTGGCGGGGGAGGGTGTGGGCAGGGAGTGCGGGGGGAGGAGGGGTGCACGGGAGAGGGAGAAGACATGTGATGAGTTGATGCGTAGCAGAATGATTAGAAATATGCCAGAAGGGAAGAGCAGACGTCCTTTTGGGAGTTTGTTGGCAGAGTATGACTAGAGGGGACAGCAAGGAAAAGCGTGTCGATTTCTGGAACAACTGGGTAGGGTGAGACGACGTCGTGGGGTGTGTGTGTGGGTTNGGGGGGGGGGGGGGGGGGGGGGAGAAGAGAAGGAACAGTCAGGATTTGGGTGGTAAGAAGAAGGAGGTGGAACCACATGGTGGGGGGAGAGGGTTATTAAAAGGAGATACTTGAAGGATGGCGGATGATGAATTTTATCAAAATAATCTAATTCGTCAGAGTCGGTAGTTGTTTGTTGCGAGGTTTGGACTAAAGAGGGGGCGGGAAGAGGTGAGGGGGGGTGCAGACAGTCAGGATTTCGGGGTGAGACGAAGGAAATGAAGAGAAGTATTCAAAAGATAGTTGACAGACGGTGGATGATTAGCATTATCCAAATACTCTAATTCGTCAGAGTCGGCAGTTGCTTGTTGCGAGTTCTGAATGGAAGGCAGAGGAGGGTGCAGCAAGAA
>JAWQUT010000206.1:1008600-1025762 GCA_033807755.1 Ellobium chinense
GGGGGGGGGGGGGGGGGGGAATCATGGGGCTCCCAAGGAAAAGAGAAGAAACACATAAGGGATAACGACGAATAAATAAGAAGTAGTTAGGTAGAATAGGTAGTTATACATGGGATCCTGAGTAAGGGGTACCAAAGCACTGATCACAATTAAAAATGCAAGTGACGTTCATTCCTTACCTTTCAAACTTCAAACGCTTGTACCGAAAAGCCTTTAACACAATTAAGATGAAATATGGGTATCGGAACTACGAACAATTAAAACAATATGCATTGCTGGTTTTAATTCCTCTATCAACGTACTATAGTCTTGGAGAGGCTACTGTGTTGTTTTAAATCAAAACGTAAGATTAGGTGATATAATTTCCAACTCACAGATTACACATCACAACACTGTAAAGAAATTTCATGTATCGAGTGGCCAAAGGTAACAAGAAACATATTTAATTTCAAAGTTATGGGCTGTTAAAAGTAATCTTTTTTTTTCTTTTTTTTTTTAGTTCAACTACGTATCTCCATTACTGGTCAGAAGGAAAGACCAACGAAAATCAGAACTTAGTGACAGCGGTCGACAGTACAAGGAGCTAGTTTTGCATGTTTGTGACCTAAACTACTATCATGTACTATCTCATTCAAAACATCATTATTGTCTAGATCTTTGGAATGTTTCAGCATTCTTTACCGTTCCTCTCAATATCCTTTTTTGAAAAAATACAGTTCTACCATAAAGATATGTAGATGCCAAATGGACCTGGCAAAAAAAGGGATACAATCTTAAATAATTCCTGTAAAGTCATATACTGGCCATAGGAAGAGGGAATAGTGTGTTAGATTTTATTTTAGAATGCCTTGAATGCTTGGAAAGTGATTGCAGACTTAGATTATAATAGGTTTTTACCATTTTCTTATTAAAATTTCTGGCTGTTTTTAGGGTGTAAGATCACGGTGTTTACTCTTTAAGGGTTTTAAGTTTGGTCATCTTTTTCCTGCTCAGAAAACTCCACAGCTAATAAGTCATAGTGTATTGTTCCTGTGTGTTAAAATTTTGATGAGGAATGAAACAATGCAATATTTATCCCTAAAAGTATTGTATCTAGACAGCAAACAGTAGCAGTGAAATACCTGATAAAGTGGAGGTATGAAATATTCATAGTTTAAAGTATAAACATCACATTTCCATGTACTTAAGTGTACTATAGTCATTTGAACCGCATTAGCAATGACAGGAATAGTTCAAGTATAAAGAGTTGAAAAGCTAGTGTTTTCCTTCTCAGGCAAACGTAAAACTAAACTTTCGATGCATTTTAATATTCTTAATCTTCGCTCTATTACATACTCATAAACACACCTTCCAAGCATTATGAGGTAGTGTACATGTGAACAGAGTGTGATGTGACATTTATTATGATAAAGCGTAACAGTAAATTACAATGTAGCTCTAGACTTCAACGTTAAACTGTATATTATAGTCTTAGAACTTGCTAACTTTCTAGACATTTGACTAAAGGTTTCTAGCAAATATTTTAGCCTATATATCAACCACCATCTTAACAGAACATTACCCATTCAGTGCAAGCCATTACACACAAAATAGAGTACAAATTAGGAGAAAAAAACCGACTTAAACAATTTGGGACATTGTAATATTAATATCGAATATGAAAGTTATGAAAACTTTCTCACTAAGTAGTAAGGAATACTCTAAATCAAGAACAAAAACCCACCGTTAACACTGAAACTTTACAGAGACTGAAATCCTGACATGTGATATACTGTAAACATCCGAGAAGAAAATAAAAAACACCAGACAGTAACACTTGTAGCCTAACTCACACTGCATGCACCGACAGCAACTCGTGGTGTTTTCACAAGCTCGCACTTCCGACGCGGGCGTAAAAAGGCGAAACATGCCAGTAATGAGGCGAAAAAGTTCCAAAGCAACGATAAAAGCGCCCCCCTGTGGAGCGCGGAAATGAGCGGTGGCTACTGCTGCCTCCAGCACTTCAGCCAATCAAATGGCGCGGTCTGTGCTAGGGGAAGAAAGTGTTGGTTGGTAGTGGAATGTGCAAGTGATGGCGGCATTGGAGAAAGTTATTTTCGCTATCTGGGGTAGTTGGGAATGGAAGCTACTTAGGCTTGGCTGTGAATAGTGTGAAATCCTAAGATTAGGTGTGAGAGGCTTAGGTCACCATTTAGTTGTCATCAGATCCTAATTTTCCCCCCATCCCCAAATCACATATATATACGTTTTCTTCTTATCTCCTCCCTGTTAGCTTTCTGTCATTTATTCATACCCACTTGACATAATAATATTTGTTTCTTTCCTATATTTTTCTGACATTCATACTTTGTTTTGATTATTAAATTGTTGGCCATTCTTTTTCTTGTCTACTGTACATGGAATTTGAGTTTTACCCCAAAATGTTTCATAGTTGAAAGCTTTGCTGAATAAGGTTATACACATCTCATGACTCTTTTTCTCTTTTTATTTTTCCTTTTAGCTTCTCTCCGCCTTTCTTTCTTTCTTTTTTTCTTCTTTTCTTTCTTTCTTTCTTTCTTTCTTTCTTTCTTTCTTTCTTTCTTTCTTTCTTTCTTCTTTTTTTTTCTTTCTTTCTTTCTTTCTTTCTTGTTTTTCTTCTTTTCTTTCTTTCTTTCTTTTTTCTTTCTTTCTTTCTTTCTTTCTTTTATCTTCTTTTCTTTCTGTCTTTCTTTCTTTCTTTTTTCTTTTTTCATGTCCTATTCTGCTTCTGTCCCTTTCTTTCTTTCTTTCTTTCTTTCTTTCTTTCTTTCTTTCTTTCTTTCTTTCTTTTTTTCTTTCTTTCTTTCTTTCTTTCTAAGTTTTCTTTCTTATTATCTTTCTTTCTTTCTTTTTTCATTTCCCATTCTGCTTCTGTCCCTTTCTCGTCTTTCTTTCTTTCTATCTTTCTTTCTTTCTTTTTTCTTTCTTTCATTCTTTCTTTCTGTTCTTTCTTTCTTTCTTTCTTTCTAAGTTTTCTTTCTTATTATCTTTCTTTCTTTATTTTTTCATTTCCCATTCTGCTTCTGTCTCTTTCTCGTCTTTCTTTCTTTCTATCTTTCTTTCTTTCTTTTTCTTTTTCACTTTCCTTTCTTCTTCTGTCCCTCTCTTCTTCTTCTTCTTCTTCTTCTTCTTCTCCTCATCGTTCTTCTTCTTTCTTCATTCTTTTTTTCTTTCTTTCTTTCTTTCTTTATTTATTTATTTCTCTTTCTTTTTTTACTGTCTTTCTTTCTCTCCTTCATTCCTTCATTTTTTTTCTTTCTACTTCTTGCTGTTCCTTTTTTTTTCTTGAACTGCATGTATCTCTCCTCCTTTTTTTTAATTTCTCTACTGCCTTCTCATTTTTTGTATGCTATTTCCTCCTTTTTTTTACTGTTATTAAGTATGACTTTAAAATATACACACTTTTATTTTACTAATCTATTATTTCACTGTTCAGGTGAATCTTGGGATAATTTTGTTTACTTCAATAACATAGTATAAATTTTACATGCATCAAGACATACGATATAGTAACTTATATTGAGGTTCTACTGTTTATATATATTATATTTCTGTTATGGTTCTTGTTGTTGTTGTTGTTGTTGTTGTTGTTGTTGTTGTTGTTGTTGTTGTTGTTGTTGCTTTTCCTTTCTTCCTTCCATAATTTACAGTTTTTATTGTACAGTGGAGTATGGAGAATTACACCTTCGAGCAGACGAAAAGTGTACTTATCAACAGATACATTTTAACTATACGTGTCTCCCCAGAGAGGTAAATCGGGAACAAAAGTGATGTACTCAATATCCGTGTTTACGTACTAAGCGGGTCCGTATTAAGTGTGCTTTACTGTATTTTACTACAGAAGACTCAATCCAACACAATTATTGTTTTCATAACATTCACAAATACTCTGATCTAAAACACCCCCCCCCCNTACACACACACACACACACACACACACACATACAAAAATGATAGTATAAAAGCAATGTAGTAGTCACAACATCAACAGTGAAGTTGGAGTCAGTGACAAGAGATGGAAAATCGAACATTTTTAGAGGGGCGTCGGGGGCGAGGTGTGAAAAAAAATCAGAATATCCCATTTCGCAATTTCCTAATCCAGTGGTAGTCTAATTCCTACCAACGACCTATGATGTGTCCAGACCGCTAGACATCCAGTTCTTATTTTGTTCCTTCTTTTTTTTTTTAGTGAGTGAATCTTTTTACAAGCAGACACACGTCCGAACCGTCCAGGTTGACTGGCCAGTTTGTTTCGTTTTGTTGACTTCTTCTCGGTTTCGTTTTTTTAAATCCACCCAGCTCAAAGAGTCAAACCGTCAAGCATCAAGATGGCAGTATTCGTTGTGTTTCGTTCCTTTCCTCTCGCGTCTTGTTTTCTTTTAAATCCACCCAGCTCTAAAAAGTCAGGCGTCAAGATGGTTGCGTTCTTCCAGACGACCAAGTTATTAAGTGGATGACTCTCCATTTTGTCGTTTTCATCTATCACTCGACAGGCGTGAGGTGGAAAGGGAGAGGAGACACAACCCCTGGGGGTGTTGGTGTTTTCTTTCCGGCCGTCCAGAGCTAACTGGAGTCTTGTTGTAAGCTGATAGGCTTACAGCTGAACACCCCTTATCACAATCCGCTTGATTGAAACTTCCCATAATTGCTACACTTTTACGTAACAGAATACAGTATTTTCTACAATGAAACAATCACTGGATTTTCGCAACTCTTGTTAATCCAAAAATTTTTGCACTCGTCTGAGGGATTGCGAGTAAGCTTAGGTGATTGTACTTTGTACTTACGGCTTACTGAATTGCGAAAAGGGACATCAGGGGTTTAAATATATAGCGTGTTTTGAGGTTACAGGCGTCAGAATTTCGATCAGTCTCCTCAACACACCACAAGCTGGTCTTCAGAATGAGTCCCGCTGACCATCGAAGACATTCATTACATAGATGATGACAGACTTTTAATAGTATAAGTATAGAAAGTATGTACAGCATACTAATAGACAGGAGAACCTTAGTACTGTATAATATAAAGTATGCCATGGTGCATCGAAATAGTATACATTTTATTGAAGTATATTTACTAGAGAAGTCCACCTGAATATTGAAATGATGATAGTGAATTTGTGTATGTGAAAATCAAACTTAATAACAAGGAATATTTATTAAATGAATATTTTAATATCGAGACTCTACTCTGTTTGCTGTGCATGGTAGAGCAGCAAGGTCAGATGGATACGGAATTGGAATGATGATTGGTATGTATACAAGGGCTAGAATCCAAGCTCTCCACTGACCCGAGACTCTTGCTCCTTGGCGAATATGCGCGCGAGTGTGTGTGTGTGTGCATTTGTGTGTTTGTGTGTGTGTGTGTTTGTGTGTGTGTGTGTGTGTGTGTGTGTGTGTGTGTGTGTGTGTGTGTGTGTGTGTGTGTGTGTGTGTGTGNTGTGTGTGTGTGTGTGTGTGTGTGTGTGTGTGTATGTGTGTGTGTGTGTGTGTGTGTGTATGTGATGACCTTTTTTTTTGTAAGGAGGTTTTTATGTAAGAGAACGAGAGACCGAGCGACTGAGATAGAGAAAGAAAGACGAGAACGCAAGAACCGCAAGTATATTATGGGCAAATGAGCGATAGCAAGTGTATGAATGAGATCATGAGAATATGTAACCAGGAGTGTATTATTGTTTACTGTAGTAGCTGGCAAGTTTAATGAATTGGGATAGTGCCTGATAAACTTAACTTGAACTTGGTTACGGATTTGCAATGATGATCTGAAGGCCATGGTATAAATTTCCGACCACGATGCCTTGGGAGAGCAGTTAATTCATTCACACTTTCCTCCCTCCACCCAGCAAAATGGGGACCTGGCAATGGACAAAGAAAGATGTTGTGAAAATGCTAGTGATCAGCGCCTGTAAATGGCAGCGACACTGTATGCTCCCTAGGGAGTTGAGAAAGTTCTAGGACAATTAGGTCTGGTGGGGTAATAGTATGAAGTCGTTTGAGCGGTAATTAGCCTTGATTTGAGACTTATGAACTGCATATTTATTATTACTATTTCTGTTGTTGTTGTTGCTGCTATTATTATCGTCCTTATTATCACTTAAGAGTTTTTAAAATTAAGAATTTTGAACAGACGTAAATAGATTTCTTTTCACGGATGAATAAAGTTGAATTATTAGTTCAAATGTTCGAGTCGATAAGATTTTCTTCAGGCATAAAATGATCACTATCATCATGATCATTTAAAACTGAGAAAAATTAAAAGCTCAACCTTAATTCAAGGAATTTATTAAAACTCTAGTCAAGAAATAAGACCGAAAATTACTTCTAAACGTTTCGGCTCTAAGACCTTTATCAATAGAATGAAACAAGAATTATAACTTTCGCAATAAAAGTAACCACATTAAGAAGAAAAAGAAAAGTCAAGCATGGAAGAGTGAGTTAAAAGCTAGTTATTGATCGATTAAGTGAGACGGTCTTAAAATAGCGGGTAAAGACAATAAGAACTGAACCTGGATCACGGGATAAAACAGTTGGTAGAGGAGTGAATTAAGGTAAGAAGAAAAGAGTTGTGTAAAAGGGGGCAGAGAGTATGAGGGGCTCTCCCAAGAAAAATCTGAGCTACAAACAGTCAATAATATAGGTGGAGAGAGAAAGATCATCATGATCATTATCATCATTTAAAACTGAGAAAAATTAAAAGCTCAACCTTAATTCAGAGAATTTATTAAAAATCTAGCAAAGAATTAAGATCAAAAATGACATCCAAACGTTTCGGCTCTAAGGCCTTTATCAACAGAAATCAAACGAACAAACGAAACAGCGAGTCTGTCTGCGTTAACCAATACATGCGCTTGCAGTCTTGTTGTGTAGGTTGCCGACTGACTACTTTGATTGCTAGCATACCTGTACGCATGTCGCGACGGATTTATATTATGCGTCAGGTTCTAAAAATATTTTTTTAAAAGTCTCAAAACCGTGGCATGAAAAATTTAATAAAACTTTCAAATTTTCAGACGTGTGTCCTTCATCAGGGAACATGAAAAAAATTAGTAAAGAATGATCACACGAACACACATCACGGCATAACACATAGACAGACGAGATCAAATCTAAATAAACTACAAATAAAGGGGCAGAAACTAGAACTGAACTCACAACAACCGGGACGGCAGGTAAAGTTATCATCATCATTAATATAATTATTATTATCATCATTATCATCATCATCATCACTATTACTATTATTATTATTATCATTATTGTTATCATTATTATCACTTATGGTAAAACCTTATGACCTAAAAGATAAATAGATAATTTAGAATTTGTGAAGTATAGTCAAGATGGCTGGTGTCATGTGACTGGTAGAGAAAACAAAGTATATACTTGGACCCACACCACCATAGAGAGTGTGTGTACTTTTCACGCACATTGAAGTTAAGTCGCGAGGTCCGTTGGCAATAATATTACTCTGTTGTTGTTGTTGTTGTTGTTGTTGTTGTTGTTGTTGTTGTTGTTGTTGTTGTTAGTGTTGTCCTTAGAAAGTTCTTATCCGCAAGTCCTTTGGGGTTATGCTATCGCGTTTATCGGCCCAGCAAACTGCCGGCATGTTAGCCGAGAGGTAAAACGCTTGTCTCTTAGTGTGAAGGATCCCGGGTTCGAATCCCGTTACCACGGATGTCTTATCATGTAATTTTCGTAGTGTTGAAGGCTTACACAAGCCCCTTGTTCGACTGGGGTCAAGCCGTATTTTGAGAACTTAGGCATTAACGATGGCTCGTACCATCGTAAGAATTACATTAAGTCTGCATGGTGAACTCTACTAAAGGTGCATTCAGCACCAATGCACTAACGTAATTCTTACGATGGTAAGACATCTCATCGATAATGTGCAAGCTCTCAAACGAACAAACGAAACAGCGAGTCTGTCTGCGTTAACCAATACATGCGCTTGCAGTCTTGTTGTGTAGGTTGCCGGCTGACTACTTTGATTGCTAGCATACCTGTATGCATGTCGCGACGGATTTATATTATGCGTCAGGTTCTAAAGGAAAAAGTTGGTTTGGATGTATGGGTACGTTCGTGGCGTCTCTGGGGTTAAGCACGAAATTACTCCAATTTCGGTAGAGATGCGCGTATTCTATAGATAAAAAAATAAAACGGAACTTTATTTACCCTGAAGGGAATATGTTTTACAATGTCACACGGTGTTATACATTTCATTCAAGAGCCTAATATACAACAGTGCACATAATGAATAATACTGTAACAGTATTAGTAACCAAATCTCTAACAGGATTGGTAGTCGCCGCAGAGCAGCGCCATGGTTCCCTTAGCTCGAATGCCAGGTGACATTCAGGATTCTGCCATTCCAGTTTTGAAATATCATGTCTCCATTTGGCATAGATTTACTCTTATGATTGTTCCAAAATGTGCTTGGATCAGGGTTAAGAGCGGAGCTAGATCTAGATTTAGGAGCGATGTTAGGGAAGAGAGAAGCTTATAATATATTTTTGAACGACTCTTCCAAGTGTACCTGGCGCTTTCTCTTCCTTGACCCTGTCTCTAACACTAATCGAAATAACCTTAGGAGTGCCCTAAGATTCTACCATATAGATATATGCTGCTTATAACCTGAGATGATGATCGGTCGCTAATCTGTCTAGATCTAGATTCACATATATACGAGTACATACTAGAGTACAGTTTCTGTCTGATGAAATGTCTCACAGAAATATTTTGGTGCAGGGGTTCGCAACCAGCGGCACGCTTACCCCTAGGAATATGCTATGGAAATTCTTGTCCATATAGGGTGTAAAAAAAAAAATCAACAGATATACAGTTGCACGACTTACCAGCCATACTTCAGTATCAGTAAATGTGTTAAGTTAGAAAGGTGACGCAGAATAGTCAAGTGGTGTTACGGGGTACGCCGACCAAGAAAGTAAGGAACCCCTGTCTTAGTTCATGACTGATTTCTCCACGTCTTCAACCCAAACACTTTAGGTCAACTGATCACCTTTCTTTGTTTCGTTTCCTTAACGTTTATCCAAGTGTGTGTGTTTTTAGAGTGTCACTCCGGAAATAGACTTTGTTCTTTTCACAGACGTGACCACTTGGCCGTCCACCGGACAAAGATGGACGGTATAACGTCTCTAAACTACACGTCCAAGGTCAGAATGTTAGGGCAGCAGAGAAGGAAAGTGTTAAAGTTGATCCCTGAGGGCTACTCCTCCATTCTTCAGCTCTCGTGTTTACGGATTAGCTGCAACCGAAATCGATTAAACGTGAGCATCTTTTCTTTCATGGGTGGACAATCGCCTGTGGATGTTCATTTTTTTTTCCTTAAAGGAAAAAGTCTATTCGGACTAGTTCAAAAAAATAAATAAATAAAAGATGAGTGACATAACATGGGCTGCGATTACTTGATCCCTGCAATTTGACGAAATGGTAAGCCATACCTGTTCCCTAGCAAAGTATTAGTTTTTAGGCACGCCAAGATGGCTGCGACTAAATGCGGAAGAGACAGAGATAATGCGCGGACTTGCCAGTAGCATTTGCTATTTTTGTATCGTTGCCTCGTTCATTAGCATATAATTATGCCACCGTTGATTTTCTTGCGACATCCTCCTCAGACACAAGGCCGTTGATTAGACGTTTCACGATAAATTTGAAACTGCAGATAGTTTCCGCTATGTTGTCTAGCATTCTCTACCAATGATCCAAAAAAGTTCTAAATTTCTGGCAAGTGTGCACCCTTCCTCACAATGACTGGCTTGCACCAACCCAAAATGTACCCCTGAAATCTCTTTTGCTAAGGTTGGCTCAGAGGACACATGGGCGGCCTCTTTCGCAATGCCGTGGGAACCAAACAAACGTAGCCATGGAGTACGTTTTTATTTCTTTGCTACTGCGCTCAGTCTTACGAGTATCAGCAGGATAAGTGTGCACAGTTTCTAGAGGTTACTTACGAAATTTGAGCTTAGCAAAAATGGGGCCACTATCTGCGATTTTAAATTTGTAAGCGGAAATTTTATCAACGGCCTTGTACCGGAGGGGTATGTGGCAGGAATCAACGGTGATGTGTATGTAATAAGGCATAGAGAAGAGCATAGCAAATGCCATTAGGAAATCATTGCAAAGTTTTCTAGGTTTTCCGCATCAGTCGCGGCCATCTTGGCTTGCTTAGAGACTGATCTTCATTATTTAGAATCTCCGAGGAACCACAATAGAATAATAGAACCGCCCATTTCGTGCGCCCTCTGTTACTAAACAAGCATAGCCATGCATTATCGGAAGTACAGAGATTTTCTTCAAACAGCATTGTTATCGTCTATGAACACACACACAAAAAAACAACATTAGGGGGTTATTGGACGAACTGGCCCACCGAGTTAGCGATGAAAAGGCACCTTAGCAGACATTTGCCTAAACACGAGATGGATGAATGGATGGATGGATGGATGGATGGATGGATGGATGGATGGAAAGATGGATGGATGGATGGATGGATGGATGGATGGATGGATGGATGGATGAACGGACGGACGGACGGATGAACGGACGGATGAACGGACGGATGGATGGATGGATGGATGGATGGATGGATGGATGGAATTTTTTTTAACGTCCACTGTACATCATCTTGTAACCAACTCCTCCACACGTTGCACATCATCCAGAAAGAGTCTGTGCGCCTTCTTATCTTTTAATGAATCCATCATCGACTTAGATATACCCCAAGATGCCATACTTGTCTTGTAAGCAGTAATGAGTCTTGTTTAATCTGGGGATCGTGAACTATAAAAACATACAAGTAACGTCATATATCAGAACTCGCAGCGGAAGATCTTCCAAGGCGTACAAAGGCTGGTAGGCTAGGAGTGGAGAAGGCAGGGGAGGTAACGTAGTTTAAGCTTAATTATCCTTTCTCATATTTCGATTTTTAACAGGATAAGGCAGAAGAATCCGGCCAAATGATAGGCTTTGGAAACCTTACGAGTAAAATTCTATAAACATCTTAACGTTTTGGAGACGGAGACGATTACCTCACTTCTTAGATATTTTTTTGTCTCTAGTTGTTTGCTTGTCGTCCCTTTAAAATGTCAGTAGGAGCGTACACATGAGTGTGGACTTGTCATTTACTCTGATCAATCCTGTATTGATTTCGTAAGATCAATTTGTTCCTGAGTGATCATTATGAGGAATATCTGTCTCCTGGTACCCTAGTCACCAACAATTATGTCTGCGCATACAGCGTTTTGCTATTCCATCTTTATTTTTTCTCTTCGCGCATGGTTGTTTAAATATAGATACTGTACCTAGACCAATATCCACAAGGAAATGAAGGCAGGAACGCCACAGGTTTTCAGCACAGTTAGCTGAGGACAATTCCAAGAGGAAATCCCAAATGAGAGTGAAAATGCACCAGCGGATGGTTCTTGTTCAACGAAGTCAAAATAAAAATGTACATGTCGCTTAGGTGCAATACCCAATTAGGCAAAAGAAACCGTCTCAAATTGTCTTTGGAAATAAGTTCTCTTGATGCATTCGTGTAGTGTATATTAGAATTCATTCTGTTTAGGTAGAGCCACGGTCAAAACTTAGGGTTTTACCGCTTATACAGTGCTTGGTGTAAAGTCCAACTTTGGCTCATGTCGGGAAAGACCACAAGCTTTCTCAATAAAACGTTTTATGGGGTGTCTGAACACGTGTGTGCAGTATCTGGTATGTGTCTCTATCAATTAATTATGTACGAAATATTTCAGTTTTCTATCTTTTTATAAAACCATTGAAGCTAGAGAGGTTTGAGATTTTGAGACATCATACACGAAGTTATTGGTAGTCCAAAGGCGTCAAACTCCAACTTCGGTCCGAGTGGCATTTGTGGAAATATTGTACCCAAGCGACGATGTAAAAACATGTCATTCTCATTTCACACTTTGTCTTGTTGTCTACCTTCTCTATTTATTTTTATCCCAAGATTTATGTACACATTATACTGTCAAGTTGTTTTGACACTGATAGTTTCTAATCTGGGGTCAGCATAAAGCGTAGTAGTCACCCTCTTTTTGGCCTGGAAGAACTGCCTGAGGCCGTCCTTCTCGAAGACTTCGTTTACATGTGCCCATCTTACACTAATGAACTTCTTTAAAGCTGCTCCACTCGATCGTTATCGTCAAAGGCAAGCCCCGCCCACAAATGACTGTGAACACTGCCTTGATTCAGATGGGTGTGCTTTCACATTTCAAATACTAGAGGTTTTTAATGTCAGTTATATTTACCATAACGTCCGGGGGGACAGTAGACTAGCGAACTCGGAAGTTTCTGTTAAGCTGTATGAAATGTTTTACTCGTGAAACTGAGAAGGAACAAATGTTCTTAGATATTAAATGAATTCAAATTAATGATGTATCTCATCACGCTTCTCCTCTCCTTTGTAACTTAGGCGCGCCTTTAAAATCAAGCATAAATACAGCTGGATACGTGGACTGAATAAGATTTGTATAACGAAAGCCTTCTGAGGCTATTGGTCTGTAAATCCACGATTAAGCACAAAGCTTAGTCACTGTAAATTTGGGCACCTATGTAAACGATGCCGTAATATTGAGATATGCCATAAGGATAGACAAATTAGTTTGGATAGCGCCAAGAACTGCGTGATGCGATGAATCCGTGGAATTGCTAATTCATGGACCTTAGATTAACACACCTTTTTGATGAATTCATCTTGAGCAGGACCCATGCAAAAGGACTCGTGACCCAATAATCTACTCCTGTTCAAAACGTGTCCCCGCGTAAGACCTGCGACACCTCCTCCTCCTTCCCAAATCATAAACCAATGTTTTTCATTCCCCCTTGCTTGAATGCGTCGCCACCGGAAGTGAATCGATGGTCCCTCAAGTTTGAGATCACTCTTTTGTAGCCGAAGTTTCGATTGGACCACTCGATACTCAGATCGTGCCGTGGGGGCTGATGGTTGATTTCCGAGCGCGTGCGTGCCAGAATGGTCCTGGCAGATGTTGAGTTAAGTCCAAGACGGCGCGAGGCCAGATTGGACAATCTGTCATACCGTGAGCAGGCGAGAGTTTGACCAATTCACTTGCTAGTCTGATTAAATATTACATACTTTGTTTCCATAGCCAATAGTTTTCTCTCTCCCCCCAGTTTGCCAACATTGATTTGATTTTTCCACAGTCATGTCTGCTGTGCGTCGAAGACGTCTGCAGCAAATAAAGTTCCCGGCTGCGTGAGCAAAGTCGTATGTCGCCACACTCCAACATGGGACATACGAGTTTGTGTGTAAACTGCTTTAAACTTTCAGCTCCATGTTACAAAGCTATGGGATCAGCGTTAGCAACTTTATGATTTTACAGCATCTGACATTAACATACGAGGTGAGATCATAGATGGTAAATATTTCGTTAACGTTTTACCACAGTTAAAATTCACGGCTGGTGTTTAGGTTAACAGTTCCAAGAGAGCCTCCGGCACAAAGAGGAGGAGGAGGTGGGGGTGGGGAGGGGGAAGACTGATACATTTATTGTAGCAGACGAAGTTAGTTTGTGTAAATTTTCACAAGATTTCAAAGAAATTCCTAAAGTTTATAACCGAAGCGGAGCTCTTACTTCCCTCCCCTCCCCTCCCCTCCCTCCGTCCCCCAACCTCGTTCTTTTTGTGACACCCAAAACAGTGAGTACTTCAAGCCCCTCCTAAGGTAGGGCACAAGATGTATGGTGGGGCACTCGCATTTTTATTCTGTGGGGACACTTCACTCATTTGAAATCAATCGCTTGGTTCAGTCGGGGAACAGATTTGCAGAGCGCTTTTTCCGAATTTCACAAGTAAAATACTTTATAGTGCCTACAAACTTTTCTATTGATCGCTAGTTTACCACCCCTCCGAACGTAAACCAATCGGATCAATTGATCGGAAAATTGATACGAAAACGTCTGGTATTTGAAACAGGAAAGCCAGTCCATTGTGTTCAAGCAGTGTCTACAGCCGAATGTGTAGACTGGATCAGCTTACCGATCGTAACGATCGCTTGGCTCATCATTTAATGTGTATATTATGAGATTACGACTTTGCTGAGCACGGTCTGTGTACAGGTAAGACTGAGGATCGGGATACATCGAAAAGAATGAGACCTCTATGGGGGAAAACTACACGTACTTTCAACATTGTCAGGTCAGAGAAATCCAAAGGCGATGTGGAACTTACACGATGTGGAAACTAGGAAATTGTAAACTTTACATGCGCGTGTTCTTATGCATGCATACGGTGTAAGCGTTTTATGTTTTTTTTGTTTTCCTCGCGTAGATTTAATTTTTGCGACTTTCGCGAGTCGCGTGAGCTTGACACACGAAAATTAGACCCATATCCCATGGGAAGAGGTTCACTTCAATTTTCTTATTAAAGAGTTTACTAGTTACCACTAGCATATTACGCATTAACTGATGTTATTTCTAGTTTATTGTTTGGGCATTATTGATTATAGTGTGCCATTCTATCAGCACGAAGCAGGGTTGCCAGTATGGCGATTACAAGCCAGATATATTTTTATGGGCAGTTTTGTAACATCACTCTGGATTTCTCTAGAATTCTGCTCCTATACATATGAGAAAACCACCATGCAGGGTTCCTAAGAATTAGTCTAGTATCTCCTGGAAAAAAAAGATAAACTTTTATAGTAATCTAGAGTTTAAAGGCTATGATATATGAATCGTAAATAGCTATAAAAATATTAAGCCTTACTCTAAAGTACAGTCTTCCGTGCTTTTCTGCAATCCGGATATTTGCAACTTCTGCTCAAATCACAACATATTTCACAAAGCAAAGTGTTATTCTATACACGAGTCACTGGATAATCCCAGGCCCTTTTAATTGCCAATTTTCTCGGTGCGTTCCAAGGGTTGCATTAGACGGAGTTGACAGTATCACATCTAGGTACAGTCAACATATAATATGTATCTTCTCCGGCGTATGGACAAGTGAAAGATTAAATCAAACTGATCCCAGAAATATCTAATCTAGTGTATTCTCTGAAAAAAAAACGTTACGTTTAAGGGGAGACACTACCCTTTTTCAGAGACTGTAATGCACATACTTGGTACGCAGCTTATCCCTATGTGTGCACTGGATTTCTCTGCACAGTTACACGTCAAAGTGCTGAATGGTTCATCCTTATCTCTCCAGGTGATGATCCTAGAATAAATATCATTAGTGACGGCACCAGTTGTTTGACACTAGATTTCATCCATGTCTCTTAGATATCGTTATGCATGATCCTATGGAGGCACTTTTGGATCTTCTGTCTTGACGTAAAATTAATTATTTGAAACTGGCAACACTCTTTGATGTTAAGTGAAATAACTTTATTTCTAGAGAGCAAATCGGGAAAAGCCTCCTTCAGATCATACATCAAAGATGTCTGAGAAACATAGGTGGAATCTCATGTCAAACAACTCGTGCCACCTTAAATATGAGTTGTCCTAAGATTATCATCCTTGGGGGGAGAAAAATGCACCATTCTGCACTTTGATGTGCAAGTTTGCATAGAAATCCATTACATTCATGGTGATAAGTTGCACACCATGTTATGTGCATTACAATCTCTGGAAAAGAGTAGTGTCTCCATTGAAGAGGATGACTATCTTGCGGACTTGGATGAACTTATCCCTTTTCTCTGCCTATGTTTTATCTCGTGTTTGAGAAAGACAGAAATGTCAAACACATCCTGTTGATGTTTCATATTTTCCTACAAGAAAAGTAAATTCAAAGATCTCCCTAGATCTTTCATGACACCCCCCAAACCGCCTCTCTGTTTAGCATGG
This sequence comes from Ellobium chinense, assembly GCA_033807755.1. Classification (NCBI taxonomy): domain Eukaryota; kingdom Metazoa; phylum Mollusca; class Gastropoda; order Ellobiida; family Ellobiidae; genus Ellobium; species Ellobium chinense. The sequence continues at coordinate 1,024,451 of JAWQUT010000206.1, forward strand.
CAAATAGAAATGCCACTTCAAAGGAGACAAACCTTTCTACAGCCATGTCCAAATGGCAGAAACTTTAATGAAATAAGACACGTTAATGGCCTAAATTTTCACAGTAAGTCTTGACAGGTGGTAATTGGCTGAAAATTAGCATCCTTGGTGTTGAAGATCTTGTATTCCGATACCTTCTTGATGTGTATAATGGAGAGGAAATAACTCCTGTTTTTTTTTCTATCGACAAAGTTAGTGTCTTAAACCACAGTCGCAACAGATTATCTTGGAGTATTCACATCCTTGATGTTGAAGATGTAGAGTGTTGTCATGTTACGTCTACACATTTGAGTAAATGAATAGGAAGTAGCTCATGTTTTCCTGTCGGTAGGATTAGTGTTTTAACACGTAATGCACCGTGGTAGCAAGAGATTAGGGTAGACTAAATTCTGTTGCGCAAAATTACGACTACGCTGGTCACGAATTTACGTGGTAAGAAGAGCCTTGAGACTAAAGGGTTTTAACTTGAAAAGTCTGTGATACACAAAACAAAACACAAAAAAAATTAGTTAAAAAATTTGCATTTCCATCCCTGCACAGAGAGTCTTACTAACCGCGAGAAAACAAAACCATAACGTCAACACAACGTAACATCGAGCATCAGAGTAAAGTACATTATCAGTTTTTCATTTTAAAGATATTCCAAAACAGAGTACAGTAGATCTATGTGTGAAGACATTTCAAACAGGTTTAGTCCATGTTTTTAAAAATGTGATTGGAACATGATATCGTGAGGCTGAAGCAAAAAGTGCTGCAACTTTCTGAGAAATCATTGTAATGTTCAATCTTTGCATATATTGAAGGAACGTGTAACAGTCAATTACACATAATCGCAGCTCCTCCAGAATAGAGAAAATGTTGCAATCCAGTGCTTTAATTGAAATGAGGTATTTTGAAATGTGGATAGTCTTGCGATTAAGAGGAAATAACTATTATCCAGATTACAATAAAAGAGGAATAGGCTATATTCAGGGTTATTGTAACGAGTAAAAAGTAACGCCGCTACGAGTACTCGTTACTCGAGTAACTATTACTTACTCGTTACACGCTTCATCGTAAGTAACGAAAATATACTCGTTACCGACTTTATGTGTAACAATTACAAAATTACTCGTTACTTTTGTGTGCGTGTGTGTCACGCGCTTGCTTGTAAATAAATTGACTATATGCTATACATTATTTACTTCCCAACCCACCCACTCCCACCTTCACAAACACCCGACACCCCCTACCCCCACTCATACTTTAAGTCCTTAGTTTACCCTTACCGCCT
>JAWQUT010000206.1:1041597-1078218 GCA_033807755.1 Ellobium chinense
TGCAGTAAACAAGTGACGGGAGGAAAGGAGGGAGAATGATTGTTAGTGTCTGTATATCTCACCCACATGGATGCAGCAAAGAAGTAACACTAGTAGTTGTGTGTGTTAGTCACCCACATGGGCGTTGAAAACAAATATGGGTGGAACAGTGATTTGTAATAGTCATTCCCATGGGTAGAGCAAACATGTAAAATGAACGTACAGCAACTGTAACCTCTCGTCACATATTTGTTCATCCACATGGGTGCAGCAAGCAAATTAAATATCATGGCTGAATTGTACAATCATCCCACATCCACATGGATGTAGTTGACAGGTATAATGAGTGTAGAACTTACACCTCGTGACATGAAGTATCAAAGGTATAGTACAGTCTTCGTATCATATCCTCAAGAGTGAACCAACCAAGAATCACTGACTATAGTAGCTGTCTGTGTATCTCACCCACATGGGTGTAACAAGCAAATATCATGAGTGAATTAATGGTTTGCGAAAGTCACCCTCACAGGTATAGTAAACAAATATCACAACTGTGAGTCTGTGTGTGTGTGTGTGTTTGCCATCCTCATGGGTTGAGCCAACATATATCACAAGTCTTTGTATCAGTTACACACATGGATGTTGTAAACAAGTGACGGGAGGAAAGGAGGGAGAATGATTGTTAGTGTCTATGTATCTCACCCGCATGGGTGTAGCAAGCAAATACTATGAGTGTATTATTAGGGTGTTTGTATGTGAGCCACTCTTACTCGTGCTATATCATGGATATAGTGTCTCTATCACACTCACATGGTGTATATATATATATAAAACTGTGTACCACACCAACATGGATGTAACAACAAATGTCACAGGCGAACTGTGTTATCGTTAGTCATCCACATGGAGGTAGTAAGCAAATATCAAGAGTATAGAAATTGTATCACACCCAAATGAGCCTTTGCAATGCCCTTGTGCTCTATCGCAAATTCATCAACAACAACAGCTTCTCCCATTACCAGTTCCGAATGACAGTTATAAGGCAAATGATGTTGAAGGCTGCTGAGGTCTCTTCTCCAGTGCAACGTGTTGCGCCAGGGCATAGCCAAAACCCTGAGCGACTGAATGGGTTACATTTTCCCGAGTACCTCCCCGCCAAGGACAATGCTAAAGCCTCCAATCGCCCAAGAAGGGACTGTGTTGCATGCAACAAGTCTAAGTCCCTTAGAGAAGAGACATGCAAGTGTAAAGTACCTCTCTGCGTTCCACGCTGCTTCATGGTGTATCATACACATACTGACTATGCTCGAGTCCTCAGTGAGGATCAAAATTGAACCAAAAAACTATTTTTGTACATGTATGTAACTCTACATGCATCTAGATTGCTTCTTTGCATCTAGAATACTGTTTCTTATGGCATTACATTTTCATCACCTTGACTCACTTTTCAGTAAACGCCATCTATGATTGAAGTACAGTCATATGATAATTGAATGTTTTTATATTTGTCTGTTCTGCCTGATTAATTGTAACCTACTGCAATAATCAATATTCTCATAATGCAAAACAATAGAACTGACATACAACTAGAAATAACTCGGTAACATTGTAGAGAAGATAACAAACCAAGTTTGGTAGGCGAATATTGTCACAATTTATTTTATCAATAAATGAAACCATGATTTATTTTGAAAAAAGTTACAAATTGATATTTATAGTTGATTTCTGAGTGTGTTTTGTTCTTTATGTGTTATCCTAACTCTGAAACTAAACGAGATAGAATTTTTTTACTGAAACGTACGAAAATCATAAGCTTTTAGCCTGGATGCCTATCACTGGTGGACCAACAGCATACCTGGCCACTATCACTGGTAGCCATACTGTCCTTGTAACCTTATCATGGTAAGGGTTAGTACTGATGTAATAAATATGTTGTTTTGGATGTTCACGGAGTTGTCGTCTTTTGTACCTGTAGTTGCTCTAGTTGATGGTGATGTACAGTACTTGTTAGCTGTAGTGAGATGGGAATTATAAGCATTTAAATTCATACTTAGTCAAAACATCGACTAAAATCCGAGTACCAAAGAACATCTCAATCCGCACAAGTACGGCGTCAGGTTGAGATTCAGCCTGATCGTTCCGCACAAGTGCCTCCAGAGGCACTTGTGTGATTTGATCACAGTATGTTAAGCACACGAGTACAACGGATTTCAGGCCCCTCTTTGAAGTAACATAAATACATTAAAAAAAACAAATTATGACGGGAAATTCCGTTTAACTTAGCAACAAAACAGATTTAACCGTCTCCTGTAAACTTTGCCAAAATGCACTTGATGCACTTGTGCGATCTGATCACAGGACCAGCGATATCATAGATATAGTGCTGTCTGTGTAAGTCATCCCCACGGGTGTGGCAAACAAATATCATAGGTGAATTATATCATCGTTAGTCATCCACATGGCTGTAGTTAACAAGTATCATGGGTGTAAAAATTGTACTTTTGGTTAACCATATTTGTTTTAACCACTGTCTACTGTAACATGAAACTGAGATAGATGTCTGTGAACTGTATCAACATGGATGTAATGAACAAATACTACAGGTATACCCACTGTCTGTGAGTCTAATGCTCATAGTGTAACAAGATTCACCCACTAAATCATCCAACTGCTTAAAGTCCCTAAATCATTAAACAAAGGTAGGACAAAGCTGTGTTCAATAGTGCCTCTANGCTCTATCGCAAATTCATCAACAACAACAGCTTCTCCCATTACCAGTTCCGAATGACAGTTGTAAGGCAAATGATGTTGAAGGCTGCAAACAAATATCATAGGTGAATTATATCATCGTTAGTCATCCACACAGCTGTAGTTAACAAGTATCATGGGTGTAAAAATTGTACTTTTGGTTGACCATATTTGTTTTAACCACTGTCTACTGTAACATGAAACTGAGATAGATGTCTGTGGACTGTATCAACATGGATGTAATGAACAAATACTACAGGTATACCCACTGTCTGTGAGTCTAATGCTCATAGTGTAACAAGATTCACCCACTAAATCATCCAACTGCTTAAAGTCCCTAAATCATTAAACAAAAGTAGGACAAAGCTGTGTTCAATAGTGCCTCTACCTGAAGAGCACCGATGTTCTATCCCATCTTCTGGTATCATGTTCGGACAGGTGAGGTAAGCACGTGCCTCTTAGATCTCAGAATTCCTTTATCACAATGGACAGGAACGGGGAAGAAATGCCTTCAACAAGACTGATTCTGATTGCATATCACATACCAAAACCATTCAGCAATGGTACCACTACTGAAAACCACTTAATGAAAATAGGGCTGGAGCTACATTCTCAAATCATAATGGAAAAAATACAAGATCCACATGGAAAAAATGACTGACTTTTCTCCAAGCTTTGTTCAAGTGGAATATAACCTTACATTGCCGCCCGAGATTCATACTTTCGTAAGTTCAAGAATGACTTTGTATTATTTCTGGGTGACGAATTGCAATATGGATTATACATCCTATATTCCTACTCACATGAGAAAGGCGAGCAGATATTGTGGATAAAGTGAATGTCTTACATTCTTCCTTGTAACAGAAGGAAGATCCAAGGGATACTCACAAAAATAACAGTATGTATATCTCACCCTCATGGATGGAGTAAGCAAATATCATGGGGATACTCACTTGGTTCTGTCATGGTGTGACCTTCTACCAAGTTTATCAATGATTAAAGATCTGTAAATGCCTTTTTACAGTCACGATTTGATAAACTCTCTGGTCATTTGTTGGGTTTTTTTTTGCGCTGAGAACATCTGAGAAATTGTAAAGTCACATGATTATCACATAATTAAAAGTTTACTCAGTGTGTTTCCACGATACAGAGAAGACCTTCACATGCTCTTTTATGTTCTATTGTGACCCAGATGTGTGTTCGAAAAGTACACAGTGGGTCATATTATGCAAGACTGCTAAGCTTACTACTGTAGTAATGTTTTGTGTTGTCTGAATACTGACACTTAATACACACATCCAAAGAGGTAATAACCAGGGGTGTGATGTGATCCATATCTAATGCCACCTCTAAAATGCAATCTAAATGGCTGACAAAATAACTCTATGACAGCATTACCTGTATGACATATATCCAAACAAGTGAGGATGATGTTTGTTTGTAGTATGTGTGTTGCTAAGCCCCATTTAATAGTCATCTACATGCAATGTGCTGTCCATGTATCTCAATAATCTTCACATGTGCTGCAAATAGTCTAAGTATCAGTGAGGTGGGGGATAGCAAGAAGATAGCCACCACCAACTTAACTATGAGCAAAGTGCCATTATCATATGCTGATAAACACATTCATAAACACTTAACATACTGCAAATGATGAAAACCGTAAGGTCGCCAGATGGTGCCTTGCCTGACTGGTTAAAGGGAAGAAGAGTGATCTGGACTGAACTTCCATCCACTCCAGTTTCCCACAACCCTAACCTAGGGTATCTCCATATCATTGCTGTATGATCAGGAGACAAAGGATCAAGAGAGGAGAATGTGCAGACAGTCACAGAAAAGGCAAACAATAGCTGTACCCTTATGAAGAAAGTTACAAGCCTGACCAAAGGAAGGGGAACAGCTTCTGTGCAGAAGCTTATGTGTTTATACTTAAGAAAGAAAGTAAAGATTTGGAGACCGAGAGGTAAACATGTTAGTGTCATCTGGAAAAGGTATTACAACACATATCAGTGTGCTGTCTACACATCTCACTCTCAAGTGTGTCATAAACAAATATCATGGTATTTAAGAATGAGCAAGCACAAACACAAATACCATCCATGTATTGTCTTTGCATCATACGCTATAGTTTGTATCACATATCCAAACATAGGAGAATGATGTGAAATACATGGTCATTTAGAGAGTGTGCATTGTCTGATCCCATTTGAGTGCCATCTACATGCTGGATTACAAGACACATCCATGTGCTGTCAGAATATCACACTCTCACATGTGTTGCAGACATGTATTACTGGGGGGTGAGGAATGGCAAGATACCAACTAAACAATTAGCAATGTGCCATTATCATAGACTGATGAACAGATTCAAAAACTAACTGTTGCAAGCGTAAAGAGAACTTTTAACTTATAGAGAGAGTAAGGTCACAAGATGGTGCCTTGCCTGACTGATTCTTATCATCCCTTTTTCCTACAGATGATGATGTCTACCTACCAAGCATTGAAGAGACACTTCCACAAAGAAGGAAAACGAAGACCACCAGATGTTTTGAAAGGGCTCACCCTCACAAACAAGCTTTTGCTTCAGCTTTACTTCCCCAAGGAGGAGAAACACCACAGATATCATAAGGTCCGTGTTTTTAAAATGTTTTACTGAAAGCAGTTTGATTTGATATTTCCTTGTACCATAACTACATTTCAGCCAAGATTCAAGCTCAACCTTTGAAATGTTAAAAAATTAGTTTTTTTTCCTTTCCTTCTTAGAACCCAGCTTATTAGTTCAATGATTCAACCAATTTTTTTTAGGAAGTACAAAAGTACTCAGTAAAATTTATAATGAGATGCTTTGGAAAGCATAATTTGCTTTGTTAAGGTGCTATTTCGTTCTAAGGGAAATGGGTATAATAAAGGATTGGGATCTAAAAGCATTTCGCTCATAAAGTCATTTCATTGTTACTGTTATCAGGTGTATGTTAATTTGATTCAGAAGTTCATTTCTTCTCTAATTTTTCACTGATGAATTGTAAATGTATCTGCCAGGATTTACTAAATGTTTTACTGGTTAAAACACAGTAATGTTTTCTTTCATCAATACTTTTCTTCAGCTTAAATCCTGATTGGAGAAGTTGGCACCAGATACAGCTACTGTCACTGAGAGGCGCATTAGACACCAGATCAGCACACTGCTCAACACTTGTGCTTCCTTATCTCATGGTAACTGCCTACACCTCTTGGAAAAGGAGTATGATTTTTCATGCCCTGGCCGAGCCACTTACAGCACTTGATTTGACATGACTTCATCTGACTGGAGCTTGTGAATTTAAGTGTTCACCTTTAACAAACATTTCAAACCATGTTGTCATTGCCCTAGAGAACTTTAGGTCTCAGATTCAAGAAACTACCACTTTCGTAAATAGATGGTTGAAATCTTTATGTGCTCCATGTAACAAACTAACCCCACAGCAGTTAAAAACCAGACTGGAAAATGTTAAAAATGATAAAAACTTAAGTAAAGCAAGAGATGTTATTGGTCTAGATGCATTTCATGACTGTCCATTTTTAGTTGACAATCCCATCCCCCCTCAAAATGAATTTACAATTACACGCAAGGATTGTGATTCACCAAATGATTCTGTGAAAACCAAAGATAATCTGATCAAACAGCTCCAAAAAAAAAACCAAAATGAACTGTCAAACAATCAGATTCAAGAGTTAAAAGTGAAATCAAATGTTCTTGAACAGGAATTGAAATCAAATGCACATGCACATGAAGAAATGAAATCAATTGCCACTGAATGAAAGGTAACCGAAAGAGAAAACTCAGAGCTTAAATCTCTCAACGGCAAATTAGAAAATGAGATAACTATTCCGAAGGATAAAAGTAGACCATACAAACAAAACACATAACTGAGGAAACAAAATGAGAATCTAGAAACCAAAGTTGACCTTTTAGAAAAAGAAGTATTAAAACAGAAAAACAAGATCTGTTATGAAAATTTGTCTGCTCTCAAACGCAAGGTTGAAAATGAACAAACTCAGAAGTCTAAATGGAAATCCAAATATCGTAAACTTGAAGACAGTTTAGTCATAAATGAGCCAGGTGATAGTGACTCTGGTGATGAGCCCTTAATCAACCTCCGTGAAAATCGGCACAAGTTTAATTCAAATGTACACTTAACTTACATGGCACTTCAAGGTGAAGCAGATATTCCAGCTTCAAAGTGCAGCAAAGTTATTGACATTGTTAGCAGACATCTTCATGGTAAAAAACTAAAAGGACTTCCATGTGTTCCCTCTGTTTTGCATATATGGCTGATGAGGGCCATCATACTGCCAAGCAACAAATTGCAGATAAAGTTCTGTCATGTGAACATTTCACTTTTTCGAGTGATGGAACAAGTCGCCAAAAAAAACATTACATGGAAAGACATATAACGTTAGATGATGGTACCACCCTAAGTCCAGGTTTCACAGAAATAGCTTCAGATGATGCCAAGTCAATGCTTGAGCAAGCAATTGAAATCCTAGAAGAAATAACTGAAATTCACTGCTCAAGCTCTAATGATGTAGAGAATTGCAGGGAAAAGATTGATGGAACTTTAATAGAAATCCTAAAAAGAATGAAAACCAACCGCTATGCTGTCACAGAGCTGGCAAGACGACAACTACCCCAAGAAAGTCTATACAAGAACTGGAGTACTGTTACCCTGAAGGAGCTGCGGGCGTTCTTTGCAATATGGATGCATATGGCTATCGTAAAGAAACCCTGCCTGAAAGACTACTGGAGCACAGCAGAGATCATGTGGGTTTCATTTCCCAGTAAGATGATGTACAGATTCATGCAGATATTAGAACTTCTGCTTTTGAACAATAATGCGAACTACGTTTCTGCTGGACAGCCTGGTCATGACCCCCTGCACAAGCTGAGGCCCATCATAGACCATCTCTCGGCAGTCTTCGAGACCCTCGTCAACCTCAGATAAAAGACGTCATCAACGAAGCTATCTGTCCTTGGAGGGGAAAGCTGAGGTTCACGGTTTATATGAAGGACAAACCAAATAAATGGGGCATCAAGATCTACATGCTTTGTGAGAGTGCATCAGCATATGTGTACGATTTTGAGATCTACTGCGCATTCCCTGAGCTGAGCAACAAGACTGTGGACGTTTGCATGAGAATGATGCAGCCTCTCATGGACAGAGGGTATATTCTATACACGGACAATTATTACACTTGTCCAACTCTCTCTCGAGACATGGCACAGAGAGACGTGATGACTGTAGGTACAGTCTGTGCCAACCGCGTTGGCATGCCGAAGGAACTTGCAGCCCTCAACCTGCAACAAGGTCAGTTGGCATTCAGGAGGCAAGACCAACTGATTGCTCTGCGCTGGCAAGACAAGAAACCAGTCAACCTCCTGACAACAGTGCATAATCCGACCGAGACACTGACAGTCAGGTCCCAAGCCCAGGAAAAGGTGAAGCCCAGGGCCATCCAGGACTACACCCTCAATATGAGAGGTGTTGATCAGAGCGATCAACTGATGGCCTACCTCCCCTTCAATAGGCGCACCTTGAAGTGGCGGAAAAAGCTGTTTGTCCATCTGTTCTCCCTCATGATGATTCAGGCATCAATCCTCTACAACAAGCGGCAAACCGCTCAAGGAAGGCCGACCATCAAAATTTGTGAAATGCCTGGGAGAACAGATGGCCGAAGATGTCCTCGACAATGCAGCCGATCAACAAGCATCACCACAGATGGACCACCTGCAAAGTCGCTGCTTTCAAGACTACATTCCACCAACTGAGAAGAAGCAGAGACCCACCAGAGTCTGCAGTCGAAGATTCCAAGCTCTGGTATAAAACGAAAAGAAACGTCATACTGGTGCCCCAACCATAAAGTTGCCCTTTGTGTTGCCCTCTGCTCCTGCTTTTACCACACACAGAAGGACTACACCCAATAAATTCAGTGTCTGGACTATAATTGGAGTATTTTGATTACCGTGGGCGAGTCCACAACATTGTGTGTGTCTGTGTTTATGTACGTTCAGTCATGTTTCATTGTTCTTTCTGCTCTGTCTACTCCATGTGACACAGTAATAATGACCCAAAATGTACTTACTGTGTATGTGAATTGAATGTATCTGATAAACTGAGCATTAGACGGTGGTGGTTTTTTTTTTTTGCATATGTCAGAAAGCATTGATAAGTATTGATAGTAAAGGAGCATCAGAAGGAGGAAAAAAAAATTTTAGCGAAAAACCAAAATATACACATTTTTATAAGTTCATAAATCATAGACAAAGTTACAGTAATTTGAAAAACGTTTTTTTTGTTTTTCTCGTTTTATGATTTTGCTAAGGGTATGGCTTCTTTGTACATAAAATTCTCAAAAAGTATCTGTTGGATTTACTTCAAACTTTGCATGCTAATAGATATTATATTGATCTACAACCTGTCAGAAGGATTTTTTGATTAGAATGTAGAAAATATTTTGGTGGTCATTATGAACAAATTTTTATTGATTATCGGCTAGCCCTGATGGTAGGCCTGCATTATGTCCAATATTTTTTCTTGCTTGTCCATATTTTGTAAAAGGACTCTTGACAAGTTGTAGGAACTATATTTATCTGTACACACTGTAAATATCAATGATGTAGGTCTTCTAGTTTTCTGAAAATATGTGCACAAAGTCTGCACATGTGGGGGGTATTTTGGGTCATTTAGAGTGGAAAAAGGAGAACTAGGTGACTACAAAGTGTAGTTAGTATGCTACTAAGGCCCCATTATCGTGTCTTGGTAGAAAAACATATCCCACAGGGGATAATTAGATATTTGGCTTAAAGACTGCCTACCTCCTCTTAATACTAAATGTTAAAAAACACAATTTAAAAAAACACTTTTGGTACCTAATTAATATCTTCAAATCACTGCTGTATGGTCACGAGACAAAGGATCAAAAGAGGAGGATGTGCAGACAGTCACAGAAAGGGCAAGCATAGTTCTTGTGCCCTTATGAGGAATTTTACAAACCTAGAAGGGAAACAGTCTTTGTATACAAGATTGTGTGTTTATACCTAAGAAAGAAAGTGGAGATTTGGAGACAGAGAGGTAAACATGTTAGTCATCTCAAAAAGGTATTACCACACATATCCATGTACTGTCTACACACCTCAGTCTCAAGTTTGTCATAAACAAATAGCATGGAGAGGCAACACTGTGGTCTCCCTTAAAGAATGAGTGGGCACAAACGTCATCCCTGCCCTGTCTCTGCATCATTCACTATAGTTTGTGCATCATTAGCATCAACAAAATGACTATAGAGTATCTTGACGTTATGTGCCATGAGGCAATAATAGCGATATGAGAAACTGATAACCTGTTGTAAGATACAAGGTTATACACTCAACGTCACAGAACTACACTGAAGTAAACAACCATAAAGCAAACAATCTGTCCTTAAGCAAGACTGCCAAGTTTACCAATACTGTTTTTGTGTTGTCTGAATACTGCAAAAAGGTAACAGTTAGATGTATGATGCGATCTACTTCTAGTGCCACGTCTATGATGTAACCTAATTAGTTTACTTAATAATACCTATGTATTGTCACCAACATCAGATCTTGAGACATGTAACATGAAAAGTACATGAAATTACCGGGCATTATCTGTATCACATATCCAAACATGCTGCCCGGATGATGTAAAATATATGGTCATTTGTAGTATGTGCACTGTTAGACCCCATTTCAGTGTCATCCACATGCAGGATTACAACACACATACATGTGCTGTGTATGTATAGCACTCTCATGTGTGCTCGAAACAAGTATCACCAGGATGGGCAATAGCAAGAAGATACCTGCCAATAACTAAACCAAAAGCAATGCACCTTTATCATAGACTGATGAACAGATTCAAAAACATTAACTGTTGCAAGCATCAGACAACGAACTTTTTACATATAAAGAAAGTAAGGTCATCAGATGATGCTTTGCATGACTGGTGAATCTGTTTTAAACTCGCATCAAACCCAGTTTCCACAACCCTGAATTAGAGTATCTCCAATCATTGCTGTATGATCAGGAGACAAAGGATCAAAAGAGGAGAATGTGCAGACAGTCACAGAAAGGGCAAGCATAGTTGTTGTGCCGTTATGAGAAATTTTACAAGCCTGGATAGGAAACAGCCTCTGTGCGGAAGCTTTACGAGTTTGCACCTAAGATAGAAAGTGAAGATTTGGAGACAGAGAGGTAAACATGTTAGTGTCATCTGAAAAAGGTATGTGTTGTCATGTGTTGTCTACACATCTCACTCTCAAATGTGTCATAAACAGATAGCATGGAGAGTCAACGTTATGATTCCACCCTAAAGAACAAGCAAGCACAAACACAAATATCATCCATGTACTGTCTTTGCATCATTCACTATAGTTTCTGCATCATATGAGTATCTTGAAGGTTGTGTGCCATGAGGCAATAATAGCAGTATAGGAAACTGATAACCTGTTGTAAGATACAAGGTTATACACTCAACGTCACAAAACTACACAACCAAAAAGCAAACAATCTTGCCAAGTTTACCAATAATGTTTTTGTGTTGCCTGAATACTGCAAAAAGATAACAGTTAGATGTATGAGGTGACCTACTTCTAGTACCACCTCTATGATATAACCTAATTAGTTTACTTAACTCATTTACTACGACAAGCCGATCAGTCGGCTCGATGAATTCTCTACAAAATATCATCCAGTCTACCTTTCTAACTAAAATATCCATGTTTATACGGGAAGTTATGTTGATGAAGCGTCACTCTCGGTTGGTCTGATCGAACATAGCGTGTTTTCAAAGATTAGTGATAGTGTTTTCGAGTGTGATCGTAGATCTTCAAAGTAGCGATATGGCAGATGGAGGCGATGCAACACGTAGCTGGCCTACCCGCATGTCTACTGATCAGGCCAGGCGATATTTCGAGAATTTAGCCACAGATGGTGAGTTTGAGAGCTCTGAAATCAGTAGCAACGAGCCAGAGGATAAATCTAGCGCCAGTGAAGACCGTGAAGCTGGGGCAGAGGTCTCATTCAACGACAGTGATGGATCAGCTGATAGGGGGTCATCACCCCAGCCAGGCCCCAGCAGGGTCAAACGCCCTAGACTGCAGACTACCAGAAGGCCAGCCAGGGCTGCTGCTACAGAGACAGAATGGAGAGAAGTGCTTCACACAGGAGGGTCATGTACCCAGGGCAACTTTATTTTTCTCCCAAAGAATAGGCGGACCCCAGGTGTGAATACAGACCTGAATCTAGCCAATACGTCAACAGCGTTTGACTGTTTCAAGATCCTGTTCTCTGATGAGGTTACTGACTTTCTCGTGACCTCTATCAATGCCTATGCAGCTATGAAGAGATCTGTCTCTGCCAAGTGGGAAACAACCAACCACTGTGAGATGCTGAAATTTCTCACGGTCATTGCGCTGGGCATTGACAAGCGTCCAACTGTGAAGCACTATTGGTCTGCACATGAAATGTTTCAGACACCCTACTACCAGACTCTGCTTACACGGGACCGGTTTGAGGCATTATATCACACCTTTCTGCATTGCTCTGCACCCAGGATCAGGAAACAAGGAAAAGATTGAGCCTTTTCTGAATATGCTGCCCGGGAAGTTCAATGATGCCTTATACCCTTTCCAAGATCTCTCATTGGATGAAATGGTGATTGGATTTACTGGCCTGTGGCAATACAGTTGCAAGCATCAGACAAAGAACTTTTTACCTATAAAGAAAGTAAGATCATCAAATGGTGCTTTGCCTGACTGATGAATGGGATGGATAGTGATCTGGGATAAACTCTCATCCACCCCAGTTTCCACAATCCCTGAATTAAAAGTATCTCCAAATCATTGATGTATGATCAGGAGACAAAGGATCAAAAGAGGAGAATGTGCAGACAGTCACAGAAAAGGGAAGCACTGCTGTTGTGTCCTTATGAGGAACTTTACAAGCCTGGAGGGGAAACAGCCTTTGTGCGGAAGTTACATGTTTGTGAAGATTTGGAGACAAAGAGGAAAACATGTTAGTTTCGTCTGAAATGGTATCACAACACATCTTCATGCGCTGTCTACACATCTCACTCTCAAGTGTGTCATAAACAGATTTCATGGAAAGGCAACACTGTGGTCTCCCTTAAAGAATGAGCAAGCACAAACGTCATTCCTGTATTGAATTTGCATCATTCACTATAGTTTGTGCATCATTAGCATCAACAAAATGACTAGATTATCTTGAAGGTAAAGTGCAATAATAGCGGTATGGGAAACTGATAACCTGTTGTAAGGTACAAGGTTATACACTCAACGTCACAGAACTACACTGAAGTAAATAACCATAAAGCAAACAATCTGTCATTAAGCAAGACTGCCAAGTTTACCAATGTTTTTGTGTTGTCTGAATACTGCAAAAAGATAACAGATGTATGATGTGCCCTACTTCTAGTACCACCTCTATGATGTAACCTAATTAGTTTACTTAATAATACCTATGTATTGTCACCAGCATCAGCTCCTGAGACATTAACATGAAAAGTACATGAAATTACCAGGCATTATTTGTATCACATATCCAAACATGCTGCCCGGATGATGTGAAATACATGGTCATTTGTAGTATGTGTACTGTTAGACCCCATTTCAGTGTCATCCACATGCAGGACTACAACACACACACATGTGCTATGTACATACAGCACTCTCATGAGTGTTCTAAATAAGTATCACTGGGGTGGGCAATAGCAGGAAGATACATGCCACCAACTAAACCATAAGCAATGCGCCTCTATTATAGACTGATGAACAGATTTAAAAACATTAACTGTTGCAAGCGTCAGACAATGAACTTTTTACCTATAAAGAAAGTAAGGTCATCAAATGGTGCTTTGCCTGACTGATGGATAGTGATCTGGGATAAACTCTCATCCACCCCGGTTTCCACAATCCTGAATTAAGAATATCTCCCAATCATTGATGTATGATCAGGAGACAAAGGATCAAAAAAGGAGAATGTGCAGACAGTCACAGAAAAGGGAAGCACTGCTGTTGTGTCCTTATGAGGAATTTTACAAGCCTGGAAGGGAAACAGCCTTTGTGCGGATGCTTACATGTTTGTATATAAGAAAGAAAGTGAAGATTTGGAGACAGAGAGGTAAACATGTTAGTGTCATCTGAAAAAGTTATCACAACACATATTCATGTGCTGTCTACACATCTCACTCTCAAGTGTGTCATAAACAAATATCATAGGGAGGCAACACTGTGATATCCCTTAAAGAATGAGCAAGCACAAACACCATTCATGTACTGTCTTTGCATCATATGCTTTAGTTTGTATCACATATCTCAACATGTGAGGATGATGTGAAATACATGGTCATTTAGAGAGGGTGCATTTTCTGACCCCGTTTGAATGCCACCTACTTCTGGCCTGGATTACAATACACATACATGTACTGTCTATATTTAGCACTCTCATGTGTGCTCTAAACAAGTATCACTAGGGTGGGGAACAGCAAGAGGATACCCACCACAAACTAAACAATGAGCAATGTGTCGTATCATACTCTGATGAACAGGTTCAAATGCACTGAACAACTGCAAGTGTAAGAGAACTTTTTACTAATGAAAAGAATAAGGTCACCAGATGGTGCCTTGCTTAACTGGTTAACAGGAAGGCGAGTGATCTGGACTGAACCTCCATCCACTCCAGTTTCCCACAACCCTCAGCTAGGGTATCTCCATATCATTGCTGTATGATCAGGAGATGAAGGTTTAAAAGAGGAGAGTGTGCAGACAGTCACAGAAAGGTCAAGCACAGTTGCTATGCCCTTATGAAGAATGGTACAAGCCTGGCCACAAGAAGGGAAACAGCCTCTGTGCTTATGTGTCTGAACCTGAGGGAGAAAGATTCATAGAGAGAGAGGCAAACATATTACTTTCATTTGTAAAATGTATTACAGCACATTATCCACATGCTGTCTGCACATCGGACTCTCACGTGTGTCATAAACAAATTTCACTAGACAGGTAACTTCGTGGTTCCCTTAAAGAATGAGCAAGCACATACACTAATGCTTGAACTGTCTTTGCATAATACGCTAGTTTGCCCAGTTTGGTCTACAGCCCAACAACAGAATGACCGTAGACCCTCTCAATGGTTTTATACCATAAAGTAATGATGGTGATATGGGAAATTGATAACCTGTTGTGAGATACAAGGCTATACAATCAATGTTACAGAACTATACTGAACTAAACAACAAAGAGTAAACAAACAACCTATCATTAATACAAGAGGAAAACAACCTACTGTCGAACCTAATAGGCAAAACTGTCACACATTATCACCTCAGTGCATTATCCCTGTTTAGTACAAAGAAAAGAAAAAGCTGAAAAAGGGTAACTGAATTTCAGCAGTGACTTGTGTTAATTTAATATGGAACCTATTGCTATTATCAGTGTGTTAATTTAATATGGAACCTATTGCTACTGTATTATCAGTGTTTAAGTTCAATAAAAAGTTTTGATAACCATGCTCAATCTTTTGTCTCATGAATAAAACATCACTAGACCTTTTATTCCAGCAAAATACATAAGTGTTGTAAAAAGTTCTGTGGAATTTTCAGCCACCATCTGAAGCCACTCACGCAAGTATTGTTCTGAGCACAAAGTCATACTGATGGAGTTCTGTGAGATTACTGAAATGAGCACTCAGCACCTCAGAGCCACAAAACCATTATATGGCTCCCTGTTTATGATGTTTCAGTGGAGACCGTCCGCAGATATTATGCCATCAGATTGTTTTACTTTCCATTTATCCCAAGAAAGGAGGACGTGTCTGCTTACAAGCCTGTCTTCCGCTAACTACTGTTGAATCACAAGATATCTCGAGGGAAGAGAAATTCGGAATCTTCTATAAGCTTTTGAGGCCAGAGCCTTGACTGCTGAAGGCAAAGCCAGGAAAGGAAGTACTGTGAACCATCTGTTCTATAAGGACACGGATACTTATCTCCAGCTCATTATTTTCATCTCAAATTTGCTCTTTCTCAAAGAAAATATTTGATTTTTCAAATCAAGACCCCATAGGCTCACAAGTTCCAGGTTTTGCAGGATGCTGTCATTAGAAAGTCTCTTTCATAAGACCTGAGAAAATAACTGCTCGGAGTTCTACATCACTGGTCAGTCATGATATTGCAATTCAAAACAACCACCTGTTACTTCTTGACCTCTTTTGTAGAGTCATGTGAAACTTTCACATCAAAGCCAAAGATGGAAAAAGACCCAACCTGGACAGAGTTTCTGAAGTTGTGTTTGCAGGCTTAATTGCCGGATCTAGGGAACTCCTGAAGAAGTTACCACTAAATAGCAAAACCCCCACATCACTCGCCTTTAGATCCAAAGCTGATCTCACACAATACTATACAGGCAAATCTCAACATTCTGGGATGATCTCTCTCTCCCATCTCTCTCTCTGCCCTTGATCCAGAGCTATCTCACACACCAAAGTGCAGGCCAATCTGAACCCTCTGATGGTCTTTCTCCCATCTGTATGAGGACAGCTGCTGAAAGTCTCCAAAACTTATAAGAATAATTGTGCTCTGAGACGGCGAAATGTGGAACTGAAAAAGGCGCTTGCTGATGCTCAGAACAAGGATAAACAAAGGAAAGCTGTCATTGAAAGTCTGAAGGAGAAAATAACGTTGCAAAAGAACATCAACAAGTGGAGAAAGAAAGCCACAAAACTGAAAAATGAAAAAGCTGCTCTGGATCAAGCTGCCATTGATAATTTGTTGCAGGACGATATGCATCAGCCACCACAGCTGCGTGACAGCAAGAACAATGCATTCAGTGGTGACATGAGAATAGCCATTTGGGCACTTCAGGAAGCTGGCGTCCCGGACTCCAAGTGTTCCAAGGTTATTAAGGATGTGGCCAGACTTACCATGTGCTTCAACAGTGGGAAATATGGCTGATGAAGCACACGTTATCAGTAAAGCCCAAGTTGCAGAGAAAATTGCTTCAGCTGCAAATGTGACACTTCATCTGGATGGCACAAGTAGAGATAAGCAGAGAAACGTTGGCCACCAGGTTACTCTTGACGATGGGATTTTCAGAAGTTGCCACTGAAGACAGATTCACTTCTGCAAGTCACCATCAACATTCTTGATGAGCTGAGTGAAATTTATGCTGAGATGACTGTTGCTGAAAAGGATGAGGCATTCAAAGAACTCCTGGGGAAAGTGACTAGCCTAATGTCGGACAGGACAGCAGTGATGCATTGCTTCAACAAAAAATTTGATGCATACAGATGTGCGAAGCTAAATTCTGAGGATCATGCACACTTTCTGTTCTGCAATGCACACTTTTTATTAGGTCTATCAAGTGCCTGTGAATGTGGACTGAAACAGGCAGAGGAGGAAGTCCGCAGTAGCGGTATCTTGTTAGGAAGGGATTCATGTTCCCAGTTTAAGTCTTGGTCATCATCTAGTGAACTTGCTACTTCAAGGCTGGTAAGAACCACAGCTGATGTCTTGGGTCCACGTGGTGATGAGAAGAATGGCTGCAGAGATCAGCGGCTGGTGTTTTGTTGAGAGAGGGGTTTGCAGTCACAGATTACAAGCTAGAGGACTAACCGTTTCAACTCTTTATTTGCCAACTCATCAGCCATCTTTCATCATAATGATGTAATTCACTTACAGGTTACGTGATCAACTTGTTGATTTACTTCGGTGGCAACACATCATACAGGCCAGAGCAGGATACAGATAATTCACAAGCAGTGAAGGTTTTTGACACCTTGCTTTCACCTTTGCAAAACAGAAGTGGGCATCATGTGTTTGCAGATCGCTTTTAAACATCCGACGCCCTAATCAGATATCTAAAGGAAAACACTTTCCACTACACTGGGACTCTCGATGTCCGCAATGTAGGCTTTCCCCCGAGCTGAAGACTGATAAACTAGAATACAAACAGGCTAAGAGGTAGCCTGTAGGTAGAGCAGAAAATGATGCAGATCGGATTCTATGTGTCAAATGGCGTGACATGAAAGCAAAGAAATCATGTGTTGTTGTTTCGACAAAAGGCAAGGTTGGAAGCGTCGCAAGAGTGGAGGGTCGCCAGACAATATAGAAGCCCACAGTCATTCATGACTACAACATAATCATGAATGGCTGTGACCCAATTGATCAAATGGTTGCATACTATGGGACCCATGGACGCAAAACCGTGAAATGGTGGCTAAAGATTTTCACTTGGATACTAAAAATTGTCCAGGTGAATTCTCACATCTTGTTTCTGATGGCACATTCAGAAGACAGGAAACGGATGAAGTTTCAAATATTCAAGGATAAATTGGTAGAGCAGCTCAGCTCTCTGGCTGCATTGAATGCTCCTCCCACAGAAATTGCAAATCACCCAAAGCCAGGGAGGAAGCCTGGCACTCCTGTTGCGGACAGACTACAGGGTGCTCGCCATCTCATTGAGTTTGATGGTTCGTATCGACAATGTGTCCACTGTGCACAGCAAAAAAAGCACAAACGTACCAGTTTCTACTGCACAGGGTGTCCAAATTCACCTCACCTTTGTGCCAAACAGTGTTTGTACAATATCATGCTCAGTAACTGAGCTGGATGCAAAACTGTATATAGTGTAAATAGTGTGTTTGAAACTGTGAATTTCATTTTGTTTTCGGTCTCTGACTGACTGAACGTGTTTGATGATAGTTTTCATTGGCTTGGAATATTTTGAATCTGTAAACAGCCTCTGAATCAGAAATGGATACTGTACAAAAGGAGCCTGGTCAGAATCACCTTACAGAGTTGAGTAGCTGAGCACCTTGGGATGAGCTGAAATGTTAGAATAAAAAATATTCATGCCTTCGTTTTCTGTCTTTGCACACTCTGTTCTCAACTTTCCTGAAGACATTTATTCTGTAAGGTTTTGATTGTTTCATAATCTACCTTCATTTTCCTTTATTTTGATGTATAACACTATATCGTTTGATTACTAAATGACCTTGAAATAGAGAAAATAAAATTGCCACCTATTTTTAGATGAGCGGCCATCTTGGAAATTAGGTCTAGACCCAAACTTAATTGAAGCAGTCAAAGAGTAAAAGGGCTGTGCCAGCTCCTCTCTGCCTCCAGCTAAAAGCAGAAAGCTAATCCTGCAGCTGGAGATATGCCTGAACACACGGATGATTCAGACAGCTTTGGGTCTGAATCCAGTGATGAGGAGTTCCTGAAACTAGAAAGAAAAATTCCAATATCAGAGACAGGGAGAATGGGTAGTTGTATTCTATGACACTACCTTTTTACCTTGGCCTGGTAATAGAAATCGTATCATCAACAGAGGCCACCGTGAAATTTTTGGCAAAAAACGAAAGGCCGCAAGGATTACTTCAAATGGCCACTTGCAGAAGATGTTGCCTCAGTCAGCTCCCAGTTCATATTTCAATGGAACTTTGATGTCCTGCCTGCCTCCAGTGATGGAAGAATTTGGTCAGTTCCTGGAGTAGGCCACATTGAAAGGGCATATGAGCATATTAAAAATATCTAAGAGGTATGTGTAGTTGATGTTGCATGATTTGTAATAACTAACAAATGGAATGCGTTAATTCTTTTAACCCATTTTTTCACATTTCAAATTTATCAGTATGTCAGTGTTTTCAGTTTGAATTGCATAAAATGAAACCAAATTGTCATGTTAACATTTCAGATGAACACAGAATTAAAACTTTGGATATGCACACTGAAATGAACCTAAACTGTCTATCCTGTGCTCACTACAACATATTTTTCACTGTATTACCCTTTTTTTTTTGCAATACTATCTCTACACCCCAAATTTAAGTGTAGAAGCAAAATGTTAGCTTTACTAGTCTAGAATCAGCATGAAGGATTCTATAAGTGTACCAAATTTCATGTGGATATCTTTGAAAATAAAGATTTTATGGACTTTCGAATTTTACCTGGTTTGGGGGTATTTTCTTCCCAAGTGCAAAATTTGACAAAAAGACCTACACTGAAAACCAATAACTCAAGGATTGATTATGCCACATAGCTAAAAAAAATTAAGTATCATGTGTACATACAGCTTAAAGAAGGCAATAAGTTTTGATCCTCTATCTCTACAGCTGTTCAAGTTTCAGGATCTCAAAAATGGCAGTTTCAACTTCAAAATACCAAATATTTATGTAATGCTAAAGCATTAGGTCAGTTTCAGTTCTGTGGTTTTTGGAATATATACTCTATAAGCTTGTTATTTATGTTATGCATAGACAGGGTGTTATATTACAATAAAAATGTATTACATGGCGTTGCTATTTTTAGAAAGTGCATGCATGCAAATGTTGCATTACGCCCCGTGGCACGCAAGTCCCTTTTTTTCCCCAAGTCCAGCAAGATTTTAAAACTTCATATCTCGTTTAGTTTTTAATCAAATGAGAAGATCTTGGTATCATTTTTTTTTGACTCATCAAGCTCTGTATGAATATGCATACAAACTAATTTTATGTAGGATCAACTTTCAAAATTGCTTTGGGATACCTACTTTTCAAAAGAATAGACGACCTGCATGACAATGTTGACAACCAACTCTTCAGAAAATTTAGAAACATAAAGAACCTATCTCTGAAGGACTTGAGAATGACAGGCTGGAGAAGATGAGACTGGCAGTTCAAGGGCAGGAAACCAGGAATCAAGCAAATGCAACTCGTGAATGTGCAAGGAAAGCTGCCTTGAAGTTTCTTAGGAAAGTAGTGTACAGGCCCATGGTGAAACAACAGCAGAAAAAGAAGCCTCCTAGATAAGAGCTCAGTGAAGTGCCAGGTTAGGCAAATTCCTAGGGGTAACCACCTTCTACAACTGTACACAAGAACTGAGTGACATATAACCTATGTGTACCTTCAACGTTAAAAAAACTTGGGAGTAATTGGTATCTAAAATACTATGTGAGTCTGTACACGATCATGTTTATGATCGCAGTGTGCTGTCTACTGCATTCTCTGTTTTGCATTTGCTCAAGGCAAATCTCCAAATGGATGAATGTTGTATTGTATCGTATTGCATGTTATCTTAGACCATTGTAAATTTCATGAACTTTCTTTTCGCAAGATTTTGTAAATCAAATGCTGCCTGTGTTATGGGCGAGTCTTTCTTATTACTCTTTTGTCCCAAATAGGACTAATAATTATATTATTACCCTGTTTGTTTATTTATTTGTTAATTTTGTTTTGAAATTTTGTGTGGATCAGTCGGTGGTTCTCAAAAACAAATGTAAACAGCCTAGATTTTCATTAAATGTCCCTTTACTCCTACAGAACTCTTAAGCTATGGTATGGAGCAGAGGTGCATTGTGTGTTTATAATAATATATATATATACATAGTTTCTCAATATCATGATCCTTATAATTCTGTTTGTCTTGTTATAGTTGTTGTTGTTGTATTTCTTCCCTTGTACTCTCTCTTGTTATGGTGAATGCTTTATTTATGCTTATTTAACTCATTAGCTACGCGCACCCGCTGGCAGCGGCAGATAGTTTTCTACAATCTGACGTCCGGCCGGTGACCCTTGCTGTATTGTTTTGATTCTTATCAAATCCCACTTTCAATGTCAACTAATTTCCGTACTCGAGGGGAAGTATCAACTTTTGAATAATGGAGAAGCGTGATACGCTTGTTTTGAAGTGATTTTCTTTGTTCAGTCGAAGTGTAAACAACAAAAAATGGTGTCGCATTCCAGCAGCCAACGCCCACCATGTCGACTAACTGCGCAACAACCTGCTAGAATGATGGACATGGTGTTAGATAGGTCTAGTGATAATGAAACGCAGAATGATGAAGACAGTGATATAGAGGATTTTCATCATGAGACTGATAGATCTAGTGATAAGGATTCATCTGACGGTACAGCTGATGAAGAGGCATTGGCTCAGCTGGACCAGCAAAGCACCTCAACTGGGATCACACATGGTCCTGCACCAAAAAGAGCAAGAACTGCAGCTAGTTCTAAATCTGGTCCTATTTCCAGCTCATGAAGATCTGCAAGTAATCAGACCCAAGCCCCCACACCTCCCAACTTGGTCTGAAGTTCAAGAGGGAGCGACTGAGAATTCTTTCCGCTTTGTTCCACAGAGAACACCAGGTGTAAATGATGCTATTCTTGATAAAACCTCGAGTCCTCTGGACTGCCTGACTTCAGTTCTTACAACTGAAATCTTGGAATACTTAGTGACATCCATCAACGATTACGCTGTCAAGAGATGCACCATCAATAACCCCCTTCAGAAACGGTTAGTATTTGCTACATGGGTCCCAGTCACGACTTCTGAGTTGATGAAGTTTCTGGACGTCATTATCCAGATTAGTATTGCTAAGTTGCCGTGCATCAAAGATTATTGGTTTCATCGGAATACCAGCTACATGCCATATTACCATCAGCTCTTTCAAAGAGAATGCTTTAAAGCAATAAATCATTGGATGCTTCACTACGCAGAAGATCTTTTGGATCATCGAAGTTTGCCAGGTCACTGCCCAGTTTCTTCACACTCAGACACATGCCAAGGACAACCAAAGACTGTCGCTGGTCTCTTTCAAGCGGCAACTTATCTAAGAGCTATCAGCAAAATCAGTAACATTCATGCCTGAAGAAGACAGAAGGATGAACACCCCAATGAAATCCGGCAGACCGATAAAGTCATAGCCTGTGGACAGACTAATAGGGACAAAGCACATGATTTCCTATCGGGCGAAGGACTGCTGTTGTCAAGTGTGCAGCTCTCCCCAGCAACGTCGCAGATGCAATTTTGTTTGCACTGGCTGCGCCAATCAGCCTTACCTGCAACCCAAGGAGTGTTTTGAAATATACCACTCCCCTGATTTCACCCCAAAATAAGCTGGTAATGGAACTTGTACACAGAACTGTATAGTGTGGATTACTGCCCTTTACTTCTCGTTGACATGTTTTTGAACAACATTACCAAAACAAAAACTAGTGGCTGTAGCTAGCTGAAATTTACTGAAAAGTTTGTAAAGTGGATATACTGCAAAATGAATACTCAGAGAAAGCCATTGCTGTCATATGGATCTTGTTATTATGTGATGAGTTCAAATTTTGTCATGTAATTTGTTGTTGGCTGATGTGTCTGACTCTCAAACATTCTTCTCCTACTCTAGTGTGAAAGATAATATTGGCTTCAATGAATGTTACTCTTATTCTGCATGCAATTGCCTTTAATTTGATATATAACATTAGGTATTTTTTTGCCCATATTATTTCCATACTGGCCATACAAAATCGCCACCTTACTCATTTTTATACAGAGGCTTAAATAATTTTGTCCAGATGTGGAAAAAAATTCCGCAGTCAAAGAGTTCATATTTAATTTAGCTCTACATTGCTGAAAAATTGCTTCTAAAGTAAAGTCTGCGGACTAGGGGACATAAACTCAGCAAATCCCCATGATGCTGCAATAAGTGAGGGACATCCCCGTATTCCATTAAATGGCAGTTTCACAGTATCTCAACTCAGTTTTCTCTTCAAAATTCAATATCTAACACAAACAATTATGGCTTACCAGCTTACATAAGAGAACTTGACAAAGATAACAACATTTTACTTTTTTTTTCTCCCCAACATCACTATAGGATCATAATCAAAGAAATTACCCTGTCAGACAAATCATGTCTTGAAGTTGTGCCACTGTCAGATCTTTTCATGAACTCCTCGGCTGAAAGTTGTGGCTATCAAGCAATAAACTGAAAACCACACTTTCAGAAACTTAACATGTGTAAAACAAATATCAGATCTTGAAACAGAGAAGTAGTAGTCCCAAAACGTTAGCAGACCTCAGGCTTGAAAAGAACCTCCTATAATGTGCAAATAACAACTAATGTACCACATCACAGGTGCCATTTCAGTAGATGTCTTCTAAACAAACTAGTCCACATCATGAAAAACTTGAAGATTATATTATTAAGATATCAAGATATCTGAATGTTGTGGACATCAAACCTGAAAACTGCAAAGTTTATGAAAGGTAGGACTGAAAAATAAATGCCTAACATGAAATCATTTGTCTGAGCTGACTTGCTTTGACTTACAAACGCCCTTTTTCCTTGTTCCTCCTTTGCCAATCTGGATGGTTTTCAGAAAATCATACATAAACTTCATTTTCTCTCGCTGGTTCTGTTCAATCAAGGACTTCAGCTCAGCAAACCTCTGTTTTGATTCATCCCTCATCTGATCACGGTCCCGTCTCTGCTCTTCCAGCAGTTCTCTGATTGAGGTCAACAATGACTCAAGTCTGTTAATATCTTTGCGCTGGCTGCAGACAGCAGTCAAGAGTTCTGATAAACCTTGATGGTGCGACCCTGCAGAATGCTGCTGAGAAGTGGACGGAGATGACGAAGGCTGTGATGAATGATGATGAGGTGTTGATGTTGAGAACATTTCCATGTCTGTATCAGTGACATGTATGTCTTCCTTCTCCATCATATGAGCGAGATCATGACTTGCACTGCTAGCGGCAGAAGTCGAAGACAGGACACTCCGCGATGAGTCTGGAAATATGCATGCTTCTGAAGACGGGTGACGATTTTCCGAGATGTCAGAAGACACCTCCATGTCCACATACTCCTTGATCAACTGTTGGTTGCTGGCTCCAGCATCTTCTCCATCTCCACCCAGAATGCTGTCATATGTGTGCTTTTCCTTCAACAGATGGCTGAGCTCATCATAAAACTCAGGCAGGCGTTTGGCACCCATGTCAGGCACTTGTTTACTGATTTCATAGTCCTTGAAGGTACGTTCAATGTTACGCCATTTCTGGCTACATTTGTCCCCTGGATTTTCAAACACAAACCCACGACGTCCCATCTCCTCTCCAATTTCCTGCCAAATGGCCTGGAAATGAGAAAAATCACATACTGTCTAAAAAGGCTTTGAAAAGTAACAATTTACAATACTGGACATTCATAAAATACTATTCCACACTGAGCAGCAAAGATGTTGGTTAAAATACCTCCACATCTGCAACATGTCAGTCAAACTGAAGCAGCATATTAAGACTGTAACTTTCACTTTACCACTGATTTAAGATTTGCAACCCTTGTAAACACCTACAAGAGGAGGTGAAAATTAAACTCTCACAATACTGCTGACAGAATCAAACTGAGTTAAGTGTCCTTATATTACCCTGTTCAGCTTCTGATGCTACATATTACCAATTACATGCAACAGGAAACGACCTCAGCTGTGGTCAAGCTACGATGTAATGTACACACCCACTCCCTTTAAATCCCCATCCTCCTTGCTGAGAAAGCCATTTGAGCACAAGTTATATATGTTGCCCCAGGTCAGTGAATTAAAGATAAAAGTAAATGCACTAAAACACAAGTGATCTGAGAAATTTTTCTTTGTCATTGACATTTCACCTACTAGCATTAGAAACAAATCCCACTTGATAAGTAACATCTTTTCAACCAGCCAGATAAAGCAGACTGACAGAAGTGGAGGACCGTGATTGTCTACACCATTCGGCATGGCACATAAAGTAAACATCACTAGTCTCAGCTGACCTGCTTGGATTTACAAACACTCTGCAGAGCATTGCTTTGTTGCAACTATATAACTTAAACACTTCACACAAAGTCAGCATGTAATGAGGTGAAAAGAGAAGGGATCAGTAACAATACCTTTTTCTTCCTTTGCTTGTGGGCAAACTTTGCCTGAGTATCTGGTCGAGAGACAATCTCAATGAGAGCTTGGGTGGCTTGTTTATCCCTGAGTCGATGTGCAGGAGTTTTGAAATTCATCCATACCTGATCTAGTCACAGATTAAAAGCACATATCAGAAGGTAATCAGAAAACCAATGGCTTGTATAAGTGTTTTTTTATCTCTAAGAACTAATTTTGGCAAAAAAATCAGCAATGGATTTTTGCTAGTCCCACATAGTTATTTTCCCAGAAATGAAGGGGGGTGGCATCGCCAATACTTAGTACTCTTCATTGTGTGAGTGGAACCTGCTTAGTGTAAAACAAAAAGACCCCATACAATAATGACACAAAGATCAGGAGGACATTTGTAGCAGAAAATGTTTTAATAAATCCTAAGCGCCCCATTCAGTAAAAGTTCATTGATATGGTGAGGATAAAAGGTGTAACAGTTTGAACTTGGTGAGACATCATGCAAAATTCCTGAGATTAATGTTCCCCATTACTGGATTTTGATTTTTGAAAACAAGGAAGATCTGCCAAATGGCCATACACATGACATTTGTAGACTAAGATAATGAAATACTACACACCAGTTTTGCCCACTGAAGGTGGCCCTGGGGTTGAGGGATGAACTAATCTTCTCGACTGCAATCCCCCACTCTTCCTACTGGTTGCACCATTACTGTCAGCACTGTATGTCTGTTTTGCATCAGTGGTCATACTGGGAGCACCACAGCTGTCACCTGCTGATGACATGGCCGAGGAGAGGGAGCTGTGAGGAATGACACTGGGATCCACTGTACTGTTGACAGGGGGTACATCCAACACTATCCCTGTACCATCAGCATCAGTCATCTCTTGCTTTTCTGATAGCTCAACACTCACATCTGGAACTGCGGAGTTCATGTAGAGGTTTAAAGTAAAATGTAACAATGCATTTGTTAAGTCACTGTTAGACTGTTCTGTTTTTCAAATGACATGAAATTATCATACTAAAACTGTACAATTTCCAAGAACACTCTACAACATAACGCATGAGAGATTAAACTGTCCTGGTGAGTGGGCAGGTCATTTAATTTCATCAATATTTTAGCACTTAGCAAGATGTGAGGAGGATGATTTAACAGCCTTGTGTTAGTCCTCCGATGATGCGCAGCAGGGATGTCTGTATGTTTTCAGTGTTCAGGCTTTTTAAGGATATGCCTAGGAAATGTAAGGACTTCAAAACGTACATTTATATCAACATTATTAATGCCTGAGATTGCAGATTCCCTTCGATGAAACAGGGTAATAGTGGTATACAAAACATTCTTAAAGGCTCTTTCAGAACCAGGGAGCCAAAGATTCTAAGGACTTCAATACTTTTATATATCAAACTTTGGACTTTTAAGGACTCCTATGAACTCCTACAAGTGCTGGTAAAAGTACAGTCTACATATTACGCAAGAGCCCAAATCATGTAACTTTTAGAACTAAAATTCATACAAACTTGACATCATGTAGTTCAAAATGTCTATGAGAAACTTCATCCATGGTATATGAGTACCAAACCACTACCACTGATAAATCTGATAAGGCTATGAATCACACAAACTCACCAGCATGTGGTTTCAGATCTGATGGCACTGTCTGAGGAAGAGGCTGCTGGTTTTGCTGCACCAGCTCCGGCGGCTGCTGCTGTTGGTGTTGTTGCTGTTGTTGTTGCTGGAGTTGGTGAATGTGTTGCTGCAACTGCTGTTGTACATTTTGCAGCTGCAAAGGCTGGTGGGATAAATAGGCTTGTGATGTGCTCGGACTTTGTTGGTGTTGCTGTTGCTGCTGCATCTGTTGTTGCTGAAGATGTTGCAGTTGCTGCTGTTGCTGGCTCTGTTGTAAAACTGTGCTATGGACTAGATTTTGTTGATGGTGCTGTTCTTTCTGATGAATGAAAGAATAAAGGCAATGAACATGTACAAATCCTATTCTTTTTTTTTTGTCATAGGCTGGCCCTAAATACCATAACCCTCACTAAATTTATTGCAATCAGTGATTGGAAGTCTCCAATACAGAGTCATCCAGCACTTTGAATTTTTGGGACTTGACTGGCTGCCATCTGAGAAAGCAACATTTCTATCTCCTTCCTACATTTACCTCATCTCATTGAAAAATTCTGATTTACAGAACAATCAAACCCTAATAGATGAAGGTTCACAAAAAACCTCTTTAACCATCTTCCACTTACGAAATATGCTCAGCCACAACCTCTGTTTACTTCCCAGTATATGTCATACCATACAAACAGATGTTGAAACTTCCTACCACAGCATATCTAAAGCCACCTGTGAGACTTAGCACTGTTTCCAGTGGAGATGTAATAATATGAAAGTAGCCAGTGAAAGACTTTTCTATTTCATATGTGTGATCTTTAATTCTACGTTGGTGACTTTTTAATGGTAATGAAATGATGGACGACATTCTAAATGAAGTTTTTAAATAGGTATGGTATCAAATTTACAGAACCTTTTTTACGCGACAAGGCCTGCTTCTATCGTGAAAGGTCATTGTTTCCCCTTTTAAGATACACAGGGATGCCACTCTGTTTTCATAAAATTCTCTGAAATTTTTGCAGCTTCACAGGAATTCATGTAGACTTCGTCTCTAATCTAAAACCTATACTTTCAAAGAGCCAAATCATGTCTGATCTCTAAATACAGCTATCATTTAAACAGTGAGGAATTTTAAAATAAATACTTATAAATTTGCTGCATAAATATACAGTACAGAAATCAAAAGCGCACTTGCCAACCCCTACTAACCAAAGATCAGGCAGCAGATGAGGCTGTTTGAATAAAATTAATTACACTGTTTGATTCTTCTGATTAGTCATTCAAACATGTTCTTGTAAATGTCAGAAACTGACTTTAAACACAAAGGCTAGGACAAACTACTTCAAAATAGTTTCTTCAACTGCTTGCGTTAGAACTGATAAAAGAAAGATTCCTTAGGGATGTCCCTAGATACTACTAAGATGCTCCTAAAAGTTTTGCTGCTTAAATCTCTTGCTTTCAATCATGATTCAGATTATCTTCTCTATCTCTATCAGACTAGATCCATGCGTTGTGCAAACTTGACCAGCCTAACCCATATACCGCTCCTACCATATATGGGCAAGAGCGACAGGCAATCAGCCAGTCCTCACACTGCCTAAAACTAGGTCTACAAGGCAGTATCCACAGAGGAAAGCATACACTAGCAAGAGCGACATGCAATCACCAGTCCTCACACTACCTAAAGCTAGGCCTACAAGGCAGTATCCGCAGAGGATACACTAGCAAGAGCGACAGGTAATCAGCCAGTCCTCATACTGCATAAAGCTAGACCTACAAGACACTATCTGCAGAGGAAAGCATACACTAGAAAGTGCATTGCCAAATTGGTGTGTCTCGTATGGTTTGTTCTTCAGGTGAGTTTTCAAAATCAAAATATCCGCTTCCACAAAATTCTGAATTCATGGAACGCATTTATATAGACTTTTTATTAATCTAATTTATCTAGCCATATGTAGGCCATAACTGAAACACATACACCTATTGTGAATGATGATCTACCCGCATGGTGGCCGTACCGAAACTTCTGATAAAATTTTGGATCTTGGAATTTATTTTTTTTCAAGAGTCATCGCCAATTTTCAGATGGACCTCAAATGACATTCTCGGAGCCACCGATATTCTCACATTTCCGAGAATTCTCGAAAGAGTGGCATCCCTGCATACTAGAAACAGGTAACACAAAACTCACTTAACCTCCCAAGATTTGACTGACCCCCTTCAATTTCATGTTAACAGGATTGAGGTGTAATATTAAACATCTAAGACTAAAAAACTTCTCACATTTGAAACAGTGCTTGTCCTAAGCAACAAAGAGAACACAATCCCCCAATTCGCCCCTTAAATTTCAAAAATCCCCTTAAGAGTCATCGAATGCATGATGATCCCCCTTTCCATTTTCTGCCCAGAGGCTTAAAAAAAAAAAAAGATGAGAATAATATAAAATCCCACTCAAAACTGACAAATCTCCTGCCATAATCACTGAAATGGGGGGGAGGAGTCATCCCCATCTCATTTCTCATACCTGGAAATTACAATGAAAGTGTTGTTCTCATTACTATTACTACCTGGGACACTTGCATCTGTAGTACACTCTGTAAGGACTGAAGAGCTTGTGCAGTAAGAACCTGCATCTGTGGACCTGAGGCTGTCAACTGAACCTGTCATGTATCA
Organism: Ellobium chinense; assembly: GCA_033807755.1. Taxonomy (NCBI): domain Eukaryota; kingdom Metazoa; phylum Mollusca; class Gastropoda; order Ellobiida; family Ellobiidae; genus Ellobium; species Ellobium chinense. The sequence continues at coordinate 1,071,349 of JAWQUT010000206.1, forward strand.
ATGAACAAATACAGTAGAACCCTGATATAACATCTTGGTGCATCGTGAAAGCTTAACTATTACTAATGAATTATTTATAATTATTATATATCTGATATCAAGGTCAACCTGAATAAATGAAATGATGGAATAATAATTAATCCCTGTCTGTTAAGTTCATACTAAATAATAAGGGATATCTATGAAATGGGTTCTTAATATCTACGTTCCACTGTTATATGACCATGTGAACATATTTGACCTTCGGCCATATCCGAACAGAATTGCTGACTGGCCTTGCTTTGCCACTGGATTTCATGAGGTCATTTGTTGCGAGATTGCCTAGGTCAAGGTGTGTCAAAAGGTATGTTGTGACCAAGGCTGGGAACCCCTGGTTTCAAGATGAGTAAAATGTCTCAACATACTCCCACTAAATGCAAACACTTGGACTGTTACCAGTGTTTTCTCCAGTCATATGAGATGAGGATGGCATTCCCTCCTTACCACAAACTTAAGCGGGAGATTTTTTATTATTATTATTATTATTATTATAATTATTTGTAAATTTGAGGAAGATTTTGAATTTTTCTCCTGGTCTTTTTGGTTTGTGCACAGAAAATAGGAGAAAGTGATGTGTATTCAAATTTTAATTTTTGAGGGGGATTTTAAATCTTAAGGGGTGAATCGCACGGTCTGGAAAAAACTGCTGGTATCTTTAATTTCCATTGTATCACGCTTGAAAAGATGTGTCAAAAGGATATGGGGCAGAAGGGCTGACATATTGACAGATGGGTGAATCCTTAGTGGTCAAGATATTATAAAGTCCTAAAAAGACATGACAGAAATTAAAACGAGATCTAAACTTCAGATAAATATAACGAACAGGATTGTAGTGGTTTTACTATTATTCCAACTCACTTGCATGTGCTGTTGTTGCTGGGATGGCCTCTGCTGTCCCGGCTGCTGCTGTTGTGGTTGTTGCTGCACCATAACAGAGCTGGCTGAGGAAGGGCTCTGGACAATACCTGAGTCATGGATGTCAAGCTGCTGGTCCGAGGCACTCACAGCCTCACTGGCCTTTGCTAACATGTCATTATGGATGTATCTTTCCAGTTCCTCCATATGAATCTGGCTGTCATGGAAGCGTACATACTCTCCATCTGTAACATACATCATGTGAAGCAGGAGGTAGCATGAGATGGTTACATCCATGCATAAGAATTTTTAATGCAGCAATACATTCATCAGAGGTAGGAATGACTCACTAGGCCACTCGCTTTTGGCCTTTTACAATAATTAGACCTATTACAATTATGCAGTGCAAGCCAAAGATGAAACCTCCTTTAACTTTAACCTTTGATTGGTCATACAAAGAAATAAAAGAACATCAGGAAAATTGCGTAATATTTCAGAGAACAATAACAATGTTGCAGCCCATCTGATGTTCACCAGCTAGGAAAACTCAACAGCATATTAATGCAATTGTTTATTATTCATACACAATCATATGTGCCTAGACTGATATTCTTTTCACTTAGCTGATGCTCTTGTCTCAACACAATATGGATGCAATCTTGAGAGTGTCCATTTGCTGGGAGTTCAAAAGGGGTGAGTTCCCTTTGGCATGGTATGTGCATGGCTAAAATGCATTTTTTATGCTCTCCTTGACTGATGCTCAAGTTTAATAGGTCACTATCCACTGTCACCTTGTTATTATGGTGATACATGTGGTGACTGTCATTCAGCATGCATGTGTGCTTACGCTGGAATGATGAATCAGTGGAAGCAAGGGAAAGCAGCCAAGAAAAAAAACTGAGGTCATGTGACCACATGGAAAACAAAAGATACATTTAATAGTACTTCTTCCACTACTTACGGACATGAATTTCCAGTCTCATTAAACACAGCAGCCTATCAACTAACAACAAGATTTACCAAATGCGACTTCACAGGACCTAGAAGAGAGTCCCAAATTGAACCTCATATATAATTATAATCAATCTCATCAAAGGGCTAGACAAACTCTTCTGCCATGGCAAGTCTGTATTCTATCAAATGACCCACCCTGATGTAACTCAAGACCTGTAAACAATCATTCCTCTCACCGAAGCAGGTGAAATAGGCGGGGACAAGCAAAGAGCAACAAAAAAAATCGGCTCATCACACTGTGAGATGGTAATAACAGCATATATAACCCCTGGGCTTGAATAGGTCAAGGCTCATCAGCCAGCACCAATGTGAGTGTAGTCCAAATAAGACATGACCTGCAGAATCTGATATTTGGTCATCATCTAATTTTCATCTAAACAGCTTCCTTTCGCCTTTCTGATTCTTATATGAGAGTGGGGTCGCCCAAATAGCAGCAGGTGCATTCACATACCAGTTTATGTTAAGATGTACAGGGAGGAGCTTAAAAATCAATCTATATTGTGTTCTATGTATCCAGTGGGTACTAAATGTCTCATTAGAGTATTTCTCAAGAAAATGACAGACAAATGGGCTCCTGCGGAAACAAAAAGGATGACAGTTCAGGATTGCTCACTGTTACTTACAACCAAATGTTAATCAACTTAAACCCACTGAAAACAAGGTTGAGAAAAATGAGAGTCAAAACTATACAAAATCTGCAGACAGCTGATCCTCCAGGGATCTCTCCAATCAACAGCAACTTTGGCTTTCCCAATTTTAAGGCTGCTACTGTGGATCTTTCTAATTTTTGTACAATGAGTTCCTTATGGCATGTTCAGGAAGATGCCATTGTTTTCAGTGGTAACCTTCCCAAGGCCAATGTATGAATCTCGTATATATGATTTTCTACTTTGTGGTAGAGATCAACAGTCTAAATTACTGATGTTTGAAGAAAAACTGTAACACTTTCTCTCACCCTCAACCCAATGAAACAATATTATTTGTGCCAATTGTAGTAAAATATAACTAAAATTACCAATTTCCAGTAGCAGACAAAAGATGCCAATTTGAAGAGTGGAAATGGTTGCAACTTTTTTTCAACCTTTCAATCGTTAAATTGGCCCCCCTGACAGCATCTTTTTTGTGTTCTGAAGGACTACTGTATTACTATTTCCTTTAATTTAAGTTGATCAAACTTAGATAATTTTCTTTAAATATACTCATTGGCATCACTATCAGGCTATTTGATAGGCCTGCATCTTAAAATGCAAGTTCAGCAAAGTCAATTCACTGTCTTGAAAGATGTCACAATCCCATGAACACTTTAAAAGAGAATGAAAAGCTTTCATCAAGAAAGAAACTTTTAAATCCAAGAACTTTAATGATATGGAAAGGAATCCAAAACAAATGCAATTTTTCTAACTAAACATGTTTGGATGTTATTTAAGTTGAACAGAGTTTGCAAATGATTTTGTATTTTCGAACACATTTCTCCCATGAATTTTTTAAGTAGTGAACTTCGATCCCATTCACTGCTACAGTAAGACTAGCCATGCTTTTTATTTTTGAATTTTAATGGAAGGCATATAAAATAAGCTATAACCTTGACTGCCAAAAACTAGATGGATCTAGTCTAGGTCTTATCTCTGTTGCCACCATTTTATTCCAAAGAGAATTAAAGAGTTGAATCATCAGTTGCCATCATGATAACTTCATTTTTCAATTATTCAGACTGAATCTAAATATCCAGTGATGTCTCCTGGCTAGATATATCTAGTCTAGTCTAGATCTACCGATCCTGATCAATATCAAGTCTCCTCAAAAAGCCGGTAACCGCCATCTTATTATTTATCGCTATTTCCCGATTTGTTTACACTTACAGAATCTTCTTTAGCAGGCTTTCAGATTTTAGACAAAGATTATGTTCATATCAGAACTTTGAGTGGCATAGGTCAATTACTGACTTAAAATGGTTATCCACTGATGTCTCTGTTGATATTTCACTACCATCGGCATCGTGCCGATTACTGCCGTCCTATTTCCAGACCGATATGCGGCAGTGTTGCCACAAGGACACACTTTTTTCCATAAGGCAGGCTAACATGGCTTCATGAAAAAAAAACAATCGAAAAAAATTATGTAATGTTGGACTAATGCCGCCTAAAATGCATGGCTTTTTAATTGTAAACTTATAGTTATTTTGTTTCCACTCCACACCAGTGGCCAGGTGTAAGGAAATGGGAAAAACTAGCTTCAAGTAAGTTCAAGCCTTTGGGCTTGGGGAAAAGCACATAACTAGTGTGGCAATACAGACATGCGGCTCGCTGCTTTAGCAATGTTAGAAAAGGGAATCATCAATTTTTTCTGCTCAGTCAAAGAAAGCCATTTCCTTGAGAAACGTAATGTCGTAATAAGACAGATGTCATATTTATTATATAACTTTACTGAAAGTCAGATTAAGCTCTCTCTTTTTTCAATTTACACAGCATGTTTATAAATTATTGCATTTTTCATTTGGCTATGTCGAAGGATAGCACCGCAACGATAATGATACAGTTCATTTAGTCATTGACAGGTCATGGATTAGATCGACATTTCGACTAAATTGGTGCTGTTGTTAGAGAAAGAAAGCCTTTCATTTCACAGAACAATTAAAATATCACGGTTGTTGCTTCGCCACTTTCAGTTTCTGTGGGCAAGAATGCACAACGTTGAACGTGGTCATGGTAAATTGATGATCATACAAACCTCTAACTAAATCATTTCTTTTTCCACCATTCTGAATTATTTTGTTGGAGAAACAAATGAAACACTGTCTGCTATCGTAATCCAAGGGAAATCATTAAAAAATTTCGAGGGAAACTATCTAGTTGATAAATGGATGGTGGCGATTAGTACGATTACTGGCATGAGCCCATTACTGGCACCAGAGGATACAGTATATCCTCTAGTGCCAGTAATCGGCTCATGCCAGTAATCGCCATCATCCGTTTGCAACAAGTTTCTCTCGAAATTTATAGTGATTTCTCTTGGATTATGACATCAGACGGTGTTTCAATTATTTCTCGAAACACATCATGTAAATTGAAAAATAGAGACTAAGAGAGCTAAATCTGATTTTCAGTAAAGTTATATGACATCTGTCTTGTAACGTTTCTCAAGGAAATTACTTCCTTTGAGGGGTAAAAATTAAGGAAGGTCTAACATCGCTAAAGCAGCAGGCCGCATGTCTGTGTTGCCACTCTGGCCATGTGCTTTTCCCCTATAGCGAGATGTTATTTTTCTCCCACTTCCACTCACGGCACGGTATGAAATTTTTTTAAAAATCTATCAGTTTACGATTAAACAGAATAAAGCCAAACATTTTATGCATTGATCCGAAACTTCATTAGTCTAGTTTATTTTCCAATAATTTACGAGCGATTTCTTCCTAAGGAAAATTGGGCAATCTCCAAGGACAGCACCGCAACGATAAGCAACAGTTCATTTAGTCATAGACAAACCATGGACTATATAGGTCTATCGATATTTCGACTAAATCGGTGCCATTGTTAGAGAAAGCCGAAAGTGGCATTTTGTAAAACAATTTTACCCCGCCTTACAGGAAAAAGCTGTACCAGTGGCAACATCGTCGTGCATATTGATCCGGAAGTAGAGCGGCGGTAATCGGCACAACGCCGATTTTAGTAAAACATCGACATAGAGTAGACGGCAATCTCCTGGGACAGCACCGCTCTTGCATTGATGCAGTTCATTTTGTCATTGGTTTAGCCACAAGATCGGTCCTATTCCGTGATTATCCCGAGTAGACAACAAATTCAATTGATAGACTAAAACATTTCGGCTATCTCTAACGACAGCACCGATGATACAGTTCATTTAGACTAGTCTAGGTCTAGACTAAATCACTAGTCTAATCTAGACTAGAAACTCAAAACAAAGCTGAACTGACGTGAAAATGGTCTTTGCTTAAAATCTGAAAGTCTGGTATGATTCTGTAAGCAAATCTGATCGGGAAATCGCGTTAAACAATAAGATGGCGGTTACCGGCACTTCGAGGATACACGGCAAACCTGTCATCTGAGACAGACGGTCGAAGGGAAGAATTGTATTTTCTTTTCTATCATCACGGACTGATCTCTCGCGCACTTACCATTCGCTCTAACAAAAACAAGTAATCCGTCATCGGCTCGGACAGGTCTTCCATCCCGGATCAGCGGAGTAAACTGAGCGAAAAAGTCTCCTCCAAGACCTGACGCCATTCCCTGCTTGTGTCAGCTTGTCTCTGTCGTCAGTGTCACGTCACTTTTAAGAAAGAAAGCCAAAATTTAAGTGTCACCGGAAGTGGCCAAGATTTGGTCCCTGCATGGTACCTATACTTAGTACTGTCAAAGTCAATTGTTATACGCTTGTTTCATGATTAAGTTGTAACTTACCATCTGAGGAGGTTGGTATTTTGAAAATGAACCTTATCGTTTCCTTTCTAAAGCCAATCCTGAATTGTACGTTCCGAATTCGAAATCCAACAAGATTGAACTTTGACCGCAGGTAAGACCTAACTGGCAAAGTGAAGAAATCGGTTTGGCCGTTGGGACACAAAAAAAATTAAATAAGTGTCTGTGACATTTTCGCGACATTCATTAGGCCTAGGGAACTTGCTGATTCCTTGCCCACAACTGCGGAATTAAAAGTCATTAATTTGCAAAAATAGGAGACTAGTCGTGGTATGGATGTTTCGTACTTTTTTATGAAAGTCACTAGACCTAGGGGGCGTTACATATAATTATGTTGCCAAACTTGACACACTTGAGGTAACTATTGGGAAATCCCTAAAATGTGACCGTTTCTCGTAGACACCGCCAGCGCGCAAAGTTCGACAGCATTTTTGTGCAGAGGCAGAGGTAAATGTGATGAAAACTTGAAGAGACTAAAACGGGATCTGGAGTATGATAGTTCCCAGTTCAGCTGAGGAGTGACTTTTTT
>JAWQUT010000206.1:1079587-1097360 GCA_033807755.1 Ellobium chinense
ACCCTCTCCTCCCCCGTAAGCTGACCAGAGTCACTTTAAAGACTGTTTGTTTTGATTAAAATATCTGTTAAAGAATTTTTTTTTTATGTCATGGTAAAAAAACATTACCAATTTCAGGTGGATGTTGCCCCCAAATTGTTCCTTTTGCTTCCTTATATTTCGTGGAATGTCTTTTATGCTTATCTTTTCCTGAATATCGATAAGAGATAATGAATTCTTTTAAGTTTCACGAGAGACACGGATCATTCTTCACTTGGATTGATGTTTGCTATATAATATCTTTGCCTCTTTCATTGACGTACATAGTACCATCGTTGATTCATGCTACATCCTTCTCCGACATAAGGCGTTAAGTCTCACTAACAAATTTGAAAGATTTGATGGTTGCCGCTATTTTGCCGAGCTCTCACTTCCCATCTTCGCAAAAGACGTCACATTTATAATACCTTTGTAGTAGGTGGGCACAATTCCTCATTAGTGTCCAGTGTGACTGGCACGTAGATATTAAAAACGTACTCCTTTAGTAATTTTCTTACAATTTCAAGATAAGTTAAAAGTTATAACATTAATTTTTAAATGTTATATTTTATAAAAAATGGTGACTTTTGATCTAAAACTCGATATTGGAAACATGAAAACTCTCGGAAATCACATTTTTCTAGCCCTTTAGTCGCACTTTAAACCCGCATTACTGCAAGCAAGCTGCCAAAAACAACTTGCATGACTGCACTGTTTAAAAAAAAAAAACAGTTTACATTCCACGCACTTCGAACTCAGAATGAACTTACAGAGCGACTCAGATCCTCCCAACAGCGGAAAGGCCTGTGATGACTTGAAAATTAATTTATGGCTTTGTTATTTTCAAGGTCTCCGACATGCGACTGGGCCATCCATATTTTAAAATGTGTTATTTTTAATTAAACTAACATTACAAGATCATCAAATGTTCCAAGATATGCTTTCCCCACTCTGCCGTTGCCACCATTATGTTTATACATTTTATCATCATCATCATCATCATCATCATCATCATCATCATCATCATCATCATCATTTCATCGTCATCGTCATTATCATCATTAGCAGCAGCAGCATTTTGAACAAAGATTACCACAAACAAAGTTAAAAAGTTAAGTCCAAACCAGCAAAGTTAAGAATTTTTTAAAGATATTTTTTAATAGACTACAGTATTTAAAATACACCGATCGCAAGGATGTTATAATGATCGTTCATCAGGTTAAAACCGTCATCATCATCATAATCATCTTGATCATTTAAGAATTTGTAAAATTTAAAACTTTAAAACAGACGTAAAAGGGTAGATATTTACAGATAAATAAGGTTAATTTAATTGCGCAAATTTTCGGTCTTAAAAGATCTTCGTGAGGCATAAAAAAAAAGACACACAATGAACTGGTAAAGCTACTTATAGATATGGGTGACGAATCGAAAAAGTAAAGAAAGTTTAAAAGTTCAAAGGCAAACAGTGAGTACCGCATGCTTAAAACAGATAATAAAAGCTGGTCGTCAGCGTAAAGTGAAGTTAAAACACGTTGTGGTTACGAAGAGTTGTTATGGATGTGTATAAATGACTAGAATAATGCTAAAATTACATTTTATGCTTCCTCCCTCTCTCTCTCTCTCTCTCTCTCTCTCTCTCTCTCTCTCTCTCTTTCCTCTCTCTTTCACTCTGCTTTAGTGGACCTTACCAGAATACCCGCAGTAAAGGCTGGAGATTAATTATATATACAACAGATATTAGAAGTGTAAGGAGGTGGGTGGAAGGTACAGATAATTGAAAGAGGAAAGAGCATAGGAGGGGGGTACATTTCATGTCTTGAAGAGGTGGCTGCTGAAATAAGGTTTATCAATATTGAAGCCGTCGTGTGTACATTGGGACCCTTAAGTTCCAGATGAAATAAGATTTGTTTTAATTGCCCTTTGGTAGCGGGGTCTACTATTTCTATGCCCTACAGTAACAACATATCTCATCTGTGACCCGGTGATGATTTGGTGAGTTGAAATGTTTTCCTCGCGGAACCGTCAGGTTTTGTTTTAATACACTGTATCTATGATTATTGAATCTATCTCTGAGAGTAGTTGTGGTTTGTCCAACATATTGCTGAGGACAGACTTTGACTTTGCAAGAGATGAGATATACAACTTTGTTAGTGGCACAAGTGATGTTTTGTCTGATGGGTAGTGTGAATAGGTCTTGTGGCTGTTCACAATGGATGTGCGGTGCATAAAAGCACAAGTTTTGCATCTGAATGAATTACATGCTTCACTGGTCTTGGTAGAAGTAGAGACCTTTGCGGGGGGTTTGGTTTTGATTTGGAGGTTTCCAAGATTTGGGGGTTTACGAAGGTTTGGGGCGGTTCTTTGAAAATTTCTTTCATAGTGTCAGATTTTTCCAAGATACCTTGGTTTTCACGGTGCAGTGCCTGGAGATTTGGAAGTCGACTGTTGTGGGTAGCAACAAACATGGGACGATTGCTTGTAGGTGGTTTGGGTACGGTAACATCATTGTCATCNGGGGGGTTTGGTTTTGATGAGGAGGTTCCAAGATTTGGGGGTTTACGAAGGGCTGTGAGAGGCGATTCTTTGAAAATTTCTTTCATAGAGTTTTCCAAGATACTTTGGTTTTCACGGTGCAGTGCCTGGACATTTGGAAGACTACTGTTGTGAGTAGCAACAAAGATGGAACGATTGCTTGTAAGTGGTTTGGGTTTATACTCGAGCAGAGGCTCACGCTGTAGGCATAAAACTTTATGAATTATGGTTTCAATAAACTTCTGCCTGTAACCACTTTGGATGAGGTGAGGAGAAAATTCATCAGCTTGATCATTATCATCGTTATTACCATCATCAGTGGCGGCTTGTGACCCTCCAAAAATACGCTTACCACCACCCCCATTCCCCCTCCTTTTTCCGTTTCTCCTCGGCCCCCGTATTATAACTTTGTTTCTTTGTTTGTGTGTGTGTTTGTAAGTGCTTAGGGGCCTACATCAATGCCGATACTTTTATTCGATTCAGCCTGAAATTCTAAACTAAGCTGAAGCAATGCCAAAAATTGCATATGACCTAATTTACCGATTACTACCTTATAATTATGTTACCAGTGACACTAGTTGTGGAATTCTGTCCAAACACATTAGCCAGCAACGTACGCAGATAAATGTTGCAGTAGTTTGAGAGTACACTGGCGTTGGAAAGTTTTAGAGGATGCATATAATGTTCCTCACGATTAAAAAACGTCCAAAGATCCAACTTTCTGGCACTGCCCCAGATACTTTTTCCAGTGATGCTAAGTATTTCCTCGGCTGGCTCTAGCCCGTACAAAACATTGGGAACAGCATATTCCAGAAATACTTGATTTTTAAGAAACTTAAGCAAGTACCACATAGCGCTGAGTCGGAGTCGTTTAGGCACAAAATAGATGTCACTGATGCCTTTTATTGCTCCCATGTGGCCACCAGTATTGTCTTCCATCATCTTCAGAAAGGATGTGACCGTTTTTATCCCACGTGGTACTTCCGTTGTTATTTTTAGCTCTTGAAGTGTTCTGAGGTATGGCACCTTCCCAAACTTTCCCGACCACCAGAAGCACGCAAAACCTTTGGTGATGTCGAAACTGGTATAATCCGATTTCGTCACCCAGATGCGACTTTTATTAAAGGTTGGAAAAGACCATGGGTTCATGAGGACGTCATCACCAACGATGAGGTAACCGGAAACATTGTACCCCATCCCCATGGCTGCCAGAGTGCATATATAGCCATGATATCCACGGTAAACAGGTGCCTCCAGGAAAGTAAAATTCTCTTTGAGATCTCCGGTACTGTTTGTGAACTTTCTGATGTTGTCACCGCAGTACACGATGTTTGGGAAAAGACTTTTGTAGGTCACATGAAGCCACCGGACGTTTTTGTAATGTGGAAAGTTGAAAACTACAATGAGCAAAATATCTCGAAAGAAGTTTAGGACTTCCATGTTTAATTTTCTCTCGTCTGGATTAAAGACGGTTATCTCAGGGCACACAGAAATTAATGCTTGTGTGTAATGTAAAGCCGGGCCGCTTTTAGATCTATCCGACTTGATCATGAATGGAGCGTCTTGCTCGTTTGGATAAAACTCCACGTTGAAACCGCTGGAGACAGTCGTAGCCCATTTCGTGCAGAGCAAGCAAGAGCTCTGCGTGAGTGATGAAGCTTGCTGCCTCCATGGGAGACATGACTCACAAGTACAGCATGAGGAATCTTTGTTCATCCTGATTTTAGATCTGGTAGGCTCTGGGTAACCAATTCCAATCAAGTCTTCCAGCCAAAGTTTGGTCACCAGCACCTCCTCCTGCTTCCAGAAATCATTGTCGGCCATATCTGAGGTTAGTCTAAGCACACAATCAAAGAATGACAAGTGGTCAGGGCAAGTCCAGTTGGCCAGGAAATTGAGAAGTTGATCAGTTTGAAAGTACATGCTACGCTCCTGTTCAGCGTCTGCCATGTATGAGTGTGCATTTCTTCGTTGGAAGGCATTCGATGTAACAAAACCGAGTCTTCCACCGATCTCCCATAGAAGGCGCTGCGCCCAGTACCCTCTCCATATGTCGCACATTCGGAATGTGGTCGTGGTTGGGATGAGTAAGGCCCACAGAGCCGAATAGTGAAAGAACGTGTTCTGGGAGTTGAAGGGGCTGAAAACGCCCTCGGGAACAAAGGCAGGTGGCGCCACTGGGTCAAATGTCACGTTCAAGGCTACAGAAGCAGATTTCCTTGTCAGGCGAAAAATGGCGTCCATATCAGGGTCTCCATTCACAATTCCCTGTTGGATGACGGGAGTGTCCCAATTTTCACTGAACCTGCACACAATAAAGACAACATGACTTGAAATGGATACAAGAATCGATTAAACAGAGAAAGTGTTGTGACACAGGGAGCATAGAGAAAGAGAGAGAGACGAAGGAAGGAAGGAAGGAAGGAAGGTTTTACAATATGGTTGTCAAGAAACATTTTAAGCGGAGTTATCTAACCTGAAGGTCGAAGCCAAAAGTCACTAGAAAAAAATCAGGACAGGCATTAGTGACCGGCAACGAAAATGTAATGAAATGCAGGTGGGTATGACAAGGAGCAGCATTTTCAATGCGCAAATTTTGTGCTGTAAGGAAGGTGCAGAACTTCATGGAGCGTAATTTTCACTTGTCCACTATACTTTTGTAGTGTGCTTGCAGCAGACGACATCCCGTATAGCATGGCTTCTAGGCACGCTCATTCTACTCCACCTACTTCGTTTAATCACCATCCGGACAGTCGCGGCTTCACAAGGTGCACAGATCATAATTCATCTCTGAGACCAACAGGACCACATCGACACTGAATGAATACGGGTACGAACGACATTCTTAGAGTTACGGCCATTACGTCCTGTGACCTAATAATGCTCCTAATTTTGTGGGGGAATTTTCTGTGCGTTTTCAACGGCTGTTTGTATAATATCCTTGTTTATCTTCAGATTTTGCGCGTTTCGTGATGGAGGAAGATTCCTGGTCTTATGTTTGTGAGTGGAGCGTTTTGCCTTTGCGAATGAATATTCAAAATGGCCGAATTATATCATGTGACCGATTTGCGTAATACGATCACATTATTACAAATTCCAGCTACTTCCATAACACCCTATTTTTGAAGATTTTTTCCTAAACTTAAAGCAAAAAAATTATATAAAAAAGAAATGCGAGAGCTTTAAGTGTTAATCACAACATTGTCGACATAACAAAGTGCTGTAAATCTCAGGGTAAAAATTACTGGATAATCGCAAGCTCTTTCAATCGCAACTTTTCTGTGCTCCCAGCGGCTCCCTAGGAATGCTCACTTGTAAAGTCTCTGTGGACTGTCACCAATCGCCCTCAGGGGAAATCCTCGTGGCCAAAGAGTGGACTGACCAAAGTGATGGTAAGGATTAAATAGGTCAAGGCCAGCGAACATCAGTCCAGGTGTGGTGGGTTGCAGCTGGAAGCTGGAGAGTTTGTCCAGAGGCCTTCAGAATAGCCAACCGTTAAAAAAAAGAGATGTTTAAAGAAATCAGAGTGGGGTGACAAAAAATGTAATGTAAAATAAGTTAGAATTGACGAAAAAGACATGGAAAGAAAGTAAGATGTAGATAGTGTAATTGTTTCTATTACAGTTAACCAACTAACCAACTGAGTCAGCCAGCCAGCCAGCCAGTCAGCCAGCCAGCCACCCAGCCAGTCAATCAATCAACCAACCACTCAACTAGCTAACCAATCAACCAACCAACCAACCAATCAACCAACCAACCTCCCAACATATCAATCGACCGCCCGACCAACAATTTTAACCAACCAACCAACCAACCAACCAACCAACCAACCAACCAACCAACCAACCAACTAATCAGCCGGCCAGCCCCCAAGAAAGCACACAGGCAAGGAAGCAAGCAAGCAAGCAAGCAACCAACCAACCAACCAACCAACCAACCAGCCAACCAACCAACCAACCAATTGACCACCCGACCGACCACCCACCCCAACCAATCAACCGACCGCCCACCCACCCCAACCAATCGTACATGCGTTCATCCTGACCATAATTATGTATCATAACTATTTTGTATGTTTAATTTCATAGTGTTTTTGTTTTGAAGTGTTAATGTATGCTGATAACTTAAATTTTCACTTCTTCCATATAATAATAATAATACTGTATGTGAAGTTTGACCTTATTTATCGGCAAACTGGACCCTACCAGAAATGCTTACGTGTCGATTTTAACAAGGAAATACTAAAGGTCCATACTTTTTTATGAAAAAGTGCACGATTCGGTGAAATTGCTACACATAGCCTCTTAATTACATTGCCTATGATTAGTTAGTTCCAACCTGTTATCGTCATCTGTTTCATAGATGAACTTTGCCCCTTGAGAGATGGCGTAGAGATATCCAACATTCTTGCGGGCATAGTGGTGATAAGGGAGCTCCGCAGTGATGCGAAACCCAAGCTCTTCTTGACGACTGATGCTCAGAAACTCGCAGTTTGGATAGCTGCAAATAAGTCACCATAGAAAATAATAATAATAATAATAATAATTCGGTTTATACGACTCGTATCTAGGCTAATTTCCGCTCTCGGGACTTTACATCATTATTATGCCAGCAGATCTGATCACACTAAGACTTTCTCTACTTCCTGTGGAGCATACAGTGCCGCTAGCCATGCACAGGCGCTGATCACTAGCATTCTGACAATATCTGCTACTGCTTCCCCAGGGCAATTACAACACGACCGTGGTCGGGAATCGAACCCACGACAGTTAGAATCTGGAGTCCAACGCCGTAATCGCTCGGCCACCTTGCAAGGTTTGTAATTGATCGCCTCCAACAAAGCTCACCTCCGATTGAAGTAAAAAATAAATTTATGTAAACAAAAGTGTAACTGGGAAAGAAATGAAAATAGGACTTTAATTCAACCATTAGGGAAAATGATACCGTACAATGCCGAACGATGTTACATATCTCATTTATAACACATAGAACACTACACATCATACCTGTAAATACATAATATTACAAATGAAACATATAACAAAGCCATTGGTTGTACCATGGTGTAGCGTCCTGGTTCCCCCTGGTTGTCGTTCTCCTTACCCCACCGCACCCCTCACAAAGAGCACTCATGCACTGACTTGAGAGTAATGTTTCCCCTACTTCTTTCTTTGCTTCATTCATTAGCATTCTTACTACGGTTGATTCTTACCACATCCTCCTCCGGCACAAGGCCGTTAATGAGACGTTCCACTAACAAATTTGAAAGCACATATGGTTGCCGCCATGTTGCCAAGCTCTCTCTCTCTCTCTTCCGGTCTTCGCAAAAGACGTCACATTTAAAAAAAAAAAAAATCTCGAGTGGGTGCGCACCTTTCTTCATCTTGACTAGCGCGCACCAACAACAAAAAAAAATGTACCCCAATACCATATAATACCCCCCTCCCCCCACGAGGTCAAGACGGGATTAATTAAGTGATTACCTCCAATTTGAAGGCGTCTTGACGTCACCTACGACGACCACTTTCCATCCAGGGATACTGGCCAAAAACATGACGTCATCAGTGGGACTGGAGACAGACGTCACAACGATCCATCTGTCCGGTTGATGGTCCTCTGGCGGCAATTTTCTCAGTGGTGGACTGGAGTATATAGAAATATTTTGAAATCATTCAGCCATGACATCACTGGGTCTTTTTTTTTCCTTACATATGTAGTAAAGAAATGACTCCCGTTACAAACCAAAATTTGAAACCGAATAGCCCCAGTCGTCTTCACTACCCGATACAATGAAAGGGTAGTTGATGCCCTTTAAGGAACTAGAATAAATGAGCACTACAGGAATAAGAGAATAAAAATAAAGCTATTTGGGGACGCAAAAGAAAAGGCATCAGCAGTTGATGACAATATCAAATAATGTATTTAAATTCTAGTATAAGGACATTAATCTCACTTTGACCGCCTGTTAGATGTTATGCTTCTATGCATTATTTTATTTTAGGTATTAAAAGGCCAGGTTTTGGGGTTGTCGTTGTCGTTGTTGTCGTTGTTGTTGTTGTTGTTGTTCTTCTTCTTCTTCTTCTTCTTCTTCTTCTTCTTCTTCTTCTTCATCTTCTTGTCGTCGTCGTCGTTGTTGTTGCTGTTATTGTTTTTGTTGTTGTTGTTGTTGTCGTCGTCGTCGTCGTTGTTGTTGTTGTTGTTGTTGTTGTTGTTGTTGTTGTTGTTGTCGTTGTCGTTGTCGCCCCTACCTCATGGTTGCAAGTTTGTCGACAATCAGTGGCTGTGACCCTCTGAGGACAAAATCATTTGGGACCGTGCGCTGAAAAAGGACTGCCACAACGAGGTAGATGACAGCCCCAGTGAAGACTAAGGCCAGTAGGGCGTATTGTAGCCACTGACGTTTGAGGACTGCCCCAAGCATCATTTCCACACAGTCTTTTTTAAAAGTAGATGATTCAAAGGTACATGTGTTACGCGTCAAATAATTATTATAATAATGACAAGAAGACGAAGAAGAAGACGAAGAAGAAAAAGAAGAAGAAGAAGAAGAAAAAGAAGAAGAAGATGAAGAAGAAAATGAAGAAGAAGAAGAAGAAGAAGAAAAAAACGAAGAAAAAAAAGAAGAAAAAGAGGAAGAAGAAGAAAAAGAAGAAGAGAAAAAAAGAAGAAGACGAAGAAAAAGAAGAAGAAGAAGAAAAAGAAGAAGAAAAAAAAGAAAAAAGAAGAAGAAGAAAAAAAGAAGAAGAAGAAGAAGAAAAAAAAGAAGACGAAGAAGAAGACAAAAAAAGAAGAAGAAGAAAAAGAAAAAGAAGACGAAGAAGAAGAACAAGAAGAAGAAAAAGAAGAAGAAGAAGAAGAAAACGAAGAAAAGAAGAAGAAGAAAATAAAAAAAAACAAGAAAAAGAAGAAGAAGACGAAGAAGAAGAACAAGAGGAAGAAAAAGAAGAAGAAGAAGAAAAAGAAGAAGAAGACGAAGAAGAAGAACAAGAAGAAGAAAAAGAAGAAGAGAAAAAAAAAAAGAAGACGAAGAAAAAGAAGAAGAAGAAGAAAGAGAAGAAGAAAAAAAAGAAAAAAAGAAGAAGAAGAAAAAAAGAAGAAGAAGAAGAAAAAAAAAAGAAGACGAAGAAGAAGAAAAAAAGAAGAAGAAGAAGAAAAAGAAAAAGAAGACGAAGAAGAAGAAGAAGAACAAGAAGAAGAAAAAGAAGAAGAAGAAGAAGAAAACGAAGAAAAAAAAAGAAGTAGAAGAAGAAAAAAACAAGAAAAAGAAGAAGAAGACGAAGAAGAAGAACAAGAGGAAGAAAAAGAAGAAGAAGAAGAAAAAAAAGAAGAAAAAGAAAGAAGAAAAAGAAGAAGAATCCATATATGCTCGTTAACGGAAATTCGCATTAAGAAAGTGGTACAGAAATTCAGGTTGTTTGGTCCTTCCACTTCTTAACTGTTTGGTTTTTCCAATTACTAAACTTAAATATTTTGGAGAGTACCCTTTCACATACACCGTACAAGCTGTGTGAAATACTCTCCCAGACTTAATTAAAGCAATCACCGTGTTACAAAACGTTAGGCCAGTTTGAAAACGTTTCCCTGTAAGAAATATCGTAAATATCAGAGGTTGATATTAGATCTACATAGCTTTTCAAAACAAAGAGACTATCCAATTGCTATTGAGTATGTCCGCCTGTTCGTAAGTAACCTAGCTGTGTTGACTGAGACAGAGAGAATGAATGATTTCTGTAAAGTGCCTGAGATCCAAGGGGTGAGGATTTGACATTAATTCACCCTCTAGTGCCCAGCCCTATTTACAATGGCACAAAAAGTCCGAGCTCCAGTTTTTGGATCACTTCTGGATCCACTATGCTGGAACAAGCATCAAAATGATAATAATAATAATAATAATAATAATAATGCGGTTTATAAGTCTCATATCCAGACTAATGCCCGCTCATGCGACTTCACACTATTATGGTGGGGTGATGATCTTGGTTTGCTTTTTCTTTGTTCCACGAAATGTATCAGATCTGATACGCTGGGCACTAAAGGGTTAAAATAAATGAGCTTTATTATAATTATTTTATCATTGTTATTATTATTATTACCATTATTATTCATATTATTATTATTTTCATTAAAAATATGAACTTACAGCTGAGTTTTCTAATACGAGAATATACTTTAGCAAGTTTCTTCATACTTTGATTTTTTTGGTGCGATTTTTGAGAAGACTTGTCTTTCGAATGTAATGTACAAAATGATCATAATACTCGTAAAGGATTACGTTATTGCGCACAGCACTGCAATGAACGTCTGTTAACCCGGAACTACGGCAAATATCGTGGGCAACATTCCAGGACTGCGTTTGTGTGGTCCCTGCAGTTTCAGTTTGACAAAGTGAGAAGCCAGACCCCTTTATTGTACTTTTTCGGCAGTCCTTAGTTATGGGTGCGCTTTTGATTGGAGCGCGCCTGTCAGAGTGAGGAAAGGTACACAGCTACTAGAGGTTTGTTAGAAAAGTGGCGCCTTTTGAATCACCATGTCGACAACATGGCAGCAGCCATCAACGGTTTCAAATTTGTTGGTGGCACATCTTATCAATGGCCTCGTGTCGGAGGAGGATGTGGCAGAAATCAACGCTGGCCTGTATGCTAATGAACGAGGCAAAGATATAAGTTTAGCAAACACCACTTGCAGTCACTGCACTACGTGCGCTTCCGCATTAGTCGCAGCCATCTTAACTCGCCTAGAGACTGATATTTCCTTGCAGGAACCAAACAAACACAGCCCAGGACATTCCTGCCTACAGCTTGGTTTAAGGTTAGGGGCAAGGTTATCGAAAAGATTAAGAGAGGAAAAGCAACTTTGGGATAGTCCCTATACATTATCCATGTCTAGAAACTCTCTCATACGTGCTTCCTCTTTTTTAATTCTGCCCGTGCGAGTAATGGCGAGGCACGCACGTGAATATCCCGACATTCCTGTATAAAAAGTTTGAATGGCATAACAAAAGCATAATGACAAAATATATGCCCATGGTGAAACTTGGCCTTAAGAACTACATTATGACGTTGAAAGTAGAATAAAGTACCAATATACGTAAGATCATTCTGAAAGGTTTTAGGTCCTCTATTTAACTTTTCCGAATCTAAAATTATTATGGTGTACTAGAGCATCGAATGCACTTTTAGGATTTTCCGCTCCCCGAATCTACTATTTCTGATCCATTAAGGTACACATGTTCTTTCGTATTTCGTCTGTCAAATACTGCAACACTTTGATGTAGTTCTCGTCGGACTGAATGTCCAAGATTACACGCCAAAGTGCAAGATAGTGCATCGAACTTGAATATGTACTACACTTCATTGAGACTTGTACATCGAATGAGCTGTAGATCTTCAACTGCAAGAAAAGTGTCCATAATTTTGTCATCCAAGCACTGATGTATGTCATTCACCACTGGCGGCGTCACCTTCCCAAAACAAAACTTGGAGCTACGTCGTTGCGGTAGTTTTCGGTATTAACCCTTCAGCCTAGCACGTCCACGGGATAACTAAACACATTTGTGCTGTTGTGTGTGTGTGTGTGTGTGTGTGTGTGTGTGTGTGTGTGTGTGTGTGTGTGTGTTTTGTTTTTGCATGTCTTAAGAAAACAGAGTGGGAAATATATGGGTCATTCGGGCGATTTCTATGTTTAACCGAGACGACCGGCGATTCGTATAACCTTAGGGTACCGACAATCGCCGGGAAACAACCCGTAAACGCGAGCGCCCCTTATCATAAACACCCCACTCCCCCTTGCAAATTATTCAAAGTAATTTTTATACACGTGCATTATGCAGATGGCCAGGAGTCACTTATCTGACTAATGAGTCATCCAGGGGTTAATTTTTAAGTCACCTGCGCTCAGCTGAGCAGGGCTAAAGATGATCTGTGGCCTTATGCATAATCAGTGCGTTAATTAACGCATTGTGGTAACCTCGTGAAATCCCAAAAGATCATTAATGGTGTTCACCGTAGTTAACGCAATGCACAAATTAACGCAAGGATTATGCATACGGCCGCTGATTTTGCTAAAGTGATAAGCATAGACTGAAGTGAAATACTACCTGTATGGCTCCAATAGCCATCAAGTACAGTAATTAACTGTTTGATACAAATCGATAGAGCTGAGTACCGGTATGCAGTTAACAACAATGATAATTCTTGTGCATAACTCCTCCTAGAGTCACACATGGACTACCGGAAGAAGGAGTTTGCAAATACGAGTTTGTATCTGGTTCAGATGTACGTACACATAATGTTTTTCTATTACTATCTCACTGTGTTGTTATTCCTTGCCAGAAACGCATACCGGTAGACAAAAATGTATTCATTCATTCATTCATTCATTCATTCATTCATTCATTCATTCATTCATTCAATAAATAAAGAAAGAATTAGAGTACAAACCTGCACTTTATGCTCCAATCCAATTTTTAACTGGACTTAATAGTTTAACAATGTAAAAAAGGTCTTAATAATAACGGAAATCAACAAAGGCCTGTAAGGGAAAAATAAATAAATAAACAAATAAATAAATAAATAAATAAAATCTTCAGTCTAAATATTCAACTACCTCAGAGTTTATCGCATTGTAGCAACAGGGTTGTTAAAAGTTACCATTAAAAGTAACTGTTACAATTGCTTTACTTTTCTGAAAAATTAGTAATTGTTACAAATACTTTACTTTTTTTGAAAACAAAGTAACGGTTACAATTACTTTACTTTCAAAAATAACTAGTTACTTTTTAGTTACTTTCAGGTCTCAGTTTCTTGGTTATCCAAGAAACCAAACGAGCGTGCAAAAGGTCAACTGGCAAGTTTCACACAAGTTGTCACAATTGTCTTTTGAGTGATATCCATTAAGGCATGGAATTAATATCTACAGTACTTTATTTGTGTTGAAATCTCAAACAGCAGCCTTTGTTCGTTTTGGTATCAATGGCCATTTAATACTTTTTTTTCCCTTGTAAATCTGCTTCTCCACAAGGAACTTAACAATTTTACGAAGTGCACAGCCTGTTTTTAATTAGATAAACTACAGCTTTCAGGAAAGATTTTGTCCAAACACAGTAAGACCTCGATATCAACTACAGGGAGGCCTATGCTACGCGTTCCTCCT
Source organism: Ellobium chinense (assembly GCA_033807755.1). NCBI lineage: Eukaryota > Metazoa > Mollusca > Gastropoda > Ellobiida > Ellobiidae > Ellobium > Ellobium chinense. The sequence goes on from JAWQUT010000206.1 coordinate 1,093,292, forward strand.
TACTAAGTATACACCCCTAATCAGAGCTGTGCCAAGCAGGGCTGTAGACTCGAAGTCAAATGACTTGGACTCGAGTCTGACTCGAGTCACCCAGTGACTCGACTTGACTCGACTTGCCAAGCTTTTGCCAATGACTTGGACTTGACTCGACTTGCTGAAATTGCGCTTGTGACTTGGACTCGACTCGACTCGCCCTTGGACTGACTTGAGACTCGTGACTTGCGACCAAAATGACTTGCCAAGTCATCAGTTTCATAAAGTGACACGGATCGAAAAAAAAAAACCCTTTATGTTGATGCGTATTTCCCGTGCCTTTCTAGGCCTATCGTCATGAAAATTTCACACTGATTTTTAACTGCTAAGACTGCCGACCGATCTCACCGCTATTTTGTTTTTATCGAAATAAGCTCATTCCCGCTGAAAAATCGGGATGAGAAATGGCGTCGTCGGCAAAGGAACCAGCCATCGTTTTGTTTGGCTACTCTAATTTTTCAAGCAGAGAAAAAAGCAGAGTTGCCACATGTAATGTTTGTGGCAACATCATAAAAGACGTCACTGGAACAACGTCTAACTTTGTTAGACATTACAAGAATGTTCACCCAGACAAGTAAGTAAACTAGTCTATGCTCATTGCGAGACGTGTCTCTTGATTAGATGTAGATCTAGTGTGGATTATGTCATTGGGACATGTAGACTAGTGGGGTGGAGTAATGTAGATGTTTAGCTGAGTACATTATCACTAAGATTCACTCCATGCAAACTTTATCAAATAACTGATTTTTATTTTTTTTTTGCTTAAAAATTTTACAAAACTTTATTTTCATATAAATTACAATAATTAACTGTGACTGATTTAAGGACTTAAAAAAAAAAATAATGGTGCAAAGTATAGTTGCCTAAAAACTAAAGACATGTTTGTTGGTTAATGTTAATATTATTACAGTAATATGAACTCACCATTGACTTTTTTAATGGATGTCCGAAAAGCCAACGAATCAATCAATCAATTGCAAGAATGTTAATCAAATGAATCAAATCAAAATTGCAAGCATATTAACAGGGCAATGGGCACATTACAAATGAAGGGCGATAATTTCTGCAATTTGCTGTTTTTGAAATGCAACAAGAAAAGTATATAATTTTTAGCCTTATAACAAGGTTTTCCTTTCACATGTGTACTCTGTTCATTTTTATTTCTTCACTCTTAAGTGTGGTCATAAGATAATGGTAATCTTGATATTTCTGCAGTTAGCTGTTTTGAAATGCTACAAGGAAAATGTTTCCATCTCTTTGATAAGGTCGCCGTTTCACATACCTTCTTGCCAGTTGATTCAGACTTGGGTAATCTTTTCATAGCCGTGAATGCTATTGTGATATGAAGACACTGCCTCAGATCCAGTTTCTCAGGACCAGTATCAACAATAGACTTTTATTTTTGCCTGTAGAATGATCATAAATATTAAGCTTGTAACAAAAATCTCGTTTGCTACATTAGCCAGTGTATTATTTCCTCATTAATATGTGTGCAAATGACAAGTGTCACACTATCAACAGCCAACTTTTTCATAGAGCTGTTGGTCTTGCCTTTTCGTGAAGTATGTTTCTATTTGTTGTGCTATAACTTGGGTGTTATCACTTACTGACAACAGAGCAATTCACATTGTGCCCTTGTGTTAATCTATTAAGCTCATTCCCCGATACCCACTAAGGTGCAACATGCTGTGACTGACTGGTCGATCTGTGGGCATCTGAATTATCATTCAGCCCCTCAGTGCTATCTTCATATCAACAATCATATGCTAAAGATGCCTCGGAATGGGAATGATCTTTGATCTTTGTGGCCAGGTTGTAACCCAAGTGTCGGGCACTCTGTAGGCGACAATGAGTGCGAAAAGTTAGGGGTATGAAAAGTGTGAGAAATACGGGCCTATCACACAGTGCCCAGCTGTGACAACATTATTGGTCGATAAGCATACTGTTGTTAAATCATGAATACTCTACTTTTCCTTTGTCACAGTTTCAGTGACCCGAAATAGTTCTTCATTAGTTTCATATTTTCTAGTTACTTGGAAGCTGCAATTATCCAGTAACTTTTATACATACTTCAGTTTCAGCAGAAATGTTGTAATTCAACACAAGCTGTGAATAAATGAACGCTGTGATTAAGCAGCAAGGAGTTGACTCTATTGTATTTGCCATCAGTATTGTTTTTATTTACAGGCAAATCAGTCCCTTTTACATCGCAATCCCTTTTTAACTTGTTTTCATCTTCATTTCCTTGTATATTTTACAGTCTTAAGGGCACAACAATAATAAATGCTACTGAAAATTATATAATGTGAAAAATGACTTGCCGTTTTCAAGGAACAGCAAGGTATTGTGCAAAATATCGATGACTTGCTAATGACTTGAATATTTTTGGTGACTTGACTTCGACTTGACTTGCCACGCTTTTGCCAATGACTTGGACTTGACTCGACTTGCTGAAATTACGCTTGTGACTTGGACTCGACTCGACTTGCTGGAAATTTTCAAATGACTCGACTTGACTTGACTTGCTGATAGTGGTGACTAGGCACAGCTCTGACTTTTACTGTGACGGGAGATCTATATAATCTCTAGTCGGCGACAGAGTGGCGCCCATCCATATTTTCCTCTTTCACAGCTGTCCCTTGAAGATTTGAGTTTTATCCGTTATCGCTGCAATAAAATTTCTACCGTTTTTGCTTCAGGGTCATTCCATTGGATCTCATATAGTCACACCTCATAGGGTTGGTAACTGATGGGACATAAAAAGTATCTTTGTTTTTAAAATGGTAACCCAACGTAGCAAAATTTCTGAAATTCAACCACTCATAATAGGAAAACATATTTTTATACATTCAGATAATGCATTTTAACATGTGGATAAAGCAATTTTATCAAACAACAATGAAATAGCACACTAGGGCAAAAGTACTGTAGGTTTCGCAAAGAAAACGAGGAGAGTGTTAAGTCACCACAGACTATAAATAATACAGATAGCGCAAATAAGACGACCTTCGGGGAAGGGGTTTTTCTCGTTGTGATCGGTACTTGGTCACCCCACCCTGGACTGAGCTTGCCGACGACCTTTTTTGGCGTCAGGGAGTGAAAGATGGGAAGGGAGGTCTGGGTGGGAGTGCTGGGCCCCAGCAGAAGCAATACAATACTGTACAAATAAGCTATTGGGGTGCAGTAACCATTTATTACACAACATCTAATGCGCTAATCAGCTGAACGGGAGTAGGACCTTACAAATAACAGTGAATTGTATTAACCCCTCCCCACATTTAATTATTTCCTACATATGTTTTGAGTAGTCAGCAGTGATGCATTCTCTACTGTTAAAGTGTCTCTATCTTGCTTCTTGAATGACAGAGGATGATATTTCTGTGGTGAGGTATATTTGCAGAGGGACACAGACAATTTTCAATAGTCTGACTCACTGAGATAGATTGGATGAGGTGTTGATAGCCTCTGTTAGTTTCCTGGAGAAAAATGCAACTTTCAGCTGTCAAGCATATTCATTTCCCTACAAAATGGTACCAATGCTGCTGCAATATATCTGTCTTAGATCATTCTTATGGCCCAATTAAGAGTTTGATACTTCTCAAAATAGCCAGTTCTCCCCTAAACTTTTGTTATCATAGCCTATTTGGAAGGGAAATAGTAGGGAATGATCAGAGAGGAGTGACCTGGGGGTGGTTGGAAGGGAAGGGAAGGGAAAAAGTGACTCCCTCTTGGCTGGTCATTGTTTCCATGTAAACACATTGGAATGAGCAGGTAGTTTTTTGCTGACCATATTTGCAAACCTTAATGATAAAATCCACTTGTAACCACACATTTAAAACCTAAAAGTGATCATATTGGCATTCCCTAAAGGGTGATTGTGTTTTTGATTGGGGAAGAAACAAATATTTGGTGCATCTGCCCAAAAATATTTAAATAAAATACAGCTTCCTTTGGCAATACCATGTGAACCTATGGGGTGGGCTGAGAGGGGATGGGGTGGTGATTTTTCTTAAGGGTAGGGGTGGGGTGGGGTGGG
>JAWQUT010000206.1:1099482-1124260 GCA_033807755.1 Ellobium chinense
ATATATTTTTTTTTATGTTGTTTGTAGTTCGAACAAATAAACAACAGTTCTGGGTCGAAATCGTCATCTTCTTCGGACAAAAACTGTATCGCCGCCACCTTGCGCCTGCAAGGCTGTGACTAGCCTGTGATCCCCTGACGTCACACCTAAGGGCAGGTACAGTACTATCATACCTCAGAGGCTGAGCTCGATGACGCTACTATCCAGGTCATTTAAGCGGGGTTGACCTTTAACTGTTAACTAAAAATGGTCTGTTATCGTCGCTACCCTCAGAATGGTGTCACTGCAATATGGACACATCCACACCAACTTGGTCCCATCTTCAAGAAGTTTTTCAGCATCCATTGACTGGCTGTGCTGATTCATTGTTGCTTTATCACGTTTTGGTATGATGAGTGTATGTATGGAAGAGGAGGGGGGGAACAGTGAGAGGCTAGCAGACGATTGGTCCATGCAGTTTGCACACGTACACAATGCATCTGCTGGCTTTTCTCACTTTATGGTATCACACAGCACCAGTAATGGCAGCGTATGTAGAATGAAAATCCCAACATTCCAGAAGCATTTTTTTAGAACCTGTCAGGTGAGTGGAAAAATATAGACTGATTTAAAATTTATGAAAAAAAAACATGGTGAAGCAAATAATTACCCCTGTCCCTTTAATAAGACCCACAAATTGCCAAACCCTCAAAAGATACTGTGCAATAAAAGACAAACAGAAAGACAGATGTAACATTTTAAATCATCAAGTTTTGATTTATTTCATTTTGTTTTAATGCAGCTTTATGTAGGAATGTACAGACCATGTGTGTCATGTAGACTGAGATTTAAGAGAACTAAGCTGATTTTGCCTACAATGTAAAACTTAGGTGAACATGATACATAAGAGTTACCACACTGAAATGATGAGAACAATAGTAAACAAAGAAAAACAGATTAAACCATGTGTAATGTTACAACATCATTTATCATCATGGTCTTAGAGTTGAGCTTAAAAGTCCACTGCAAGTGCTATGAAGACCAGTAATTTTTGCAAAATTAAAAAAAGAATAGATTCTCACAACCTTTATATCAGACCTTTAAATAAAAGAAAGTGGCATCTACTCCTAGTCTTTGACCAAAGCAAAACAAAATCTTATGAAAGGGAAAGTAAACAGTGAACATTTTGTTTAATAACAGAGAAGGTACACAAGCTTCCTGCCTCACTCCTACTCCTGCATTTCCCTACTGGACAGACCTTTTCAGAAAAAAAAAAATATGACAGATATAATGGTACTCATTTCTTCAGTTCTATTGTGAAAGATTCTCTATCCACTTTTCACTGAATCTGAGTCGTTCATACCCTCACAGACCAAACAATTGACATGGACGGGGTTATTTAAGTCCAGGGTGGTAATAAACAAAATATGACATGTACTGATAATTTTAAAGAAGTCTAATAATCATAATAATATATACTGTAGCTTTGATCGCGGGTCATCATGATCCTGATTCAGGCAAAAATAATCAACGAGGTCGATCTTCTCAAACTCATTGTGAGTTCTACCACATCGCACTTCTAAACATTCTACAAATAGATAAATACACCATCATAATACTTTATTAACATAATATATCCCAACTTATTTATAAATAGCTTGTTTACTTTGCATACCATGTACAAAGATCATTCTAGAGAGAAAACAGACAAGGCCATATCTTGTGCATGTTAAAAAAAACTTCCCTGTTATACCCAACCCATGTTTATGCAGTGACCCAAGAAACAGATTATACATCCTATCCCCCGTTTACAGTGTATATGGGTTATCCTAAACGAAAAAAAAACAACCAAAAACAATAAGGCCATATCTTTGTGCACTACAAAAATTTCCCCAGTCTCCAACTCATGTCTATGCACGGACCCAAGAAACAGTTCACACATCATATCACTTGTGTACTGAAATTTCGAAATGAAGAGCAACTGTAAAATTAAAGATCAGTAAAAACCCAAATGAGTGTGTCAGTCTGCAAATATTTCCCATTCACCAGATCATTTAATGGGTCATTCTGGGTTTACTGGCAATACTATAATACTATATGTAGCTCTCGTTATTTCTCTACTTCTCAAGTCAATGATAAAACAGCAGAGCATTTGTCCAAAGCCTGGAATGTGCAACCTGAAAACTGTTTGAGAGAGCAGGTGCTCTTCAAACATGGACTTACTTTTGGATTTAATTTTATATTTCACAACTCTGGACAGAACCCATAACATCAATCCTAATTTGTTTCGAAATTATACAAAAGTGTGCCTCTGAATACCCCACTAATTATTTTTTGCAACAAAATGTCACACAACAAGGTTTGGAAAGATACTCTTTTTCAAGAACAAAAGTATGATTCAAACAATTATAAAGGTCAAAGAATCTTAAAAACAAGAGAATTTGAACACTGACACTACTTATATGATCTGAGTAAGTTTCACTACTGAAAAAACACAACAACATTGCGCAGTAATCAATCAATTTGTGCAGTGAGTGAACTTAGCATATGCAAAAGGAGCTAGAGTTTCCCTGATATAAAACAGCATAATCTTGCACAACGTCCCATATAACACAATCTGTGCATTGTGTGCACCCAATTAAGGTGTGTTATAAATAAACCTGCAAATGTTTTTCGAATGTGAATCAGGTAGCCTGATATAGATATGGTACAATGTTAAACAGTCAAGCATGAATAACTCAAAACACGTGAAAGTCAAAATCACGGCTCCCTCAAACAAACCTTTCAGACCTAAATTAATCTCCTCAAAATACGGCTCCCTCAAACAAACCTTTCAGACCTAAATTAATCTCCTCAAAATTCGGCAAACTTTAACAAGACGAGGGACCCCTGCAGATAATTGAAGTCACCCATACCTGACTGTATAGTACTGATTTATACACCGTAAGTGAAGCTAGCAACAAAAGCCAGTCATGGTTTCGGGTTATGATGGTTAGCAAAGCAACGGATTTCGTGCTTGCAGGATACAGTTCTGCAAGAATGTGGACGTTTAGAAATATCTATATTGTGAATCATGTTAGTTGAAAAATGGTGAGTAAAATTTGTAATCAGTTGTGTATGACACAGAGGAATTATAAAAGAGAAACTCACTGTACATATATCAATTATGGTGATGGATTTGGGTGAAGAAATGACCGTGTTCATCGTTCAATAAATTAAGTCACCAGTTGCCCCACCAGTTTTGACTATTTTGCAGGGCTTGTGTGCAATGCAAAAAAAAAAAACAAACCTCATACTATGTAACATTGGTCATGTAAATTGTACATCAGTGGTATTCATGGTAATATTGTACACAGCAACTGCGTAATTATTTTTACAGCTGCTTTGTGACTAATAAAAATTCCACTGTTAAACCTTCCTGTCACATTCACAAACAGCAGTTTTCGGATAATAATTTATCATTCATGTTTTATACTGTACAACGTGCTTTTTTCTTTTCTCGGTTTCCATGATTTTGTTATACCCAAACACAGGGTTTCTGTCGTCCGCCATAAATTGATCTTCTCCTGTGGCTTCAGAGCACATCCTGTTTCTTTGCAAGCCCTATCTTTTCTCTGTCCACCTCCTTAACTTGATTAAGAAAAGATTATCAAACATTTCTATGTCTGATATTTGTTGATAAAAGTTTTACCCATTAAAAAACCAGTTTAGAAAATGCAATAAACAGAGGTTAATGAGTATTTTGCCCTATACAGACCTCCGCTGTCTCTTTAGGTTAACTGAGCATTTAATCATTTCCCAAAAAGAAACTCATCTGTTTTTATTTGTGAACGTGGAGTTTTTATATCATTACTGTACATATTTACATTGCACCGGGAATATGAAAGGTTTCGCAGCAAAACCTGATATAGCCATTTCAGTTTGGAGGTGGTTGGGGGGGAGGGGGCATTTTGTTTGCAGAAAACTTCCTGGATGGCCAAAACCTAAAATAATCTCTTGTGTCAACTTCCTAGATCAAGCTGTATAAAAACAAAATGTACAGCACATACGTGTACTTAGAAAAGTAACCAGCCATTTCGCTAATTTTTTTTTTTGGGTGTGTGTTTTCGTTCTGATGTACCGAGGAGGTTGGTAATACCAACATTAAGAATCAATGTTTCGTAGCGAAACCCTTCATGGGGAGCTAACTATCCCAAATGCACATCGCTCAGGTGTAGAGATCATTTCCACCCCGAGTGAGAACATCCAATACCCCTCCCACAAAGTTGAGGCTACCCGTAGCTAACACCTGAATATGAGATGCCTTTCTGAGGAAAGCAGGGATGCTATGTGACACTGCATTAGGATCGATGACTTGGACACCAGAATCTCTGCCCTGAGCTGCCCACCGCAGAGCCTCTATGATGCAAGGGAAAGTGACAGATCGCTTGTCCTTCGCACTGATCTGCTTCAGTTCATTCAGATTTTCCACCTTCCCCAGCAAGGTGGCATTTCTAATGAGGTTTGGCTCTAGCACAAAGTTGAGCATATCACCAACACTTGTTGGGAGATCACCACAGGGCAAAAGTCTATCAGTGCACTCGGACTCGTCACTCTCAACTGAGACTCTATCACTGATGATGGACATGGCTTCACTTCCCTCCGACTCCGTCACAATGGACGACTTATCACTGCTGCCTTCGCTACCCAGGCGGACGGTCTGTACAGGGGGTGGAACTGGCATCTCTGGCTCTGCCATTGTTGGCCAGCCTTCCTCCAAAAGCTTCAAGTTGTTTTTCTCTCTCTCAGTGGCAGCTACCAGCTTCTCCCAAGCCAGTCGATTTCTCTCGACAGTTGCACGCTGAACTAAAGGATTCAGCACTTTCAGCTTGAGATCTGAAATGAAAATGAAATGGAAAAATATACATTTTTGTCTCGGATGTTATTGAATTAAAAAATGTGGCCCTGCCTTCAAGAAGTTGTGCATGCTGTGCAAGCACAGAGTTCTGCAGGATTCAATACTTTCAAATTGCCACTGAGCATGGCCATCACAAAAATTTTGGACATCACGGTCAACACATGTTTCTGTTCAAAACTGAAGTTCCACCACTCTTTGCTCCGAATCGGAGTGCTATTCTGTCTAGCTTAATCTGCTTTTCAAAAAATTTTCTGCATTCTGCCATCATATCATCCCTGAGGTCCAGTCAGTTCAAAGGAATAGGCTCTAAAAATAACTAAGGGCAACTGGTGAAATTAATTGTGGGCAGGCTGACTCAGCAAACTTGCTTGGGAATTTCTGTGGCAGCAAGTATGTATATGAATTTAAAAAATAATAGCCTCTGTGAGAGCAATGTTCATTATGTGAGCATTTGCTGAAGTTTTAACAAATTAAAGCTCATGCCTGACCAAGAACTGTATCTTGTTCGAATTGTGCGGGACCGCCAACTGGGATTTTCAGGCACATGGAGAGATCAACCTGCCTCATCTATATGACCTTCCTTACCGCCAGTCTTCATGCAGACATGCTGAGAACTATTAAATAGGATTTATCTCTTGCTGCAAATGATTCATTTCAAATTTTTAAGGCAGTTAAGCACATACCGGTATTCTAAACTTTTGTAGGAAATGTAAGCATATTTTGAAATGAATTCACTTTTTCATTTTGCCTTTACATCAACATGACAAAAGGCTATTTTTTTCCCAATTCCCCATGACGGAAGAAAGCCTTAGTGCTTGGCTACCAATAAATAAAATGATTTTCTGAGAAATCGCCAAGACTTTTGAAAGTTCTAAAATCTTAATTTCACAAAAATCATGAGTTTAAAAGACCTAAGAAAATCCTTCCTTGGCTTTATGGCCTATTCATTTTAACAATCTCTGTAGTTCTGGTGAGAGATACTATTATACTACACCTACCTGGTCTGTTCTGTGAGGCCACAGTCGACACCACAAATGGAGAAAATGCTGCTGCATCAAACTCGCAATCCTTAAGCGGGTACACCAGCAACTCAGGATCCCTCTCTGGTGCCGTGAAGAACAGAAGAACACGCACAACACGACCACTGAAACACAGAAGCAGAGAAACTTTACAATAAGACTTTGTTGCGGAATAATTGCTAAGTTGCACTGATGTTATATTAATTCCACTTAAGATGGGACTTTCAAAATCTGCAGTGGGTGAACATCCTAAAAATCTCAACTGCATCTCAACACTTAGAGGCAGGTGATGTTTTTGTTAATATGATTCAATATCTCATTACACTACAGTAATAACAGGTAATGTTAAGCCCATGAAACAGCCTATTTCCATTTCCACACTTGATGATCAGTTTTCCAAACTTCTCAACATTTTGCCATCCCAGAAGCAGGTATCTCACTGAATTTTCAGCCTGGGCTAACTGTTGGCTTGATGGACATTTCACCAAGCACACAATAGAAATGAAAGTTATGAAGGAGAGTGACCACTTACCTCAACTTTTTGCGCTCAATATCAGCAACCTCAGAAAACCATGAAGCACATAACTGTAATCCAAAAAATAAAATTTAGTCAATATCTGTATTTGTTGCTGGATAAAAATGGCTTATGTGCAAAAATTTTCCTCCACTAAAGAAACACCAATTGTCAGCAATTATGCAAATAATGTTCATTAAAGCTTTAGTCTTTCATCCCTCTAATTAGCCAGCTAATGAAACAAAAATCTCCATACCAGAAAAGTGATGCTGCACTTGTCTTTTTGCTGTAGTCGGTGATTAACGTTGCATCTCTCTGCTCCAGTCAACGACTCAAGCCAGAGCCTTATACGCTCTGAGCAATCAGTGTCAATAGCAAAAAGTACATAACTTTGATATGACTAACTAATAAGTGATTTTGTTCGGTAACTTGGAGAAAATTTAAGCACCTAGATTGACAGAAGTGTTGTGAAAAGGGCCATTTGCAGCAAAATGCCACTTCTCCTGACACAATGAAAACTATGGCTCAGCCACTCACCTCCATGCTCTCTTTGGTGTGGGCGCCATCGATGTAATAGGTAACACCTTCACGGTAGATGGTTTGGGCACGGCCAGGCCACCTGCATGTCGACAACCCTGGGTGGGAAACACAGATGGTTGTGTTAAGGCCGTATATCAGTTGTCAACCCTGAGAAATTAGACCTTAACTGACGCTGACCAACCTGAGAAACATACACCAGGAGCAAAGGGTGTTTTTAAAAAGGTCTTGTTATGGCAGAGTGAAAACTATAACCTTGAAAAGCTCCATTTTTAAAACTTGCACTGTTCTTGATAAATTCATAGGAACCTGAAAATGATTACTCAAAGCTATATTAACAAAAAACAAGCATTCTTATTTAAAATCCAGTCATGAATGAATCAAATGAGACATCGCTATGAATCAGAAATGTGTCTACATGCATACTAAAATGTGTCATCTGCGAAATGGAAAGGTTTTGAATGTTGAGTAAATCGTCAATGAATAAATGTTTCAAAATGTTTCATTGTTTGTAATGGAAAATATCCTAAATATGCAAGTCGAACATAATCTGACAACATAAAATATAACCTACCTTTAATGGTGGCTTCATCCAGGTGAGTGCACACAACTCTTGGGATATCCACAACTTTTGTCTCTGGCTCCACAGGTTTCAGTCCATCTGAAATGGTAGAAGTTAGTTTATTCAACTCAAATACTCAGCTGACACATCAACATCAAGTAAGACAAACAAAAACAAATAATTTCACAACACACAGAAAGTCAGTCAAAAAAAGAAGTGATATGAAAGTCATTCAGTGTTCCCACCCTTGAAGAGAAATAAAACTCCGGGATTTTTATTGAATTTCTAATTAAAATTCCCATAATTTTCTGTACATTCTTTCAAAAATTTGCAGCAATCATTTACAATCAACTCATTTTATACAAAGAGCCAAGCAGTTAAAACCTGAAACATTTTTTATCATTCATTTATAAAGCCTTCAATACGGTTTCTAAATTCATTCACATCTGGTATCTTCTCACAGACATTAAATACTGTATTCAAAATTCTCCAGACAGAGGAAAGTCGGGAGGTGTAATTTTTGGATCCTTACTGCTTCCTAGTCTAGAACACTCAGATGTAATTCTCTTGACCCGATGACCTTTCAACCACACTCAGATTACAGTATTTACAAAATTACTCAGAACACCTTAAACCATTTCATGTAAAGCATACTATATAACATCCACTGGACTATTTTAGGCTACTGATTGCTTTGGGAATAGCAAAGTGCTTCAGAATAATAATGTGTATAACTTCATTTAAATGGCTTTCATGATATGCATGTTCAATTGCACTTACTTTTCTGCTGGAAAGCCTCCCAGAGGCGGAACAGTTGTATGGCTAACGAGGCATTGTGCAGCTGTTTGTCACCAGCAATGCTGAGGTTGAAGTTATACTCCTTCAGGATTTCCGGGGTCAAAGGCTCCACAATGAACAATGGAGACTGTAGTAGACAAACACAAAAAGACTTCAGAACAAGGCATAAAATTTTTCATACTTTTATCAGAGTTCAATATGTCTATTTAAAATATTATATGTTCCTTTGCAGTATCAGATATCTTTGGAGCAATTGTTAGTGTATGTCACATTGTGGCAACTCGGTTCATAAATTTATCAATGAACCACCAACAGCAAACAATGAGTGAACACGGTCTACTTACAGATCAATTAGCAACCTCAGGTAACGATATTACCTCAATAACTTTCACTGAAACACTCAAAAAAGAAGCAATTCTCACATAAAATAAACAAACTGTTTATTACTTTTGACTTGGTGAATAAATTTACCTCAGTCTCCTTTGCTCTGTCAAGTATGACCTGCATAGCTGATGTAGGCTGAGGTGATGTGATTGCTGGGGCTCCACGCTGTATCAACAGAAATAAAAAGCAAACAATGAAAGGTGGTGAAGAGCAAAAAAACCAAAACAAATATAACTTAAGCTCTCAGCCTTTTATGTCATAATCAACATCCCAGGGTTCCTAATTAACAACAGTGTCCACCCCCTGAATTTGTTTGGACAATATTTATCATCTCTTATGTGATTCTTCTTTCCCTTGGTACTCTGTCAATACCTCTACCTAGCCCACCTTCAAGAATGTATTATAGCTGCATGAGGTGGGGAAAAAATTCAACAGTCTCCTTTAACTTCTGCATTCTATAACAAAATTCAAGAATTACAATATGACAGAATGTATAATTGCAAGAACCTTGAAGATCCCAGACTTCTGGAAAGCAATTTGCTCAATAGTGTCCCCCAGATCATCAGTATGTTCCAAGCCCAAGGATGTGATAGCGCAGGCCACCGGATTTCGGATGAAGTTTGTGCTGTCTCTCAAGCCACCGATGCCCACTTCCATAATGGCCACATCCACACCCTCATTGAGGAAGATGTGCAGTGACAATATCACATTGAAGGCGAAGTATGCTGGCATGCCTTTGCCCTCTTCAACTGGGAAACCTACCTGTATCACAAGAGAAAGGAAGTGTAGGTTAGTGACTTGTCCACATCAGCAATTCTGGAGAGACCTAGAGGAGAAAAAAAGTGCATTAAAATCACAACAAAAGAAAATTCCTAAATGGCAGGGTAATCAGTCATATTGGTATCATCGCCCATCCAAATGGCGTAATAGAAATATATGGGTACTCACCAAGTTTATACTAAAAACCAGCCTGTTCGAGGATAGCCTGAGCCATTTTAGTGCCTGCCACATCAAACTATGCAGGAAAAATAATTGGTGAAGGCATTTATTGTGAAGGCATTCAACTTGTGATTATCAGGACTTACTATACTAACAATCCCACACTGCAACAGGTATTGAAGACACAGAACTAGTATTTCAAAATGCGTGTACATAACATTTGTCAAACTGGTTTGTTGGTTGGTTTTTTTTTTCCCCTAATTTGTATATAAATATTCAAGAATATGATTTGAAGACATCATACTGTGGTACATTATCTTACTTCTTCAGTCTCCTTGAGCTTGTTGTAGACCTTCCAAAAGTAGTAGCAGTATCTCTCTTTGCTGAGTGGCTGGCCATTGATGCGAATTCTCTCCCGCACCTCCACCAGGTGAGGTGATGTGAACAGGCCAGTGCGGTAACCATGGTGACGCAGAATGCTCTCAGTAAATGCACTTGTGGACCCTTTCCCTTTTGTGCCAGTGATGTGGATCATGCACAGTTTGTCGACTTCATCATCCTGCAGAAAGGTGAAACAAATGTAAATGATCTGAATGAGTGGTTATGCTTAAGCCTTATTTACAAACACACTGTGTTGGGAGTGCTAATTTATAAACTCAAAAGCCTGGCCATGGGGAGGGGAAAAGGGATTGGATTTGAATTTCAAAAGCTTAGATTGGTGCAAATACATTAGTAGACTCAGAATAAGTGAGGTTTAGCCACTCCAAGTATAAAATTTATGGTTGTTGCTAGGTGGGTAAGGTTACCCTGTTTACTGAGTGGAAAGGCCTATATTAAGTAGCCTGCTTCAATGCCTAAGTTCTCAAAATCTGATTGATTTAGGGGCATTTTTCTTTGTGTCAAAATTTGGGGGAAGTGCTAAACAATTACAATGGTAAGAAATCTGAAAATGCCATGCGACCCCTGGATAAGTTAACGATGTGTAAAACCTTGTATTATTATAGCCAACAGTAAAAAATAATTTGGCATCTTCATACCTATAGGGACAAAACCTTTTCTTTGTATCAATGCTCATTGACTCATAAATAAGCCACTACATCAATGAATGTCATAGTCATAATGGCTTGGAATTGTAATAGTGTGAGTTAGAATTGTATTACCAATGAAGTATATCTCACTGCGTGATAAAAGGGATTATTCCTAAGTTAAGTGACGTCAGAGGTGACACAGGTATGACTGGTCTATGTTTAGTTACAATATTATGACACTTGAAACCGCTTCAGGCTGTTAAATCAATCATGAACAATTTAACGTGTTATTATTTGACCTGTCCCCAAATGACTGAGCATTATCTTAAAAAGGGTGATTACAAGCCACAGAACTGGCTAAAGCTGCTAAAACTGGAATGAACTCGCCCTATTGCAGCGAATCAGATTCTTGCATTATATCCGCCTCGCTTTGTTTTCATGTCATGTTAAACTGCTGTTGATAAAAATGCTGGCGATTTCTTTTCTCTACTTTCCTGCTTGAAAATTCCTATCTGCATTGATGACTGCAAGAAAGTCTTAATTAAATTATCTAACTTAAAACCTGATCACGCCGTGTAGGCCTAATGTATTCTATTCTCTGTGCGCTGTGCAGCTCGCTCACGAGCTGAGCGCGCAACCCCAAGGAGGAAGATGACGTCATCTATTGATAATCGAGTATGGCATGGTCGATACCGCCCTCAACCGGTTTGACCATTTCGATACCTTACTTTCGTTTTCAAAGTTTCCGTTGGAATTTTATAGTGATATGGTATTTCATCTTTATCTAGACTAGACTTAGGTGAGATTGATTTCCAACAAATCAAATAACATGATCAAGGCAATGTGCTTCCTGTGGTGATGTTACTGAGCACAGTAGACATTCCAAAACCATGGATAAAGTCGACCGTTCGCACAGCTCGAAGGGTGCGGTGCCAGATTTAGAGATACTCCTGCATCGATACCATGTACACGGGTATTGAATAAATTTAAAAACAACAAAAATTCTTTCTAGGCCTAGACTGGATCTCTCCACTTCGCCCAGTTAGACAGCGAAATACTTTATTAGACTAGACTAGTCTATATCTCACTCTGCAGTACTCTGCATGCTCTCTCATGTCTAGTCTAGACACACAAACAAAAAAAAAATGAACCCGCAAGGCCGCAGACTCCAGAAACACATTTTTATTTCTTACGGCACACGTGTACTGGACTGTCTGTTCCTAATCTACTGTTTGCAGTGTGCAGTTAATTAGACTGACCACTAGACTAGAGTTTAGGCTGAGGATTTGCAAAAATCAAAATTGGTCTAATGTCTTAGTTAAATGCAGTGCCACTGTCATGACTGCCAAAGGTGGTCTAAAACACATTGAGTCTAGTCTGTCTAGTCTTGATGAAACGAAGACAAAACTTACCGTCAATCCAGATCTGCGAATCAGTTTGTTAATCATAGGAATGATAAGTCCATATTTTCCCTCGTACTTGAGCCGGCTTGCCTCCGCCTTCCATCCACTTAGGGACAGGAGTTTCCTGTTTAATGTCTCGACTGCCTCCTATAAGAAGATACAACAAATACCTTTAGTTTAAAATGGGAAGGGAAAAATTTCTTCTAGACTCTAGTCTACTCGCGCATGCATCAGCTAATCCACTATTCTGTGTTAACCCATTAGACTAGACTAGATTCATTTACAGACAAACGCTTTCAACTGTCATATAAACATAAAAAAAACTGTCATCACTTTGCCAATTGAGTTCATTGTGACCTGTGTAGTCTCTAGATCTCTAGATCTAGACTAGACTAACTGTCTTGAATCTAGACTAGTCTACAATCAGTCTAGACTAGACTAGACTAGATCTTAATAGACTAAGAAGAGTCTGCTTCGTGAGACTGAGACACCGCGCTAGCCGTTTAACATTTTTGTCTGGTCTAAAACTAATTTTGTTATGGAGCTCTTTCCCAGTTAGATTTTCCTCAGGAAAAGTCTTGCCTAATAAAGTAAAACTCATAACACATAAAAAGCACATACAGTTATAGATTATAGCTCATAAACTAGCTACCATACAATAGCGACAAAATCAACAAAACCCGCATACTGTTTCCTACTTTGGCCTACATAAACTGATCCCAACATGCGCGCGTCTGGTGAGACCAGGCTTTAGACTAGCCTATGTAACTTTAGCATATTAAATTATCTAAACCTAAATTCATAAATCGGAATGAAAAACATGCAAACTATATACTTACGTTATAGCTCTTGTCAATATCTGTAGCCATTACACTCTTTGATGCCCTGTGGACACTCAAACACGATGATCAGTAAGAATATGATAATTTTTTCCTCCCTGTGCGCGCTCTTATAGGCGTCCTGTCCAACTAGGAAGAACTCGATAAATCCGGATCGGTGAGGTTTCCTCTCGCATTATTATTGACGCGGCCCTACGTTGATTTGCCAGTTTGGGAGAGGACTTGGTCGAAGACGCACGCTTCGCGTTGCTCGCCGTGGCCATGGTGCATTCCACAGGCCCGAGCTAGATACCGCGCTGTGTAGAAACTGCTCCGTCGCAGTTTTGTTCCACCAGTGTATTACACTATTACTTGAATGAAGTTGATTACTGTAGCTTATTAGGTTGCTAGTTAGTACGTTTACAAGGTTCAAAAGTAGTCAGCAATGATTTTGTTTTATTGCATGACAATGTGTGGATATGTGTTACTTCCACGTTGGTCATATAGCCTAAATGGATCAGTTATAAACTTGTGTTACAGATACATGATTGTTATTACATTTCACCACTTAAGCCTGTACAACATGTATGCTTCCTTGACATTATTTCAAAGTGATGTAATAACATTTATACAAAATGTATATAACATATATAGCATATCGAGCTAGACTGCTATAATAGGACGAATAATAGGAACTCTACCAAGGCTTATGGTGGACAAAAGTAAGTCTATAGTTGATCTAGATTTCAGGCTCTTGCTTATAATGAGCATTTCCTCCCCAAAAAAAATTATTATCACGAAATTTAGGCCAAGTCATGACTCCTTTTTTTTTTTTATGCCTCAACTGCATCGTGTTATCGCCAACTGAAGGTCGTTTCCATACCTCTCTTCTCTACATTTGAATGGTGTTCTGGGTCCTGGAATATCGCTGCAGCAAATTGAGTTAAGAATGATCAGTTGGAAAGAGTTTACTAATGTTTCGCCGGTAGAAAGATGGTTTCAACTATCATTCCCTATATTTGATCGAGGAATTTCATGCAGCAAAATGACTTTAGAATGATCAAACGGAAAAGTTTGCTGACGTTTCGGAGGTAAATCAGAATAACTTAATGTGCCTCCTGGAAGGTAAGTACAGTAATTGCAGCCAATGACCTGGGTGAACGAGACAAAAATTGGCATTATAAATTCATTGTCAGTCATCGCAGACGAGAGCAAAAAAATTTCCTATTTAATGTCGACTATTATAAACTTCACAATTTAAGTTTTATGCAGGAGAATAATTGAAATTGTGATCTTTATTTTCTGTCAAAGCTAATGCCAATGTTTTTAGGACATTATTCTTGACTGATATTCTAGCCACATTTCTGATGCACACTCCTTATAATCTATCCATTCCATCATGAATATAATATATCTGTATCTACATATTTATCCTAACCGCCTGACGTACATACTCGTTTACCACCAGGAGATGACTGGTCACTCTACTTTAATTTGTAAATTGGTAAAATCCTTTTCTTTTTTTGTACCTCGAATAAACCTTCATCCTGGCAGGTAGACTATATTATGCGCAAGCTATAATCAATTTAAAAACCAGTTTTCATTTAGGCGATTATTGTGCCATTGTCGTAGCTCATCAACCCAAACCCAGCAAAATGTCCCATCACTCAACAACGCGTGAAGCAAATGATGTAGAAGAAAATAGATAAAGAAAGCCTCATATCATACATAATCTTCTGCAGCTCAGGTGTGGACTGAAAGTAACTTAGCAGTGCGATATGCTTATTATCTGCATACCTCATATCGAGGTTTCATTGTTCATTCTTTATTTGTATGTGCACTTTGCTCCTTTAGTTCGAGTTTTATAACAGGAAATCATATGGGATGATGGTTCATCCCAAGAGCCTAAAAATAGGTGACCTTTTTCATGGGTCACCAACAACGCATATTAATGCATTAAAAAGACATAAAAGTTCAGATTGAACATGGGTTTTGCAGATCTATGAGCTTGTAGTAGTAAATGACTTTAGAGTATGGTAATTCTAGAAACTCTACGTTGCTGTGGTAGCATTCACCCGATAGGCATTAAGGGTTAGGGAAAGATCATACAGGAGTTTTACATAGCGTTACAAATTATTCTTCACTTAGAATAGCTAAAACAAGTCTAATAGTAATACTAATACATGTACATCTGGCATATCATTGACGCTTTAGTCGCATAAAGTGTAAAAAAAATGTAACTTATATCGAGTCTTCCTTATCTTATTTGTCACCTTTCATTTGCGTCTTCAGTTGATAAAATCTCATCACAACAAACAGAAATATATTTTCTCCATTATTCGCTTACTGTAATCTCTATTTGAAACTTTCATCAGCTACTCCCAGAACCTCATGAAAAAGAAAACAGAATGCTATGGATCGCCCGGCCGAGCATAAGGAGGTGGATACGAATCACTGCCTTAGGGATCCATCGGACTGTGCCGGAGGAGAAAAGGATGGCTTTGTTATGAAAGTACATAATATTAGGTTTCTCACCTTTAAAAAAAACAACAAAAAAAATAATTCCGCAGTGCTGTAATGATCGCGTTGGAGCGCCATAAAATCAAATTCAAAAGCCCAGACATTTTTTTTTCAAATCAAACAGAAAAATTTATCCGAATCTCTTCTTAATTTGCCCCGTACAGTTAACAGAGATTTCTTGTTTTGAGGGGTGAGGTAGCAGAGCACTGACATTCTATAAAGGAGATTCTAACGATAACATTACTTAGGCCTACTTGGAAGGATGCCCGAGCCGCACAGCTGAATTAGTCTTCCCTTTTTAAAGATTTTACGACTAACATCAGCATTCAACTCAAATTTTAGAAGGCAGTTGTTGTTTATTCAGCCATGTCAATTTCTAGACCATCCCTAGAGAAAAAAAAATCCCTGGTAAGAAACTGGAAGTTTTAAAATGCGTAACCAACGTCATTTTATTTTTACTCAAGGCTAACATAATGTATTTAGTTTATGACGCACATCTTGTGCATACAATCTATATCTTCTATAATTACATTTCCCATTATACTCCTTTCCTTTTTTTTTTTCATCTTCATATAACTATTTCCCCTCCTCGCCACACCCATTCCGCTATTTCAATTTTTCTCCTCCCGAAGGAATGCAGTAACAGTGGTACGTTTGTTTATTTTTAGTTGTGGCGCCTTAGTCGCGGCGGGGAAGTGTGTGCATCTGTTAGAGTTAATGGAATCTTTCGCGCTCACTAAAATAGGAGCCCGGCAACATGATGGCCGCCATCTACGGTTTCGAATTTGTCAGTTGAACTTTTTCATCAACGACATAGTGTCGTCGGAGGATGTGGCAAGAATCGATGGTAATATGCTTGCTAATAAATGAGGCAAAGATATAAGTATGGCAAACACCACTCGCAAGTCAGTGCAATGTCTCCTATCTCTTTCACATTATAGGTGCAGCCATATCGGCTTGCTTAGAGCCCGATATTTCCTTTGCTGAAGAAGGAGTGTGGCTTCCTGTTTTGTCAAATTGCAGCAAAAAGAAAAAAACGTAGCCCAGGGTAGTCACGATGGTGAAGTGTGCGCATCTTCTAGAGTTAGTGGAATCTTTCGCGCACACCTAAATAGGAGCTCGGCAAAAATCAACGATAGTATGCTTGCTAATGAATAAGGCAAGGATATAAGTATAGCAAACACCCTTCGCAAATTGGCACAGTATTTCCTAGCACTTCAGCTTCAATCCCAGCTAGACCTATGTTAGTTAAGTACACTTTACGGTTTCAGCGATGGAAATTGTATATACATTATCTATCTGCAGAATCTTATGGTTTATTTAGTTCTGGTCACTATTTCATTTACGTACATGCATGAGGACACAAAAATATATGGGGAGCAATTATACTTTGCAAATAGAGAGATCAGGCCTAGAGGATTCATTTCACTTACACTCTGTGGTTTGAAGAAATTTGCTCAATCAGTCTTACTGATCTCCACTGTATTATCTGCTCCAAAAACATCTGTACCGGTGTAATTAGCCGTTATACCGAATTTTGACAAAATGGCTGAGTGGTTGACTGATAGTGATAGATTGACTGCTTGAATGAATGTTTGAGTGACTGAGTATCTGAACGACTGACTGATGCACCGACCACTCTGACTGACTGACTGACTGACTGACTGACTGACCGGCTGGCTGGCTAACAGGCTAGCTGGCTGGCTGGCTGGGTCATTCACTCACTCACTTACTCACTCACTCACTCACTCACTCACTCACTCACTCACTCACTCTCACTCACTCACTCACTCACTCACTCACTCACTCACTCACACGCACGCACGCATGAATGACGCGTTCTA
The DNA here is from genome assembly GCA_033807755.1 of Ellobium chinense. NCBI lineage: Eukaryota > Metazoa > Mollusca > Gastropoda > Ellobiida > Ellobiidae > Ellobium > Ellobium chinense. The sequence goes on from JAWQUT010000206.1 coordinate 1,116,725, forward strand.
ATAGGTTGTCCATAGATCTGTACGTACAGTGAAAAAATAGCCCTGAATTCATTTGCACTGGCGCAATTTATTTAATTTCAAAAATCGAGCGCGGTTTGGTTAGAACTTTGAAGCAATGAATCTGCCATCTGGTACAGACTATATTCACTGTCAATCATCTGTACATCAATTCTGCCCTTACCAGCTAGTGTAGCAGGGAGGATAACGGGGTCATGGTCACAGATCTTGTCAACAAAGTATGAAATGAAAGCATTCTGTACTATGAAAAGAAGGATAGGGTGGAAAGAGGTCAAGTAAAGAGAGAGACCAAAGCAAGGAAAATGTTATTCAGAATTCTTGAAGCACCTCTTTTTCCCGCAAGTGTCAAGCCCTCCAATACAGTAGACAACGGTTAAAACGAAATCTGCGGTAGCAAAGACTTACGTTTGGTTTAAGCAGAGTTTCTGTTTAGACAAAGACGCTTAAAAAGAGGAAAATAAACAGGGCTTCTTGTTTTGCATTCGTTTTACGGTTCTTTCGGTTTAATCGACTTTGTTTTAACCGTTGTTTATTGTATTTGTTATGGAAAACTTCATATACTGTATTATGAGACTGAACCAAGGCGTATAACGTGAATAGAGTAGAAGGCTTTAATAAGAGATCTCGCATGAATGCTTCCTCACAGCCAATTTTACATGAAAGGAAAATAGCGAACTTTTGTTAGTTCACAATGACGAGCCTCGTCCTGACCTAAAAAAAAAAAAAACGTATCCTTTCTTTCCACACTCCACCAGTGACTGTAAATTCAAGGTTTTACCGTCAGACAATTTCAGTCTTACGTCGCTGAACTAGGAACTGAGAGGTCGGGCATCAGAGGTCTTTAGGGCTATACAATTTCGAATTTTTTCTTTTTGCAGAAATCGCGAGTAAAATTATTTCTGCACACAAAAATATTGGTTTGGGTGAATGGTTAACAGTCTATACACTGTAACTTGTAGTGATAAATATGAATATTCGTAGAGCAGCTTATACAGTATTACTTTTCTAGTGAAAACAATCATTCTTCAATTTCGACTTTCCCCGATGTTTCTCAATTCATATGGGTGACCCTCGCCACCTCTCACGATTCTATCTCGGGCCAAAATAATGCTAGGTCAGAACGTTTTAACCTAACTAATATACTGTAACACATCAGGCTTTCATATCAATACAATGACTTGATGTAGTCAAAAAGCGACCGACTTAAGTTTTATTTTGATTGGCGGCAAGATGTAATATGAAAACACCACAACTGGTTTCAAATAATAATATGTATATATAATAATGTATTTTTCTCCCATGGCACGGGACTTGAGAGGATCTCAGAGCCTCATGGACCCTCCGGGGTCTACCAAGTGCCTTTGATTTCCTGCTAAAAACACTGCTCTTTCTCTCTGTGTGTGTCTCTCTCTGTCTCTCTCTCTGTCTCTCTCTCTGTGTCTCTCTCTCTCTTTCTCTCCTTCTCTCTCTCTCTCTCTCTCTCTCTCTCTCTCTGTCTCTTCCCTTCGTCTCTCTCTTCCTTTCAGTGTCTGGCTGGTAGAAAGTAATCATTGCAAAGAGAGAGGCAGCGTTCCCTACCCAAACGGATAATTTCCAGTTTCCGTCAATACACCCCTACCTCAAAAGTGTGCCGGGAAGAGATGGGTAATTTAGTCATTGTGGGAAAAAATCTGAGCCTCCCACTCCCACCCCCCTCCCCATACATACGCACGCATACACGCACGCACGTACACACGTACACACACACACACACACACACACACACACACACACACACACACACACACACACTAAGAAACCTTCCGTGCTAAACAGAGTTTAAAAAATAAATAACAATGATAATAATAATAAAATACTGCATGTATTTATAGCGCTCATTCCCATGACAGGTTGTGACGTTTAAGACATTGTCGGATCTGCAAATTAATTCATGTTGTCTAATTTAAACCATTTAGGCTAATGCTATAAAGCCTTGGAATAAAGAAAAAACCTGGCACATGTTTGTTGACGTCATGTCTCATCAATCCATTCCCATCTTTTGGCGCTCAATTTGAGTTTGCATTTGGATATATATATATANTAAAGTCCCGGGTGATGCGTTTCTAATTGAGCTCAGTATATATATATATATATATATATAATATATATATATATATATAATAATATATATATATGCATGCAAGGGAGGATGGAAATGCTACATGCATACGGTTGCAAAGGGTAAGAGAAAAAAATCATCCATTAGTTCCCACCAATACGTCATCGGCCAGGTTCTTTCTATTTGCCAGATTTCAAATTTCTCGTCCCGGGACTCGCTAGACTATTCAATATCAAATTCGCAACAACAGACGGAGTGCATTCATTTTAGTGCTACCATTCAAGGGTGTATTCACAGGCAGCATGATGTCACAAACATTTTGAAGGCCAGTTGTTATAATAAGCTCTTTCAGACAGCTTTCAATACACTACTAGTGATGGGCGATACCTCAATTTTATAGCAATCGCGATTACTGATTACTCCAGCTACAGGTAATCAAGTATTAACTGGTAACCGTCAAATGTTATTCTTTACTTCCTTCTGCTTGTCTCTTACCGTACCAAATATCTCGTTTCTGTCTCGGTCTATACCTTTCTTTTCCAGGGTAACGCACATGCAGAATAGAACACTCTACTACACTGGCCACTGTAGGCCTAATGTTGTAATGTGAGCAGATTATAAATGCTCGTCGTTATGTAATTTGAAAATAACCCCATGCGCGCGTCAGTCCACAAGAAACTTCACTAAAAAATGAGTTCGTAATGTATTCAGAGAGACATTTCTGTGTCAATTCCTTCAAAGCAAAACTAAGCCTGAAATCTGATTTCCCTCAAAGTTTATGGCGAAGTAAAATATTTGTGCGACGAACAATTTCCCTCATGTAGTTTCCATATTACAAAAACATCCAGAGACCGAGTTTTGGAAAGAAAAAAAAAAGGTAAGGTCTCCGATTGCACCAGTGCTAGGATGATCAGAACACAGTACTGTAATAATATACAGTACAATATAATATCCTTGTTACAGTATTAAAGACATTACCCTACGTAACCAAAATACCGAAACTACGAGTGCAGAGCAATTATGCCACTTTTATGACGAGAAACGATCATGAACAACAAAATCTTGACGGAACAGTTTGCTATGCGGTGTGACGTTAAAATCTTTGGCTTCAGAATTATGTTTTGTTATTTTGTGAATATCTGATTAGAATACAAAAATAAGCAAGCCTATGTATAGGACTGTGTTAATTTTGGGGAGAAAAATAGCCTAGGAAGCTCAAAGAAAAAAATCCATATCTTGCTTTTGAAGCAATTTTTATGCCCCGACTGCCGCAAAACAATGACTGCCCGCACGGTAGCTAGATTTTGAACTGACGTACGGTCAAAACCTGGCTACTGAAGGTGGATCGATTACTAGGCACGAGACGTAATATCGCGCAGACGCACCGGCTTTAACAGGACTGCGCTTAGATAACAACATGAGTGAAGAAGCGAGCAGACAAAATCAGATAGAGAGAGAGAAAAAAAGGAGTGCGTATGTAAACAGTGAGTTCAATTATCCCACGTGTGTACACACAGAATTTATGAATGAATGAGGTCACCAACGAGGAGGTGTGGCGGGAAATGAAGTCCACTGACTGGCAGTAGTTGTCATTGTCGCTAATAGCCTAAACATCGTTTGTGTGTAGCCAATATGTCTGTCCGTCTGTGTGAACTTGCGATGGTGATAATTTATAGTTCAGGGCCCCATATCATACGTTAGTTTATGGACAAGTTGTCTTTTTTTTTGCGGTGGGAGAGGAGAAAAGCTAGACTAGGTTGTCTTGCCCCCAGCAGCTCCTTGTGTTGCCACTTTCTGCTGTACTTTTTTTTTTTAAATGCATTTGCTATCACTAGTAGGCCTTACAATACACGTATTGTGTTTAGACTCGATGCTCCACGTGGGTCTTTGTCAGCGGCGTGTTCAAAAAATAATACAGTATAGGCTCTAGACGGTGGAAGGTCCTGGCAGTCTACTGGCTCAAAATGCTATGCGCATTCCACTCTTAAAATTTCTCCCTCCCAACACACACACATACACACACACACACACACACACACACACACACACACACACACACACACACACACACACACACACACACACACACACACACACCGCAGCTAAAATAAAACGTTCACAGAAAAACATCATCATCATCATCATAACAACAACAACAATAACAACACGATACGTCAGTCGCATTGAATATCTCTTTGTCTGTCGTACTGGACTACATAAATAATAAACACACAGGTGCATTTCGCTATCTCCAACCTCTATCATGTTCTGCTCATAGAGTAGCTCTGCCTACTCGGAAAAAAAAATTACTTAATTTAAATTTAAATGCGCTGCCCTGATTCCGGGTCCTTAAGATTTATCACGAACTGGACGCAATTCCCCAATCTACGAAAACCGATGATTCTCGGTGTTACGTATCTGTTGCACCCAGTTTGTGAAACAGTCCATTTCATGAACTGAGCGATTAGATTGCCCAGTTCATGAAATATCCAGCCCACTTCTCATTTTATGACATGTGTGCAATGATTTGGCCCAGTTCATAAAATCAACACTGAAAACACTCGATTGGGAAGTTTTACAACACACACTGATAGAGCATTTTGTACATTGTTATAAAGATCATATTATTCCTTCGAAAAGTTATGCTACAATTTCGAAGTGGGGGGTAGTGGGGACTTCTTTATGGTTTGCAGTTATCAAACGCTCACGTCCAATTACACAATGAAGAAAATGTCTCTAATTTCACTTCAAGAAGGATATGCAAAATGTATGACAAAATTATTTGTGTTTTGAAATGGGTGAAAACCGTTTTGTGAAAGACACAGAAAATATCAGTTGAAGTTATAGAATATCGGAGTTAATACTAGTAAAACTTAGTTCATGAAAAATTTTTAAAAATAGGCCTATACACTACAAAATTTTGTGGACAGATGCTCCTGAATCAATGCCTAAAGATATTTAAAGATTATGTTCGAGTAAACTCTAACCACTGAAAGATACAGAAAACATATATAGTACATACAGTTCATGTTAAAAATAGTTTTGAACATTCGAGTTGATTTCGCCTGGCTTAGGAGTCTCACGTTTGACAAGTCATCCGCAATCAACAAGGAAAAACCATTGGGACAACTATCATTAGCCCCAAGTGGCCCCTTGTGGCTCCAGGGGATTTTGAAAGGCCTCTGTGTTCATTGGAGCTAAGAAATGAGAGTATGTAGTCACGCAACAGCTGAGATCAAGTCATGCTTGCTAGTGGCCAGTCTGGTTGCGCATAACATTACTACCCATGCAGGCTTGCCAAGTTGGTATTATGAGACTAAGCCTCCCAACAGGTATAATCACAATAATTTTGCTTTAATAAGAGCAGTAATAAAAATGTGTAGAGATGTAACATATTAGATCCCCACCACCCCNCCCCACAGGCCACACCCTTTTACCGTTTTCTGGGAAGCGCCAGGACAATTCAGCTGGTTGGACACAACCCTGAAAATACGTCTCTAAATGTACATTTGTTTGTGAGTTTATCCGGTATAGCAATCAGCCTCCTTTCAAGTGCGCGTCTTAAATTCTTAAATTTAACAAAAACGTCCTGAAATTACGAGCCATGATCACTGTGACATGTATCTTTGATCCTAGGCGGCCCCATGGGGTCCCACAGGAATAAGCAAATCCTTTTCATGCCTGGAACCAAAAGAACAAGGTTCCCATTTAGAACGACATGATCCGAAACACGCTGTAGAAATGACGTCCTTAACAAAAGTAATCTTTACGCTCAAGAATCCGTGACCAAAACGTAAAAACAAATAAACTGTTCGTAACTCTGCCAGGCTCGTATAAATGTGGCTTGAAAGTGCTGTGTCCCAGGCTACTTTGCTTTGTATCACAACAACAACAACAACAACAACAACAACAACAACAACAACAATAACAACAGCAAGAGCAACATGGGTTTTGGAATGCTGTTCAGTGGAATGATATTCAGATAGCTGTAGATGTTGTTGTTACAAATCTGGAATATTTATATATTCGTGGTTCGCGTGTTTTTAGTTACATAATTTGAAGTTCCTTGACTGGCTTTGGTCCCATTTGGAAATTGACTACTCACATTTTAAATTTTACCTCATTAATTCTTAACAGTAGGTTGTATTGTGAATAAGATTTTCAAACGGCCCATTTCATGACAGGTGCAAACAAATAGAACAGTTCACGAAGTGAGCAGTGGCTGGACATTTTTTCATGAAATGGGCAGTCTAGTTGCCCAGTTCATGAAATGGGCTATTTCGCAAACTGGGTGTAACATGTGCACAGTCATCCGGGCATCGCAAGCCACAACACCAGCAATCAGTATTTCCTCGTTTCGCTTGTTCATTGTGAAAGGAATATGTTTGGCTGAAGTGGTCTTTTACATCTGCTTTCACTGGCAGATGTATCTTTTACTTTTGGTAGCGAGATTGGATGAGCATTCACGTTACACTCTGTAAAATTAAAATTTTATCACGAGCAGGACTAACTCCCCATTTTACGAATGGACCACTCTCAGTTATTATGTATGCCCGGTCATCCCGTCATCGCTAGCCACAACTCTCCTTTCCTCTTTCTCATTGTCAGAGAATAATGATTGGCTGAGATGGTCTGCTATTTGATTGGCTAGGTCTAATGCACCTTTTACTTTTGGAATTACTATTTTGCACCGGAAGTGAGCTTCGTGGGAGTTGGCTAATTAAGAACAGTGTATGATATTGGCATGGGTGAGGACTGGAGGATTGACATCTTCGCCTACTTGGTCGTGACAGCAACTGAAAGCAAAGCTTTAGCGTCGAGCTGGCACTTAACCGCATGTGTGCACCGCAAATGCACAATCCCGGGAGCCATAAAAAAAAAACAAAAAAAAAACTGGCATCAGCTGCCGATGGAAATCCGAACTTGTTGACAAACATTTTGTAATATCTACAATTTTCAGGAGTATTTATAATGGAAGGCGACCCAGACACGATCATACCAATCGGTGATTAAAATCTGAAGGCCACACGATCAGTATAAATGGAGGAATAGAGAAAGGCGCATGGTAAGATTGTAAGGTTTCCCTTTCATTGGTATTTTCGGGCACCTCACAACTCGAAATTGCAGATTGTTCCCCTGAAAATTCAGGTTCGTGACTTTCTACACCAGATTTTCAACTGGTAAAGGAAATAAAAACAGAAACAAAAGTAACATCACAGACTGGTTAAATTCACTCATAAGCTGTTGACGTAGCTACAGACTCCAAGATGACAGATAATAAGGCTACATCAAGGCTACATTTCGACAGATTTGATGCAGACCGTATTTCACAACTTGGGCCAAATTCATGCAGGCATTGATTTAGGCACCTTGCAATGATGTGATCAAAGTATTCATGTATGAGCTAAAAAAAAAAAAAC
>JAWQUT010000206.1:1140371-1164220 GCA_033807755.1 Ellobium chinense
AGAGAGAGAGAGAGAGAGAGAGAGAGAGAGAGAGAGAGAGAGAGAGAGAGAGAGGGGTGGAATGGAGAATTTAGAGCTCAAATGATCTATGTCTCTGACCCTCTTCCAAACACTTGAGTTGCTGCCCTAACTCAGTTCCTGACATAGACTATTTGTGCTATAGGTCTCCAAATGATCTGTGGATGTCAGTGCTGCCATTTTACAGGCAAAGACCGTATACGCCAAAATCACAATTTTATAAGAAACAAAAACAAAAACAAAAAAAATGCGCTGTGCTTTACATACAGTTGAATATGTATAATGATAAGTGGCCTATACCTTGCTTTTAAGTATGACCTCGGCACATCTTCATTACCATTCCATTATTTCGCAATTGAGGTGGACCTGTATACTGTATACAAAGTTTATCTCTAAATAGTGGAGGCAGCGTGGCCGTGTGGTTTATGAGTCGTACTCAGAATCTGAGGACTGTCAAGTCTAAGATTTGTTTGTCTGACCCGCGGACCGGGCGGTTCACGATGTAGTGTCCTTGGGAAAGACATTTCACTTCCATTTCCCCGCTCGACTCTGGTGTAAATGAGTACCTAGCTTTAGAGCGGGGGGTCCCAGGGCGCTGCATCGCTGACGAACAGCAATGACTTTGTTATATTCATTGGTAATGTTATGTGTTTACATGTAGGACGTGTATTGTTCTATGTGTCACTTTTATGAATGAGATGTATAATTATTAATATCGTATATCGATTTCCTTACGGAGTAAATAAAAGTGGTATTTTAACCTTTTTCACTTTCAATTAGAGTATACTCCCCCCCCCCCCCCCCCCCCCCCNATGTAACAAGGGCATACTTTATTTAAAAGGTTCTAGTCTACAAAAGAACGTTACGCCCTAAACAATGGTGCCTAAAGGTGAACTTGACCTCATTTGGCGTATACGTACTTTCAAGAAAGGATCTGCTCCTACTGCGAAAGAGACAGACTGACGGACGCACAAGACGGTCGACCCTGAGTTCAGCAAAGGCGATCGATATTTACTTGGCTTCGTAAAACAGACACGCTGACCCTTGCAAGCTCAACGGAACATCCAAACAGGCTAAAACAAAAAACAAAACATTCCACGTAGATAGGCTAACAAAACATGAGCTGGGGGAAAGAAAACAATACTTTTCACTGACCCAGAAAAAGCAGACATGTTGTGACAAGTGATTTAAGGCTCTCAAGTTTATTTTTACCAAAGAATATAAAATCCAGACATTCCCAAAACAGTCTATGCACAGTGGGGCATAAATTCAAGGAAAACGTTATGCCACTTAATAAATAAGTTAAGCCGTAATAATATCCATAGGCTTGTTAAGTTAAAGTACGAGGTGCGCTCCGGAAGTCTCCTGACTGTGCCTACAAAAGCTTGTACACGATTCTATGTAATACATTTCTCCATGATCTTCATAGTACAGTTGAACTTGGTTATAACGGGGTGGTCGGGACATTCCAAAGTTGGCCGTTATAAAAGTGGGCCGTTTTCCCGAATTGGGTATCTAGACAAGGGAAGTAACATCATTTAGACTAAGCTGACCTTCTGAGCCAGGTCTGTCGTATGCAACAATTCCGAAATCAATGCCTTGTTTGTCTGGCATCCATTGCATGCTGCCCGCAAATAAACGATTTTTTCAGCTCGGTTCAAAGACGGATCAGCTGTGAAACCATACTAGTTATATGCAAAACTTCGCACTATTGGTGAAGCCGTACGCGTAAAAAACTGTTGTTTTTTCTTTTGGTTGCTCTTCCAGCCTTTTTTAACAAGGGTAATCTAATAAAATCAAAGAAAAGGAGAGAATGGGGATTTAAAACTCCACCGTTAAAACAGGATTCTCGTTATAATCGTGGTCCTATATATGGGTTCTACTGTAGTTCAATAAAGCATGTAATCTGCACACACGTCATGCATAGCAGCATATCTAGAAAGTATTTATCCCTCAGTCTGTCAAACACCATCAGCCCATATCTCTTTCACTATCTCAGATATTCTCCTCTGCAACTGCAAGTTCATCCTTGAGAAGAGAAAAGAAGTCATGTGGAATTGCCTGCAGGTTTGACAGTCATTGCTGACTTTCACTGTGGAGTCCTGAGGCGGTTGCGTGAGGTTGTAAGACGTAAGCCATCGCCAGAGAGGCACAACAAAAACTGATGGCTGGACCATGACAACGCACCAATACACTTCATCCTGAGAATATGACAGGATTGAACCTCCAACAACGTTGTCGGCGTACCATCCCCCACCTCCGTCCTCTGTACTTGCTCCTTATACATGTATCTTCTTTGACTTCTAAAAGATGAAAATTTAGCTGGAGGATTATAGTATGGTGCTTGACAGGCGGACACGCGAAGACTTCCACGCAGGCACTATTTTGACTTCCCAACTTGACTATTTCAAAGATAACGAAGAAAGAGTAAGTCTGTGATCATCTATAGGCACTGAGAGGGGACTTTTAGATCACACCTTGTAACCCTTGTTTCCTGAATTCAACACAATGTAATTGTGTAGTGTACAGCTATCAAAATGCATTCCCAGTCATCTTATCCCTAGACAAACGGCAGGAATTTCTCAGCTCTTTAAGAAATCACAACACAATATAATTACAGTCTGTCACTTTCTCATAATATCCTGAAAGTGCACCAAATCTTTCTCGTAAAGCTTTTGGTCTCAACATGGTCCCTTTTCACAAATCACCTCCCGTATCTAGGGATTTTCAACAACATTTTTTTGTCATAAAACCACATTAAATTTCTCTTTTCAATAGATTTTCTCACAATCCTATTTATGAAGGTCTCTTCATAATATAAGAAATTCTTCCAGATAGCAAGACAGACAAGTTTCCTTTCAGGGATTTGCTGCAACATCTCTTTTTCAGTTCATTACATCTTCTTCTTCTCCAATCTCTAAATCATTACAACAAGTCTTTCTCTCTGAAGTTTTCGGAAAAAGATCATATGTCCCATAATCACAATTTTAAGGGAGGCACAAAAAACTCTTGTGTTGCCTCTCTTTTTATCAACTAATCAGTGGCGCATATGGATGGCTATCTTGAAAACTCCAAAAGCTATAAGAAAATAACCCAGATGGAAAAGCAGATGCATTAAGCACTATCCAAAGATGCCAAATGGTGAATTGGACTTATTTTGATGCTTATAATTTTTTCCCATAATACAAGTTCTGGCATGTACATCTTTAGACAGCCATCACACTCTCAGTCTCAGACGGTCATGATAGCTAGATGCATAAACAACCACGTATAAAACCTGATCACACTTTCAGACGGTCATGATGGCTGGATGCATAAACAATCACATACAAAACCTGAGCCATTAAAAGTGATCATGTATAATTTATAAATCTGAACAAGGAAAGGGCCAGTTACAATTGATCTAACTAAGCAAAAGAACCAGCCCATTAAAACAATATAAATATGAACAAAGGACTAACTGCTGTCAAATGCATGCACAATACACATGCATTCTTAGCTCTATTTCAAAGCTCTTTTTATCTTAAGTTCTGACTGAAAAACACATTAAAACATCTCTGAACAAACAGTATGCTTGCAACCATCTCGATTGATGCCTCTCTGAATCACTGATTTCTGCAACACTGACGCATAAAAATTTTCTTTAGTTACAATATTTTGGTGCTATATTAAGATGCACCATATGTATTTATGGTAAATTAAAGATCTACACGATAACTGATGACCAATTCCAAAGGCCTACGACAATTATGCCAAATCTCATTTGTAGATCACAATGATTCATAGGTTCCAAAAAAAAAATTCCTAGTCCCTTTTTCACAGCAACATAGAGACACTCTCTCTCTCTCTCCAGCAAAATCTTATTAACAAAAAATATCTGTCTCTCACAGGCCTGGGTCATACAACAGAAGATAAACACATATCACTTATGATATAAATGCTGCCAGCTCTTGAGCTTAGTGTAGACCCCATGGGAATACTTCAAACAGAAGAAAGAATGAAACCTTATCATAAGTTGCCTGTCTTGTCTCTCACAGTCTTTTGAATCCATGGCTTTATGCTTCATAATGATTGTAATTATGCTCGGAAGTTTCATTCATATATATTTGAAATGTGAACATTACAAATGGGCAGCTTAAAGCGCTGTAAACCATACTCTTTCATTTCTTGCCCATTGTTGCCAGGGAAGCATTCAAAGGGTCATATTCTTTATTACTGCCACCTCTTAAAATGTTGAGTATAGACTGCAGTGCATTGTCTGAACAGAGCTGCTGTGTTAAAAGTGTAATATTACGCAAATCTACATTGAATGTTACCTATTACAACGATGGCTTTGTGTGACAGGGTACGCAAAATATTTATTATGGGCATGATGTGAGAACACACAATGGGCCACTGTGTCATGGATTCGCAGGAGTTATTTCCCCCTCGTAACTTCCGTGTTGATCCTCTGTTCGATCTTACAAACTAAGAATTCCAGGGCAGCATCATCTAACTCACATTTGTGCGATGTAGTGAGTTTATGAGTAAAGACAGAAAATAACTTATATATACCAGGTGGCAAAAAGATAATAACCAACAACAGTACAGAAAAGTTTTGCTTAGTTTCTGGGCTTAACAGCTTGTTCAGTTAAATTTTATGTTATTGAAATTAGAAGATGGACATTGCCAACGAATGGCACAGATGTCAAAACTCCAGATGATATGTTTATGTCACAGCAAAAACAGACAAACAAAAAAATAAAAACATGCATGTCTATCACAGGTTGAATCAAACAGGAGCATTTTGAACTTTGTGAGGAGTATACACCGCTGACATTTCACAATTCTACTGATCACTAATCTAGCAATATCTTTCAGTGCCAGCAGCCAGATAAGCTACCTATTTTACAGATGGATGGATTATTCCGGTTTGTGCGAGTGAAACTTAACATGGAAAATAAAAACTTGGGACTATAGCCTTTCATTTAAGCAACAAGAAGTTTCCAAGATTCAGGGTCATGGTGCCCTTCTGGATGTCACTGCCATGGTCCCATAACCATGTATCTACTTCCAGCTTTCTTTTTAAGTTACTGGATCTTACACAGAGGTGATAATATTATATACATGCAGGTGGTCCAAAAACAAATTGTTTTAATTCAACATGCAGTAACTTCAAAAGTTAACAAAGAAACTGGGATAAAATCTTAAAAGCATTAAGAAATACATGAAGATGTACGTGATCATTAATTGTTGCTACTCTCATTTATCTAGGTGCTATACTTTTTATCACAATAACAACAAAATTAAAACCATATGCCAGAAATTGACATGCCTGTTCCAGTGGGTTAGATGCACACTGGGCAGATATTAATAGACATGTGTTTCAATTGTTCAGCTGTGGCATAAGCAGGGCATCTAAATACAGTATCTGAAATGTGCAGCATTAGCAGGTCATTTTCATCGGCTAATGTATGCTTAATTTCAGTTTACATAAGATTTGAATTATTGAAGTTACCAAACTTGGAATTAAGTAAACTTTTTTTTACATTACATTACATCTACGCAATATTTAGTATCTTTTAGCCAGAATACAGCTAGTATTGCAACAGATAACAATGCAGAACAACGCATGCTCCATCCCTGTCCTGGCCATGTTGGACTGCCCCATCGTTTACTAGTATTTTAGTCACAACAGATGGAAATGACATGCAAGGAGCAATGCCCTGAGTCAGTGAGTCCATGTATTGAATGGTTTACACTCTGCTGTGCAATGACACAACACAGTAAGAAGCTCAAACCAAATTACGATTATACAGTGTTTTGTCATTGCAGGGCAGCAATAACAAAGCCTTAATCATACAGAGAGACAAAAGACCTCCCTAACCTTGGCCTGTCTCCATGACAGCAACCTTGGTACACTCAAACATACTTAATATGAAAGCCACACTGGGGCTAAATCATTTTAAATTAGGCATTAGAAAAGAAGAAAAAAAATAAAGCTGGCAAGCCTTAGTCAAGTACATAATAGCAACCAGGATCTTGCGTTGCAAAGGACCACAATGTGATTGATTAATAATGAATGACAAACCTGTATCTAGCTTTGAACTGAGGAAGTCAGGATTGCGGGAAGGGGGCTGAGGGGAGGAGATATGTCGCCCCCATGGGGTCTGACATTGCAAGTGAGAGATCCTAGGTTTTGCTAGATTTATAAACTTTTTACTACAGATCAGAAGGTTGTTGCTTGCAGCTGCAGCTCAGCTTCAATCTCATGGGGTCATTTTCTGCTCAGATGAACAGAACTTGATGTGAACTTCTGAAAACACCAAGGAAAACTGAACTGATCTGAAAACTAATTAGTTTTCCTAGAACTCAGCTAACCTTGATCTTAGGGCTTTTTCTCTCTTAGTGAACTGAACTTGATCTGAACTGACATTTTTGGTGAACTGGCCCAACCCTGGGGACAATATCTGACCTTTTCAACACCTCTAATGATTAAGTCAACTCGGCAGGTGGCCTGTGCAGCTAAGGAATGTTGGATTAGCTGACAGACATGCCATGAGAAAAATTTCAGCCAGCCAGCCAGCCAACCAGCCAGCATGTGGTTGCAATAATCTCAATGCATAAATGACTTCCTATGTGACCCAGTCCACTGTCCACCGATGACTGTGCAGCGAAATATATTGTCTTGTCAATACTCAGATGGGTAATGAAATCTCTTCATACTGTTTTAAAACTTTTCTAAACACAGTCCTTTAAGTGTTAACCTCTAAGTAGTACCCATCTGCCAGCCAACTACACACATGCCCTTCAGTTTGATCTCAGAAGCTGGGATGAATTAAAACTGAGTGCCCTGTTTCTCTTTGCCCCTAAAATTCCAGCCAACACTGCCCTCCCACTCCACTCTCAGTACTGGTATTCTTTTTCTCCTACTAATGAGGGTATATTGCATTATTCAAAGAAATAAGCCACAGAACCACACCTACATTCATGCTGCCCCTCTACAGTTGTGGTCAAACCCACAATCTGTAAGTGCATACAGATATAACATTTCCATTTTTGTTTTGGTTAAGAAAAACTAAGCCAAAACATATATAATTACTCTAGTTGATACCAGGCACTCTTTCAAAATCGGCATTATGTTAGGAATTTAGCCTCATGAAGTCAACTTGGCAACCCTGGTTTGCAAACTACACAGTGCTGTCTAGCATCATTGACACTCCGTAATTAAAAAAACAAATGGAACATGTCATTCAGATGTCGAAAAATCCATTTTCTCTAACTTCAGAGAAGGGCAGATTCAGAATACTGCTGCTATCAATAAAGGCCCACCTACAGTGAATTTGTGACTCACAGCATATCTGAGTAAAATCAGTGAAAAATCAACAAATCATATGGACGGTAACAAAAACAAAAAACTTTGCGCATTTGTTAATATTATGATTTTCTCCCATTACTCCATCCCACCTTATAGTTCTTTCCTCTTTTTCCTTCCATTTCTCTCTCCCTCTCTCTCCACCCATAATTACACCCCTCCTTTCTCCTTGTCCTGCTACTGATCTCAAAATCACAAGGACATGATAAAACTTTATGAAAGCAAACTATACAAGTGTTAGCCACAGGTACCCAAAGACATTGTGAAAATGACTGTGACCTTTTTTTCCCCTGTGTTAACACTTTGGTGTGCAATAACCCACTGTTGTGGAACACTGCACACTGATGCTTTGAATGGCACATTTTCTTACCTCCATGATAGTGCCATTTTGGCACTGAAGGCTATCTAAAAACTATATGCGAGTGAGATCTACAAGATGTAATTATTCTCAAAGTGCTTTCAATATCTTAGATAATGTTTGAACGGTTTCAAGGCAACATGCTACTTATCTGTTTCAATCAAATTGCCTGGGAGGCAATTCACCTTTCTGAATCAGCCAGCCAGGACAAACAATCCTATATTTGCTAAGGTCTGAAAATGAGGCATGATAATGTGAATGATTTGTGTTTTGTGGTTTTTAATGTTCATACAAGACAACACAGCACATTGTGGGTCTACTATTAAAACAAACTAGGTGTAAAGAAATAAAAGCGTTCTATGATATAAAACCATCACAGGCTAAAAGCAGTCCTGAAAGAGCCACTGACTATGTGGTACCATGAATGTGGTACAAAATTAAATAAACAAAATGTATGATCAGTGATGCCACTCAATTTTCCCATAAATTCTCTGAACTCCATGTGATTCTGTACATACTGTACATTCAGTTGAAAAATACCTATCTGTAAATGTATAATTGTATAGTATAGATACAGAATACCACTGAATGACAAGCTTTTTTTTAAGGCAAAGAAGCGAGAGACAAAATTTTTTTCAATCCTGATTTATTTTTCCCAAAATCCAAGCTATTTCTTGGCAAGATGCCAAATACTTTTCTCTGACAGACGATATTCTCCAGTTTCAGAGAATTCTCAGGAGAGTAGCATCTCTGATTAATAAAGCTTAAAGTAACCAAAAAAAACAACAACCAAAAACCCAACAACAATCAAAAGCATGTACATCTAAAGCAACATTGTTATAAACCAAACTCAGCTGTACCTGATACTTTAATGTCAAATTCTGCTTATTTCACTAATTCAAATCTGAAGTACTTTGGCAGTCAAACAGTACCAAGAAATGAAAGATTAAAATCTGAAAGAGCCTAAAATGTTTGGTAAACGAGACAGTTGTTCAATTTTGTACACATGTGCTGCCCACATATCTAGTTATTAGGATTCTTGACAAAATTAGTAAATGGGCAGAGGACCTTGTGTCCAGCAAAATTTTTTTAACACTTCCCCTGACTAAAATGGCCATCTGATTAAGTAAGCTGATTGTCCCACTTTTTTTGACCGTCCTTTTTTTTTTCTCAAACATTATAAGTGACATACGTCATAGATAGCAGTCTAAAAAGTGCCATTTTGGAAGGCAGGTATGCATTCAATTTACTGTAGTTTGTGAGCAACTAATTTAGAAAAGACAGAATGAAAATCTGGCATGCCAAAACTGAGAATAAATTTATGGAGAGTCAAAACTGAAGAGTCTTGAGCACTTTCAACAATATGAAGTTATCTCAGTTAGTTTTGCTTAACACAAACTTCTCTTCAGGATTGACCACAGCAAATTTGTGAATGAATGAATGCTTGTGAGTAAATACTATAAACTCCTATTCATCTCAGCAATGTCTGCTTATAATACTCTTTAAAAGTGGCCAAAAAAAAAAAAATACATTGTTTAGCCTTCAATCTGATTAAAAGGAAAAAAAAAAAAGAAAAGAAATGAAGCCACCACATGGTTATATAAATGAGAATTCTTTAAAACATCCATCCCTCAGCCGATAAGATAGTAGAGTCATGGTAAACACAACAACCCTCTGGTGATGACATCTGATCCACAGTGTTTGTGGGTGACAACTGACTGCCAGTGTCAAACCATGTGAAAAGCTGCCATTAAATCTATGATTACAGTGTTTTTTTGTCTCTAATTATGACACTAAATGAGAAAGAAAATTTTCTTCAGTATCTCTATTTGATGGACTGATCCCAGCCATAGTGAAGACCGAAGCACTCAGTAGAGCCTTGCAACAAGTACTTTGGCTGGGACAGTTCATCAAATAGAAACACTGACAAGGATTTCCAATGTCTCTGGTTTTTTAATATCATGAAAAGTTCGAATTCTTAACAACAATGAGAGATTGTAAATAATCATATCTACAATATATTACACAACACATTAGAAACCTTGCTAACATGTCAACAATTTATCTGAAAATCGTTCAGTCATTCATGAATGGATCTACAACTCCCAACACTCCTCCCACCAGATGAAGACTCCCAGTAATGAGAATCTGAATGTGCTCTGCATCCTTCAATCTCTCCGGAATGGGTGGGAGAGAGCAATCGGGTTCCTTAACTTCCACGAGGGGGTCACGTCCCTGAGTAGCCCAGGCTAAGGCTTGGAGGATGCATGGGAATGCAAGAGAGGGTGAAGATTTGAGCTCTACTGATCCTGAGTCAGAATGTGGGGCAAGATAATCACTGGTATCAACAACAGGATGAACAACACTGCCATTTGAATTGGAAATGGGATGTGTGATAGTAGTATGTGAATTAACAGTAGGATGGGCTGATTGACTGCCAGATGCAGTTCCAGTTGTGACAATATTTTGAGTATGTTTGATTCTCTTTTCATCTTTCAACTCATTCAAGATTGGTGAAGCTGAATTATTCTTGCCCTGTGTAGATGAGGAGTTTTCAGATGATGATGAAGAGGAAGAAGATGATGACAGACTGCATATCTGTCTTGCTTGTCCGGCTGACTGACCCGAGGAGCTAACCATGGCGTTGTACTGTGTTTTCAGTCGTTTGGCTGTTCTATGGTCATCCACGCCAATTTCACCATTCATGCCCACAATTCGTTTTTGGTCTTCAGGGCAGGTCTCATTAGAGTTAAGATCAACATCAGTACCAAGATCATCTGCAGTGGATGAGATCAGGCTGTCTGACCTCTGGTCAGATAGGTCTAGTGTTTCTTCATGGCTAGCCTGCAGGGAATCCCAGCTTGCCTTGTTGCTCTCCAACTTCTCCATCATCCATCTGGGTGTTACAGTCCTGTTCAGCTGATCTGTGAAGAAGGAAGACATTCAGAGATTTGGAAAGCACAGACCACCTGATTCTTGAGCTCTTGTTGAATCAGAACAGGATAATTAACTTCTGGTTTATCATGTTCCAACATAATGGAAGGGAAAAATCTTCGTCTGGTGCTGAGACAAAGATTTTTGAACATGGATTATTTTGTATCTGGACATCACTCAATATAAAACTCCTCAAACGCAGCTTTATTACAACACCGAAAATTTAAAACTTGAAAGTTTGAAGCATTATGAGACAAAGTGAAGTCCCTAGAAATGATGTCTGTGTGGGAAATATCTTCTGCTTTTGCTGCATTGGTCTGAGGAGGAAACCAAAAATCAAAGCAGGAAACTGATATGGGTAGATTCAGATCCATAAGGGTTGAAGAAAATGGTGGAATAAACTCTTACCTGGTAAATTCACAGACTCCACAGTTGACAGAAGATTGGTACAGAATACAGCACCATCAAAATTACAGGCCTGAAAAGAAAAGAAGAATTACATCAACTTAATTTCAAACAATTAGGGACTAGTGCAAGTTTAACATATCTGTTACTAATTTTGATTTCTTTCTGGAATGGCTTTCTCCTACTTCCTTGTGATGATCCAATTTTGCAGCCCATTGTCAATTAACCGACTGGCAGACAACATCTGCAATGGTCATTATAAGTAACAATGATTGTGCAGCCAGCAGAAGATTGGACCAAAGTGCCTCAAGCTACAAAGGTTAAGTACCCCAATAATGAGGATACCATGCTACTGTATGTATATACATGAATTTCACATTCACTGAAATTCAACCATTTCATTATTCAGATAGACTTTGATAATAAATACTACTTTAATATTAAGTACATGCATACTTTTCCCGTGCACAAAACCCTACTCGTTACCTGGCTTTGACTATCACTATTACCTTCAAACAAGTCAGAAATGGTCCAACATCCCTGTCACCCGTTGTATTGAAGACAAGAATGCGGACGATCTTGCCACTAAAGAGAAAATACACAACAAGCAAAAGTCTTAGTCTGAGGCAGCCAATATTCATAGTGTCTCTAAAAGGGACTATAATCAAAGGAAAAGAATAGAGAATATTGAATGCAATATCCTGAAAAATATGCCAAAATCCAAATTTTATAGGTGACGCAAAAGACTCTCATATCTGTAACATTGCACTTAGCAAAAATGTTTCTTTGGAAGTAACCTCCAAAGTAACCTCCTTTGGTAAATGCAGTGTAATGTTTTACAGCTTTCAACAACAACAAAAAACAAAACAACTTGCAGGCTCTTCTGTAATGCCTTGGTCTCAAATTTCTGTTTTATATATCACAGTTTATTTAAAAAAAGTCAGACACAAAGCTCCTGACTTGTCCAATCAAACTCAAGTTTATGAACTCTACAGCCACTGTGGTGAAATGAACCAGGGAAAACTCAAATTACTGTGCACTGAAAACTATACTTCTCTGGAGCACTGAAAAACATGTGACA
The DNA here is from genome assembly GCA_033807755.1 of Ellobium chinense. Classification (NCBI taxonomy): domain Eukaryota; kingdom Metazoa; phylum Mollusca; class Gastropoda; order Ellobiida; family Ellobiidae; genus Ellobium; species Ellobium chinense. The sequence continues at coordinate 1,152,522 of JAWQUT010000206.1, forward strand.
AGTTGTCTGACCCTGAAAACTAAAAATGAGCATATCGGGTTTCAATCCCAAAAGCCAATTTTGCTGTTTTGTTCCTAATAATCACATCACGTAAGAAAAAGGAACTGCATTGAATGATAAAATATATAAGAAATGGTAATTTGGGTGCAAAAAGGCTATACAAACAAATGATAATAAATCTACAAAGCAAAAAAATATCAAACATACCCACGAGTTTTCACTTCATCGTCAGCTGCTTGCTTGAACCACTCTGCACAGGTCTGAAAAAAAAAGAAAAAAACATAACAACTCTATCTTTGCAGGAGGATTATTTCAGTCCCTTCTCCTAGCCCTGTCAGTCATCTCGTTCATTTCCTATTACTGTATTATCACCTGTGATGTCCCTTCTCAATGAACTTTAACCAAAATCATGGGCAATCTCAAAGAAATAAGAGAAATACTCTATAGCACTCTCAATGAAACTGCCCACATGCATGCCCATTCGAAGGGAGAAAACTGTACATTTTGTTTTCATTTAAAGAGATTTGGCAATTATCAGTTATGCCCCTTCCTTTTTCCATTTGGCACCTATTCAAGGTTGCCAGCAGCTGACCAAAAAATTATCTGAAAATTTTACGACGGCCTGATATCCTCGCGAATTTATGTTATATATGACCACTTTCCCCTTGTATTTAAGTATTTCTTATTTAATTTATATAAAAATATCGGATTTCCGATAATTATCGGCAAAACGTCTACACTGACCTATTGTTTTTTCTTCTTTTGGCCCTATTAACATTTTGTGTTATTCTATATATCGTCACCGTCCCCTGATACTGTCATAAATGCAAATCTACCAATAATCAGTTATGACAGTGTTAGGAGACGGTGACGATATATCACTGTGATTTCGGGAAATTTCTTCCATGGAGGTTAAAGTACTTCTATTGCCCGATCTTTTATTGGGAAGAAAAAGAGGGGTCATCGCCCAAAGTTTTTCACAAATGTCTCTCGAAAAGGTCATCCCGAATTCTGATTTGGTCCCCAAATTTTCATTTGGCTGGTTTTGACCGCGTGCGAATACATAGGCCTACACACTTCAATTCTGTATCTAGAAGGCTCGAATTGTACTTGAAACTTTAAAATTGGATGCTTTATTTAGATCACAGATCACTTTACACATTTTTACACTCTGACACTGGCTGGCAGGACCCCCAAGAAAGGAGGATTTTATATATCAGCGGATTAATTGGGTTGTACACAATCAATGATTTGTCCCTCCAATAGGTGTCACAAACCTTAACCCCTCCCCACATGTAATTATTTCCTACATATGTTTTGAGTAGTCAGTAGTGATGTATTCTCTACTGTTGAAGTGCCTCTTTCTTGCTTCTTTAATGACAGAGAATGATATTCCTGTAGTGAAGTATATTTGCAGAGGGACATAGAAAATTTTCAATAGTCTCACTCACTGAGATGAATTGGATGAGGTGCTGATAGCCTTTGTTAGTTCCCTGGAGAAATATGCAAATATGACACCCATGTCAGCTGTCAAGCACGTTCATTTCCCTAAAAAATGGTGCCCATATTGCTGAAATATCTGTCTTAGATCATTCTTATGGTCCAATTTAGAGTTTGATACCTCTCAAAATAGCCTATTCTCTTGATGCTTCTTTGAAAGCTTCCATGAACCTACAGTTCAACCCTAAAATTTTCCATGGTAGCCTATTTGGAGGGGAACTAGTATGGAATGGTCTGAGGGGAGTGCCTGGGAGTGATTAGGAGGGAAGGGGAAAAGTGACCCCCTCTTGGCTGGTCATTGTTTCCATGTAAACACCTTGGCATGAGCAGGTAGTTTTTAGTCGACCATTTGTAACCCTTAAATAGTCAAATCCACTTGTATCCACACATTTAAAAGCTAAAAGTGATCATGTTGGCATATTCTGGCCATTCTGATTGGGCAAGAAGCCCTGGAGAAAAACCTTGAAGATTTGCGACACCTATTGGAGGGGCAAATCACTCATTGTGTACAAACCAATTAATCCGCTAATATATAAAATCCCCCTTTTTTGGGGCCCTGCCAGCCAGTGTCAGGGTGTAGAAATATGTAAAATGACCTGTGATCTAAATAAAGCATCCAATTTTAAGATTTCAGGTACAATCTGAGCCTACTAGATGAAAAAAAAAAGTGTGTAGGCCTAAGTATTTGCACGCTGTCAAAACCAGTCAAATGAAAAATTTGGGACCAAATCAAAATTCGAGGTAACCTTTTTCGAAAGATATTTGTGAAAAATTTTGGGCCTTGACCTCCTTTTTCTATCCATTAAGAAATCGGGCAAAAGAAGTACTTTAACCTCCAAGGAAGAACTTTCCCGAAATCACAATGGTATATGTAGAATAACACAAAATGTTAATAGGGCCAAAAGAAGAAAAAAATAATAGGTGCTAATGACCTGAAGTACTCCAGAACAAATAAGGAATGGTAGCATGCTTGCAGCCAATGGTAAAATTTTCAGACACCTAAATCAACATAAAGGTCTTTGTTTAATATGGAAGATGCTTCGTCATTTAAGCTACTTTGGCTTCTTGAAAATGCCTGCTTTTTCAGATCTTATTTTCAGTTTTGCAAAAATTTTTGGTATTCTGCCATCCCTAACAGATACATCATAAAATAAGACAGGGAATTTAGACAGTTTGAAGAATACTGAAAGTTTAACTCTTGCGATGTGGCTGATGGATAAATAATACTCTCAAATAATACTCTACCGCTGGTGTAAGTGACAAATAAATTTGGCAATAGTTGCCTACTAAGAATAGAAGGCACAACAGACACATATACAACATACTGTGGTAACATAGTTGTATCATATCTTGTTATAAATTTATATCATAATAAAATTTGCTATAATGAGCATACTTGGAAACATTACACAAACTACAAAAATACCACAAATGGTTCTGCCAAATTGCAATCTTCATAATTGCAACTTGGACAAAACTGGAAACTATTTTCTGTAACAAAATGCTATGTTTCTAAATTAAAGTCACTAGATAATCAGAACTATTTTTAATCATAACTTTGCAACGATCCCAAGGAGTTGCAGTGAGCAGGAGGTGACTGTACTAATTCAGTTTACAAACCTCTATGCTCTCTTTAGTGTGAGCTCCATCTAAATAGTAGGTGATCGCTCCTCTTCGCAGAGTTTGGGCTCGACCAGGCCACACACAGGTAGATAATCCTATTAAAAACAGAAGGATCTGGATCACAGATGTTAGAGCCATATAATGAGTCTAGGTGCTGTCTTGATTTGATATCTTACTCACAGCCACCAGAGGCACAAATCAAAATCAGCCCACAAAAGTCCTGCCATGACTGCGTTTATTTTACAATTATTCCATAGTAAGCCATGCTCTCAGAACCACTAATACCTGAGCCAAAATAATCAAAGTAACTCTTCTAAAGATTTCATTAAAAGACCAAAATATTTACCTAAAAAATATGCACTAGTCTCTTCTGCTCTCACATGAAGAATTTTGATCTCTCTCTCAGTAACTAAACTGCCATATCACTGTCTCTAAAGTGTAATTGTGTGATTCAGAATGTCACCACAAGACTGCATCCACATTAGAAAAGCTTTACATAAAGTTTTTTATACAGTAGACCTCAAGATTCCACATTCCAGAGGAACAGCCTCAAAATTTATGAGCTTGAGTAAATTTAATATAAAAACAGAGTTTCCCTTCTCGACCTTGTGAGCACAGGTTTTTCGTCTTTACTCATTCTTTGACCCTTACCTTGCACAGTTGACTGGTCCACTTCATTGACTTCCAGGGCTGGTATCTCATCAACAGTCATAGCAGAAGTTGTAGGTGCCATTTCTAAATCCTGACCTGTGAAGAAAGCAAAGCATCTTTCCATAAGTCAAGCATAGGCAAATTAGTCTAGAGCTTTGTTACAGTGTGAAGTAGGAGGAGTTAACCTTTTCAGTCAGAGCATATCTAAGTATACTGATCTGCAAGTGTGCACTGATGAAGGGGGTTGAATTCAATGTAGAAAGAGAACTGACAAGTCGAAGTTGACTTTGCAATTCCTTGTATAGTTATATGTCTGGTCCCCGACTGGAGTCAACATGTAAATTTTACTGCAGTAAAGAACTGCTAACAGAGCAAACACAATTGTCCGCTTATTTGTGTGTGCATGCAAATGCACATGATCTGCTGCACATTTAGGTATAAGACTGCATTCAAACACATGATGGAAACAGCATTTCTTGTCTTCATGTCTTACAATAGTAATTGCACAAATTTCAGACTTTTTTTTAAAGCAAAGCAAAACTGCAGATATGTAAACCCGTCTTTCCATACTTCAACACAGATATTCTACATTTATACTTCTTCTCTCCACTGTTCCTTATGCATCTCCATACCCTCCATTGCCCAAGAACACAAAGAAATAAAGATGATATCCTTCCCATCTACTAGTATTTTGATTTGACAGGGAGGGTATCTCTTCTTACGGCTAAAAGGTAGAGTATGAGTATTTCTATGGACCCCACTCACCCTTACCATGGACTTTCTTCCACATCCGATACAGCTGGATTGCTAATGAGGCATTTTCCACCTGTTTGGAACCTGCGATGCCTAGATGAATCTGGTATTTTTCAATCACTTCTCTGGGCAAGGGTAGGGCAACATAGAGGGGGTTCTGAGAGGAAAAACGGGTAAAAAATATAAAGTGTTCAGTTTTTTTTTACATTAAGTATCATGTTGCTAGCCAGAAATAGTTAAATCTAAGATGGATCCCATTTATAATGGGCACACTTGTAATAGGAAACCAGATGTATGGAGTATAGTGTCTAGTGTCTAATACATTTGTCCCTCTTCTTTGTTGATTTTAAAATATCCTTTTCATAGCAGAACTGGAAGAGCAAGAACCTGGCTACTACAGCGTAACTGCCTCACCCTCATTTGAGTTGGTTTTGTTTGCCTGAATGGGTGGCATCTCAGGCCATGCAGTGGTGCAGTCAAATAGTGTTAATTGTTTGAGTGTAAACCCTATGGCAATTGCATTCATTTCAAAAACACAAAGTGTGCATGGCAACTGATATACACGGTATATGAACCACAGGAATATAGTTCAGTTTACTTCTCTTGTCTCTGTTCGCCAGCTCAGGAATAACTGGGCAAGTTTATAGGGGGTAACTTTTGATCTTGACAGCCCCATTATTTGTAAGTTTCAATGTACTAAACTGCAACCCAATAGAAGCAACCCAATCTGTGATCAAAAGTGAATGTTGTGAGTAACACGCATTTGATTATTGTCGATGTTTATCATAAAAGTATTGTCCTATCAGAAGTCGTGCCTAAAGGAAATTGCAAGTAAGCAGTCCAGTCAGGTACTGCTAATGTTATAATATTTTGCTACAGCTGTGGTAAATGCTGCAATAACTGTGTTCCAACTGTGTGAATTAGATTACACAAATCTGGTTTTCCATAGGGCCACCTCAAGACAGGTTTTGATATAAAGCTTGACTGTATGTGCATCTCACTTGCAGCAGATTATTAATTATGTTACTGTGAACATTTCTCAACAGTGTGGGGGCTTGTGTATATGAGAATGTCAGCTAATATGTAAAACAGGTGTCACCCCTCCACCAGTAGATACGTTTCATCATCTTGTTCAACAGAACTATCCATGATTTGAGACAGAAAAATAATTTTATCTCTTAGAACATCATCTGAATCGCATAAAAGGGCCTCTGTAGATCTGTCCACATAAATGCCACTTACAAGAGTGACAGTTCTTCTTCCTGTGTCATACCTTAATTTCTATGGCTCTGTTGAGTATGACATCCATTGCCGACCGTTCTTGCGGAACCGTAATGGCTGGCCGACCAGGCTGAAATGACAGATAAATACAATGAATATAATGACAGCAAGAAACTATTCAACTGAAATGCACTCACTAGCTTACACTTGCATTACGTTGGTACTTTTAGTTATGATGCTCTCATACATGAGTTGCCATCCTCTATACACATATTGTTATTACTTCTTGCACCATTAAACAGTCCTCTACTATTTACTGATTAGGCACACAACTTCCCTTCTGATAAGGATCATCACAGACCCTGTTCAGATATGACCTAGAAGTAGACTGTCAAGCCTGAATTTTATAAGGTGTTTTCCAAGTGTTAAACAGAGACATGACTGTCTCCCACAGGTGGTAATGCTGGTAACATGGTGTGCAACTTCTTATCATAAGTGCATTATTCTCTATTAAGGGCAATGATCTTTGGATGACTGTCATTTGTGATAGCATCAGTTGTTTGACACCTGATATCACCCATATCTCTGAGATACCTTCATGCATGATCCTATGTGGGCTCTGCATGGTTTTCTGCCTACACACTACCATGAAGTTCATTTTACATCAAGGTATCTTATTAGTTCCTTGTAACCCCTTTCAAACGCTTCATTTTCAAGAACACCACCATATGGTTATCTTAACCTATAGCCAAAATGGATCAAATACCTTGAAAATCCCTGCTTTGTTCCAAGCAATCTCCTCAATCGTATTCCCCAGCAAATTTGTGTGGTCCAGCCCCAGTGATGTCACTCCGCAAACTTCTGGTTTCCGGAAAAAGTTTGTACTGTCATACTGACCTCCGATCCCAACCTCCATCACAGCCACATCAACGCCCTCCCCAAGAAACACATGAAGGGAGAGAACTGTAAGGAAAGCAAAGTATGCTGGCATTCCACCACCCTCTTCTGTGCTCAAATCTGCCTTTGGATAGAAACAACAGACAAAAATACATGGCAGTCTTATGACCCCATTCTTGTTATCTGAGGTCCTATTATGCATATGATTTGAGGTCAAACTCTGTTCATATTCTTTACACAGATATGCAGACATGATTAAAAGTATTTGAAAATGTTTATTTGGACTGCAAAGCAATACACTATTACAGTGAGTATATGCAACTTTTTAAACAGTTCAAAGTCATGAGGACATGCTGTCAACTAGCAGCACCAAAAGGACACAATGTTATCAGAGAAGTAATTAACTGTCCAAAACTCAAGCACAGTAAGCAATAATAAAATTTATTAAGTCATCCTGTAAAGACAAAAACGTTGGGTAAGGAAAAAAACAGAAATGAAGGAAAAGTAAACAAGAGGGCAGAAGTAATGTACCTCATTCTGGGTTTGCTGCAGATTACTGTAAACTTTCCAGAAATACTTGCTGAACATTTGTGCGCTGATGGGGCGGCCATTGATTCTGATTCTCTCTCGCACATGTATTAAGTGAGGGGAGCTGAAAAGGCCAGTCTTATAGCCATGGTGAGCCAGAATTCTCTCACAGAAAGCACAGGAGGAACCCTTGCCCTTTGTCCCACTCACATGTATGACAGACAACTTGTCAACATCTTCCTCCTTGTAATATGAAAAGCCAATAAAGTAAACAGGTTAATGAATGAAGTGAGATTACACATATTCTCCTTCTTAATATTAAAGCATTATTTTGAGGCTGAAGCACCATTAGTCACTGCACACAAAGTTTAATTGATAAATGTCTGTTTCACTGTTGTGTTCCTGATCACTATCAAATTTCTTCACAAAAGCAGAGCAGACAAGACACTATGCTTAGGATTTTTAAAAATTATTTTTAAAAGTAACTGTTACAATTACTTTGAAATGTAATTAGTTTTTTCTCCATTACTATTCAGTTACTTGAACTATTTGAAGGTCTTAGTCTACTCTTATTTTCCTGGTGATCTGATACAAGGCCAGACAAAAAAAAAACCAAAATCTGAATGAACATCACTGGAAGACACATTATACTAATTTATAGTCACAGCATTGCCACTTAAAAGTCTTTATTTCAGATCCTGTCGTAACAGAACAATGATATTTTACTTTGGCCTTTATTTTACCTCTGCTCTGCAAAATCATAGCATTCCTTTCAAAGAATTAATATCATGGGAGTAAACTGATATGCTGTATGAAAACACTGGTTTCATAAAAAAGAATGAATACCAGTGCGTACATGTTTAATCTGACCTCTATGGTAATTATCATACAGTGAAATCTCAGTCTTAAATTCTGGGAATTGGTTTGAAAATTTGAGATCATGACGTATTCATGATCGTCAGGTAACCTTAATACAGAGATATACAGAGATATACATCAAGGGACAGGGGCTTTGCAAAACAATCATCTTGAATTCCAGATCATGAACTTTCACTATATAACTGAAATAAGAGACAACCTACCGTTAAACCAGAGCGCAGTATAAATTTGTTCATCTTTGGAATTGCATTGTTTTTTTTCTTGTCAGGATTTTGACGTGCCTTGGCTATTGCCTCTGCATTAGACTGAAGACCCTGAAGAGCTTTAACGGCATCCTGATTTCGGGAAAAAAAATTTAGTCAAAAAAAAAAAGAATTCAAAGCATGTATCATCTGGGGTATAGTCTTGACAAAAGGAAATCACCCTCCACCCCACACCCTGCTCTGTCCCGCATTGGCAAAAGTTCTTTTCAATACGAAAAGATCCTATTCCCAACGTGAAAACATATGAAAAAAAAACACACACACATTCAATTTCCTTGGGTATATCAGGACTGAGCTGAAAAACATACACAGTAAGTTATCTCTTGCTAAAAAAAATCTACATTTTTTCAACAAATAATGTTACTGTTATGATCATGTCTTTATGAAGATTATGTTTGACATTGCTCTTAATCTTATCGGCACACTCATTACTATCAATGAAACTTTGAAAGTCCTATGTCCACACTACTATTTTTCTCAAATTGCTTTCAAAAGCCTTTCACTTATGTCCTAAAGAGTTTGCAATATTTGCCCATCCCACAGTCTAGCAATGGGGGCAGATGCAAGGTCTCAAAAACTGTAATGTTCTCATGGTATCAGTGATAAGCCAAATGCCCAAACTGCATCCATTTACCATCAAACAGTTTAAAAAGTATGGTATGTGCAATCCTTCCCCAAGTGAAGATTCTGTTTTAACACCTCACCATGTTTCCTACTGACTAAATAAAGAAACCAACAGATCTATAAGTATACCTAAACTTACAGTCCCACATATAGATGTTACCAAAGTTTTATGTAAACATGAAATAAAGGATGGGCCTAAACAGCAATGCAAGTTTCAAAATCAAAGCTGAAAGCAATTTTAACTCAAAATGTTAAAGTAATATTAACAGAGCAAGGTACATTATTAAGGGATATGAAGAATAAAGGGGTGAGGAGGGAAGGATGAGATACTTATGGTCAATTTTATCAATAAACCCTTTGGTTCCAACCATTGAATTTGCAAGTATAGTACAGTTCAGACCACTTTCTTTCATTTTCACTTTTTATTAGAAGTCAAAAAAAAAAAAAGAAAATGTCCAAACTAACCTCATAACCTAAATCAGTTACAAGGCCACTGCTCTGGACTGTCCCTGACTTATTCTTCCAACTCCCAGTGCTTGATACACCACATGCACTTATGGCCCCCGATAAAACGTGTTCCGTCATCTTCCGTGTCAGGCCTCGCAAAGAACTAAGCATGCTTGGCACCTGCGATTTTATAGCAAATAGAATGAGGTCGAGCAGTGAACTCGCTGGTCATTTTATACATTGACAGTGGAATCGCCAACATATTTAGGTCACATTGCTGATAAGTGATAGGCTAATGCTGGTTGCCTCAATCAATAAAGTTGAGAGATTGGCCTACTATTACATCATTCTTAGATAAAAAAGTTTGCTGTTACGGTTGTCTAGACCCTTATTTGTAAACAAAAAAGGGGAGATCATCCTAAGTGATTAATGAATTCAATGTACTCAGTCAGCAATCAGTGATACTTAATTACGAGCAACGTACGTCTTCTTCGACTAAAACAAACTGATGGAGCTGGGATTCATTACGATAAATTAAAGCTCCATCAGTAATTTCTCTGACCTCATATTATTTTTTTCCCCTTAGATCTTCGACCTTTCCCTCCAAACTGCAATTTGGAATCGGTTCGTATCATACATCAGATACTCATTCTCAATTTGATATCGATGACTGTTGAAACACGTGGTTTGCGCTAGTGACGCACAACATTTCAAGCAACCCTGTCCTTACAGCTATTCATACGAAAGCTGCATATGGCTGTGGGACTCCAGAGAATTGCCTTTGAAAAACCCACTTCTCAGTGCCATCAAAATCGAACAATATATTAACCTGGAAAAGATGTAAAGGTTTTAGAAATAAGAAACATATTACTGGTCGAAAGTATACGATGCTTGGCTATACGGATACCATGACGATAGTTATAATAAGGCGCCCTCAACTGTTTACTCTCTACATAATTTATTTATTTTTATTTTGGAAGCCCCATTACAATCCTTCGAACTAAACGAAAGCATTATATTGAAATATTAATTTTATATTTCCAATGAAGTATTTAATGCTCAGAAAAATGCAGAGTACTTGGATAGTGCTATTATTCTTATGTAATGTGTTTGGAGTTGAGAGTATGAGTCACAGTAACTAAAACAATCATGGCGACCGAGGGACAGAATTTGGATGAGAATGAGAAGAAAATTGTTAATGAATTCTGTCATCATCTAGAAAAATCGAAGCAGCTATTCAATGGACTGAGGTAGGCCTGAAAAAGCAATTGTAATTTTGCGTCAGTGTCACCATTGCATCTTAGTAGGTTAAGGTGAAGCTGGTGGAAAGGGAAAGTGCTGCAAGACTGGCCAAGTAAGAGACCAAGTCCAAGCCAAGAGTGCTCTTGTGACATTGTCATTTGCGTGGCTATCTCTAACGACAGCACAGATTATACGGTTCATTTAGTCGTAGACAAGACATGGAATTGATGCTGTCATTAGAGAAGGCCATTTGCATTTGTTGTCCACATCTTCACTTGGATCTTCCACAGAGCATCTATGGTACCTTTCTAAGCGGAAAAAGCATTTCTTACGTAGTATTGTTTTGTTTCAGTTTTGGTTGCCTTTCTATTTTCCAGCTTTAATATTACACCTGCAAAACTTGAGTTGAATCGCTGCAAAAAAAGCCAAAAGTTGACAAGTTCAACCGCTTTCGTAATTGGAGCTAAATTTCATGGCTGTTGGCTGTCTTTAAGGACAGTCCAATCCACTCTTGCGTCAATCCAGTTTATTTAGTCACAGATTAGCCACCAGACTAGTCCAGCTCTTAGACTTTCACTGGCACTACTTCCAGTTTCTTAAACTGGTCCAACATGTCAAAGTCAGTTCTGAAGGGAAGTGTCGAAAGAAACCAGACTAAGAAACCTACAATGGAAAATTCTACACAACATATACCCAACAACCATTCTGCTTCAAAAGATGTCTATCACAGAAACAAAGATGTGCTTACACTGCAATAAGGTAGATTATTTGGAACACTTCTTCGCTACTTGCGACTTAGTAAAACCATTATGGTACGAAATTGAAGCAATAATAAACACATGGAGTGGGAAGAGAATACATTTAGATGAAATCTCTATCCTTTTTGGAATCACCGAGTCAGGTGAATTTGCAGACAAACTTATGCTGAAGCGAATAAACCATCTTATTTTAATCGGAAAAATGTGTATAAGTATGTTCAAATATGGCAAGAACAAAAATCTACTAATAATCCTCTACAACCAATGCGAATTAAGAAAGTTATTATGAAGTGAAAGAATGAGTGAATGTGTT
>JAWQUT010000206.1:1164332-1206078 GCA_033807755.1 Ellobium chinense
ATCATTCATTTATTAGTAGACAATTCTACGATATATGAAACGTAACCAGCAGCACTCAGTATGATCTTCCACTCTTTATTATTAGCAATAGTCTCTGACCAGATCTCAGAGTACACAGCATCAAAGGAAACATGTCTACATGAAAGCTAGGCCATGACTATGNCCCTCCCCTTTCAGTGTTGCCAGTTTGAATTAATATCACAAGCAAAATTGTAACTGAGACTACATGGTAGTTTGTTATTTTGTAGGACTGACAGATAATTGTGTCAGATAATTGTGTCAGGGTACTTCATTGCCTTATATTTCTCCATCATTCATCCAGAGACTTACCACAGTATGGACATAAACAATGGCAGTCGTACTTCGGAAGAACTTTTGATGTTTACACAAAGTTATGGAAGTTTCAGCAGCAACACAGGTGAGTCTAAACACATTTTATAAATTAAAGTAAATCTATTTTTCTTCTGCCTCGTTCAGGTTATAGGGTTTTGCAGCCACTGTAGATTTCCAGCGTAAGGTGCAGTACATTTGGACATGACAATTGAAGAAATGCAAAATGTCTTCCATGGGTCAGCATATGTTGTCAGTCATTCAGACAAATGACCTACTCAATAAGACAGTAGGAATTTAATTTAAGAGTGGAAATTCAAATGTTTAAGAATCGAGGAAAATAGCTGCTCCATGTTTGGGAAGATCAAGGGCTTCCTAAATGATCATGTGAAAGAAAAACGATAGCTTTTCAAGTATGTGAATGTAGATCATGAGAGCCTGGGTAGGAAATGACAGTCAGAGAGTTTGTGTGACACATGACTTTATCAGTGACTGTAAACCATGCAACTATTTATTGTGACAGGGGGAGTAGCAGATGACAAAATTAGATCATTATATATGAAGTATTGATATGTAACAACTGTGCATTTGTTCTTCGTAGAGCTATTCTGGACTCAAAGTATGGTCTCAAGAGGTGGCAAATTGGTGAGATTGCCTCAAAGATCGGGCAGTTGTACTACCACTACTAGTAAGTCCACAGCATTCTCATTAATATGCTGTCCATTTGATCCATAATGGTGTATTCCACAAAGCCGAGATTGGGAGAAAAACGGGATGCTAAACATCCATTTTATTGGCATAAAGAGACATGATGCATGATGAAATTGCTGTTCTTTAAGGTTTTTTTGACTGTTTTATGAATTCTGATATTGTCATCAGAACTGCCTTAGATTTGAGAATGAAGTGATCCTAAAATCTGCATTTGACTCAATTTGTGGAATACGATCTTGTATGTCAATACTGACAGTGTATGGCTAATTTCATTATTTCATGTTAAGTTGTTTGGCCCCTTGTTTTCATGGAGAAGGATCAGTCTCCTGGCATAAAGATCATGAATATTGTTAAAATCAGTGCATAAAACAGTGCTGTGATTAAGACAATATAATATGAAGGAGAGGGCGGCTTCTGTGGCTCCCAAAGCAATTCATTCAATCTAAGCAGTTTGTCCAGTGAGCTACTATCAAGCCACTTGGTGGAGTAAGGATTTAATAAATTTGTGGTTTGTTTAGTTAAGTGAACTAAGAGTTTGTTTACTTGAACCTTATAGTGTGGTTAACATATGAATGTGTACAAACCATCCCCTCGAGCATATGAATATGTGGTGACCTTCCTGACTATGAAAAGTGAGAAGTGCACAGAGTCCCTTGCAATAAAGTGGTCTGTTGGCGGCCTATACAGCAAGGCAGTGACAGTGTGTAATCAGTGATGCTGCTAAACTCACTCATGCTAATGAAAATGTATGTATTATTATGTGAGATAACATCTTTATTGACTGTAAGTACCATGTGAACCACTCTTGAGTCATTATTGATCCATGCAGTGTATAAGTCCTTTGTAGCTATCCCAGTTTCACGTCATGAAACAAAGGTTTCTAAGCGCTCCATGTTGACTTACTGGATCTGCTTTTGTATATTTTCTTACACTTGTTTTGTTGGCAAACCCTAAACATGGTAGGTGTATTTTCTTCTCAAGTGATTAAGGATAACAAAGCCATACCAGATAGCAGTTTTGGTATCTTTAAGTACCCAAGCATCATTATGTGCAGTTTTGAAGCATTATATGAAATATTTTCTTAAACTGAAGTTTTGATTTTGTTTGTTTTCAGCCTTAGGACAAGTGAAACAAACTACCTGAATGAGTCATTTTCCTTTTACTCGGCCATCAGGATGAGGGCGTACTATTCTAAAGCTAGCAAAGAAGAGAGGTATTTATAAAATAGTTTTGTAAGAGGCTGTCCTAAAAATATGACATTAAACCCTTGCCTTTCCATTGTTTGGCTTGGCAAACTGATTGAAGATGGGTAAAAGAATATGGAAAGCTGGGATGATTAGAAGAGGCAGTTGGGTTGCTAGTCAGTTGTTTGCTGCTGGACTAGTGAATTTTATGACTCCGAAGACTGGCACAGTCATTTGATTGTTCTCACTGTGAGGCTTGGATGTTATGAAATCATCCTGTATTTGAGGCGCTGCAAGAAGGACCAAGAAAGCTAACACAGATAGTTTTTAAAAATTACAAGACATTATAAATACATATAGAGTGTGTGATTTGTGAAACAAATATGTTGATTTTGTGCATTTTTCCATTCTCAACCAGAGCCATAAATTAAGTAGCTTACAAAATTTTGTTAGTTTATCTTCATATGATGGTCAGGCATTTCTGGCCTCTAGAAGTGTCCATTACTGAAGTTGTCAAGTGGCTGGCAGGACTGACATTTCCAGTAACTTATCATCCTCAGACCTGATCTGATGGTGAAGAAGTTGAGATATTATGCTCGTTTCATTGTGGTGTGTTTGCTGCTGAAGAAAATGAAGCTGGTTCGAGATCTTGTCAGGGTAAGTGAATGTGTATGTGTTTGGCAGTAGCTGTGAAGTTAGTTGACTTTTTTAAACAGATATCCATCGAGTGGAGTGCATTAAAAGTGAATCTCTATGTGTGTTGCAACAGTGTACATGGTTCTATGCATTTCAACTCATGTATCTCAAAAATGGATAGGACTGTGTCATGTGATATACAGGGGCAGGTAATCAGCCATTAGTGCCATGGAAGACAGACGTATGGACAGGTGCGTAGGCTAACAGTCGGATGGTGATTTAGAGAGAGAGAATACTTTTGCATGCTGACATGTTTGTGATATACATGTAATGTATTGGCTATTGGCCTAAATGAAAGACACTTGAAACTTGTGAAGTTTTATCATGAATTGTTTATCTGAAGAAGCTAAAGAGTTTGCATGATGGATATTGTAAAATGTGAAGTTTTCTCCATTTGACATTATCACATCAGTGCCATACCCTCTAACTAACAAACAAATTAAAAGTTAGATTCAGGGTCATTGCTTCAAGGAGACAAACTGAAAATTAAGAGGGAGAAAGAAAGATCATGGTGTGTACCTTAGCCTTATTTCTTGGGCACTTATGGATACATATACATCCAGCAATGTAGCCACACCTAGTGAACACTCACATTTATCCATGTGAAATAATGATAGGATGGAGGAAATTGGCGGAACATTATTATAATATGTTACAGTCCCACAGATCAGCATGACACCAATGGCTTGTCAGTTGATGTTTTATCTCAATTCTCATCTTGTCCAGGAACTTGCAAAGCAGATAGATGACTACACAGGAACATATGAACCAGAGGATCAGATGGAGTGGAATCTAGTTTTAGGGGAAATTAAAGCTTTTATAGAGGTGAGGTTTGGTTTGGTTGGCTTTGAATAATGGTGCAGCTTGTCTGAGCATCATAATATTAACCCTTGTGACTCTACGGTAGAACCAGATCTCACTTTCACTTCACTATGCTGGGTGCTATGGTAGAATAAATTCATCAGCTGGCAGACAGTGCACGGAACAGTTATTATTTGTAACAATAACAATAGTCATGCATGTAGCGAGAGACCAGGCCTGAAGCACCTTGTACCACTAGAGTTATTAGTATGTAAAATATTGGGTTTCAATGTTTTTTGGTGTTTGTTACTTTGGGTTGTGGGTGTGTTTGGGTTGTGGATGTGGTTGTGTCAGAGGAGAGTTATTATGTTATAATTGACAACTTGTAAGTTATTTGGATTTGGAACACGGAGGATTGATTTTCAGAGTAGGATTAATATGAAGATGGACAGGACAGTAAGAAAATGCTTGGATGTGGGTTTGTTTTGTGGACTTTGAGAACCAAGAAGACTACAGGAAAAGGTGTGAGGGAAAGGATAGAGAAATGGAAGGGTAGAAGATGAGGGGGAAAGAAAGATAAGTGTAGAGGCAATGGAAAAAACAACAAAACAACAGGTTAGATTTATATTGGACAACTCTACACATTATCATTAATTCATTATATATGACAGCAGATTAAAGTCTTAAAAATAAAATGAAAAATGTTTGGGATCACTGTAAAGTTTAGTAAAGTTATACCTCAATGTAAACTCTGAATATGATCTAGCCATTTCTGCAAGTGACAGTTCTCCATCTTCTGATTTCAGGCTGACAACATCATCAATGTTGTAGATGTAGACTCATCCTCTATAGTCCTCTCTCACCGATTGACCCCCCTCAACACACCACCTTTGGAGAAAGGGACACCTGTTTACCTCACCCTGCAGGAAGTGCTCATAGTTGGAAACTGCCATGAACAGGTAGATAACAAGTGTCTGTTGTGCACTTCTTGGTGAAAAAGTTAAGGTTCTTGCTTAGGGCTTTCACAGTCAGACCGTCTTGAATATGTGAAAAATGGGTATTCCCAATGACTACACACATCACCATGGAGAGGAAGTACAAACTATTACTGCCTTTTCCTTCACAGTCAGTGGAAATGCCCTGGATGTAAGTGTTCTATCTAGACAGCTCTAGAATAGTATTTCAGTGATGCAATTTTGCAGATGACTCACAGGGTCACAATGTTTAGAGGTTGTGGGATGTGGAATTCCCTGAAAGCTATCTCATACTGGGTTAAGGGTTGATATCTAGCTCTCATGTGGATGAGAAATTGTCATCACATGGATTATTTATCTACTATTCATCTAGTGTAGAAATGTCAACAAGCTTTTAGAACCTGTAATCAACAGATAACAGGGTCAATAGAGTGCTTGTCATTGTGTTATCACACTAAACCAAAGTACGTGCCATTCTCCCACCTACACTTACCACCGCTAACTTGATTAGAATGTAATCTTTACGTTAAGAATGTTGTAATCACATGCATGTTTGCATGAAAGCTGAAATTTCAACATGCTTGAGCACAGGTATGCTGTAATCAACAGATAATGATTATAAGATATGTGTAGCTGTGGTAACACACCATGTTTAAGAACACAACTGTCCTCTGCCTTTAACTACCACTCCAAACTTGATCATGGCAGTGATCTTTAGGTCAAGAAAGTTGTAATCCTATGGGTATTTGCTCTAAGGTAGAAACAGCAACATGCTTGAGGACGCATGTGCTGTAATCTGTAGAAAATGGGACCATAGTGTGCTCGTATCTATGGTGTTACACCAAACAAAACAAATGCTTATCCTCTGCCTACAGCTACCACCTCTAACGTGATTAAGGCAGTGAGCTTTAAATGGAGGAAGTTGTCATCACAAGAGTGTTGCTCTGAGGCAGAAATGTCAATATGCTTTAGAACAAGTTTGTTGTAATCAGTAGATAAAAACAGGACCACAGAGTGTGTTTGGCTGTGATATCTCACTAAACCAAAGAACATGCCTATCCTCCACCTACATCCACCACCCCTTACTTGATTAGGGCAGTAATCATTACGTCAAGAATGTTGTTATCACATGGGTATTTGCTGTAAGGCAGATATGTCAACATGCTTTAGGACACCTGCTGCAATCAACAGATAACAGGACTGGAGAGTGTGTTTAGCTGTGGGAGCCCTCTTAACCAAAGTACACACCTGACCTCCGCCTACAACTACCACCCCTAATTTGATGATGTGAATGTCTAGAAAGTTGGCTGTTTGCACTAGTGCAAATGTTATTATACAGTAAAACCAGTGTACTACAGTCAACATATTCTAAAGAAACTTGTGGCTTTTTAAGAACATGCCTGTCTACTTCCTGCAACTGCTGCCTAAAACTAGATCAGGGCAGTGAGCTTTAGTTCTAAACAGTCATTGTTCCTATTGCATTTCCTGGTAAGGCTTAGTAACATCAGATAACAAGATCACCACAACAAACAAGCTTAGTTATGCAGAGTTCATAGAGCTGTTAAGTCATAAAACTGAAGTACATGTCCTCAAGTTAGCACAAAACATTGTTATCAGAAAAGTACAATATAATCAGAGAAACAGTGTGCCACTGAGGTTTTATAATGGTAAGAAAATAGGACAGTGTTCCACTTGGAAAATTTTTCGTGAGATGGCGCTGTTTTCTCCAATCTGTTAATTTAAGACTCATGTTCTCGTCCCCCCTGCCTTGTTTGGCAGGGTAACACAGTAGTCTGCACCAGGATGTTTTTCAGTGTTGTTTATCAAGTCACCCTATCTTTGACTTAGCTAGAGGTTGTCAGTTTGTCTTGATTAGTGTACCCTATACTAGGCTATAGTGCCACTAGGCAGTTCCATATTCACTTGTCTTAAAATCACCTAGTCTTGATGACAAGTCGAGAAAGGTCAATTGATAACTCCTTTTTTTTTTTGTTTATAGAGTACATACTCTCACCGCTCAGTAGTCTAAAAGGCACATCACAAGGGGTTTTTGTGTTATGGGTTTGGACAGCTAGTCTAACTCGTCATTGATAATATCCACTAGATAAACAAATGTGGCTGGCTTATCTTGTTATGGTGCACTGCAGGGGCGTAGCGTAATGGTAGTCAAATAGTCAATGACTACCGCTTGGAAAAAAGAATGCCTCATACAGTTCTTAAAAAGAACAGATGACTACCACAGTAGTACTGAAATAAGAAATGCCAGCTCTCATCGCCCTTTATGAATTAGCAGTTTAATTGTAGACTAAGAAAAGAAGACTTGCGCAAGTCACTCGAAATGTTTGACTATAAAGGTCAACCCCTCGAGCCGCGCTTCGTATACTCTACTATGTCAAAAGAATGACACTTGCACCCTGATTGAGCCCCAAGGGCAACTCAGCTGCTTAGCCAGTCTAGTAGTCATTTTGGATTTTGACTACGTACGTGAATTCGCATGCAGTTCCTCTTCTACTGTATTAGGCGCAAAAATCAGCATTTGCACCCAGACTGAGCCCCAGTTGTGCCCGCCAGCAGTGTTAAAATTTCCATGCCTGTAGGCAAAAATCTAAATGACTATGGAACACAGACAAGGCAAAGAAAAACGTCAGATGAGTGATTTCCCCTCATCCATTCGCCTACTTCAAATGAGGTCAGGCGCGTTATTGTAAAGCTGAGGCTTCAGTGTTGTCTCGGTGCTTCTAACAGAGGCTAGATCTTGATTTAGATCAAGTAGACTATAGATCTAGATCTAGTATATGTATAGACCCGACATAATTTGAAATGTTGTGTTTTCGACAGCATGTATTTAGTCAAGCCCCTCAGTAAACTTTGCTAATAATTGTTTCGGAAGCAGCCAGCGTTTGCCTGCGTGACCCTAATCAATGTGTAAATTTGACTACCTGGTTTTGACCCCCGCGCTACGCCCCTGGTGCACTGTGACCTAACATAGCATAAATGTGTTAACATATAAACAGGGCCTATTTCCGGTGACATCAAAGTGGGTAAAAAAAATTTTTGGTACGTCACGTTACATATATTTGACCTCTGACCTGCTCACGAATACTATAATTGGAAACTTTGAAAATATCTAGGGGTATGAATATGTGACTTCATTTCTTTTGTGATGTCATGAATATGTGACATCATTTCTTTTGTCATTACTTTCCCTGCTGTGGAGTTTCCCTTTGTCTATATTTTAAACAAAAATGATTCCAGTATGTCTTTCTTATCGCTTGTCATCGTTCTCAGTTTCAGTTGCAGTTCAGTTAAACATTTGAATTAAAGTACTAGAAATGTCACAGTGTTTCTGTGGTCTAACGTTTCATCGATGATCGTCAGCTGTTTGGATCTCCCTTGTGTCGCGCGTAACTGTGTGGTTCATTCAGTTCAGTTATGATTGATGAGTATCAAACAGGGCGAGGGCCACATCAGGGTCCTTTTCAGGATATAAGTTTATTTTTTTTATTAATTAGAGTTTATATGATAAAAAGGATCTGAAACTCATGTTTGGTTAATATGAGATTGATGAAATTGGTTATACATTTATCATATTCGCTCTCCAGAGGCTTGCAAATACGATAAGAATATAACTCATTTCATAAATCTGATATCAAACAAACACTCATTACTGATCCTCAGTTTATATCATGATGACTCATATGTTTGTGAATGGAATATATGTCCGTGAATGGCATCATAACCAAAAAAAAAAAAAGAGAGAAAAAGAAGGATTTGATTTTTGAAAAAAAATTTGTCATGGAATTGTGGCTATTATCATGCAGGGAATGGGACTAAGGTTTTGAGAACTGAATTATAGTGATCTCAGGGTAAAAAGTCACATGACTGTTGAAGGAGTAATGAACTTTAAGGGCCAACTTGATAAGGTTATGGGCTACACAAAGAACATGTTTCAGTACTAAGAACAGAAACTTACCATTAAAATAATTTGTTGTCATGTTGTGAAAAGCACTGCCCACCTATAAAGTTGAGCCTGGTCTGATGGCAATATATATGTTTTCATGACACACCTGCAGTGGCGATCGAGTTTAGACACAACTGTCCATATTTCCTCTATACATATCTAATCTTCATATGATGCCCACCTATCTAACGCAACCTTGACCACCCTTTCTTCTATCCCTGATAATATAAAACATAAGGAAAAACAAAATATAAAGTAACTGTCAGTTGGCTAAACTGAAACCTGGTAAGGGCTGTTCAGTGGTTTTGCAGTCATTGTGCACAGCACACATAGTGTTTAAGCGTGTTGGCAGACACTTAAAAATATCTTTTTCTTTGAGTAATAGGGTAGCACACGATTAACTGTGGTTTGGGGAATGGCTCAGCAAAGCTAAGCTTTAAGAATGAGAAATGTACTCTACACTTAAATATTTGGCTTTACTGATTCA
This sequence comes from Ellobium chinense, assembly GCA_033807755.1. NCBI lineage: Eukaryota > Metazoa > Mollusca > Gastropoda > Ellobiida > Ellobiidae > Ellobium > Ellobium chinense. The sequence continues at coordinate 1,173,477 of JAWQUT010000206.1, forward strand.
TGACCTTGACCTTGTTATTTCTTGTAGGTCAGGTTCAGTCTAACTTGTAATCGATAATATCCACTTGTGGATAAGCCCAGTTTGGTCCAGTTTACAGTGGAGAGGAAAATTTTTAAGATAAGCAACATAAACAAATGTGGCTGGCTTATCTTGTTATGGTGCACTGTGACCTAACATGGCATAAATGTGTTTATCATATTAACAGGGCATATTTCCGGTGACATAAAAGTGTGTAATAATTTTTTGTTATGTCACACGTTACATATATTTGACCCTTGACCTGCTCACGAATACTTTGATTGGAAGCTTTGAAAATATCTAGGCCTATGAATATGTGATGGCATTTCTTTTGTGATGTCATGAATATGTGACATCATTTCTTTTGTAACTACTTTCCCTGTTGTGGGATTTCCCTCTGTCTAGATTTTAAAAAAATGATTCCAGTATGTCTTTCTTATTGCTTGTCATTGTCCTCAGTTTCAGTTGCAGTTCAGTTAAACATTTGAATTAAAGTACTAGAAGTGTCACAGTGTTTCTGTGGTCTAACCTTTTATCGATGATCGTCAGCTGTTTGGATTTTTTTTGTGTCACGTAACAGTACTGTGTGGTTCATTCAGTTCAGTTGTGATTAATGTGTCTCAAACAGGGTGACGGCCACTTCAGGGTCCTTTTCAGGATTATAAGTTTACTTTTTTATTGATTAGAGTTTATATGATAAAAAGGATCTGAAACTCGTGTTTGTTTGAAATCACATTTATTTTTTTTATCAGATATATCCAGAGGCTCGCAAATAAGATAAATGTATAACTCGTTTCATAAATCTGATATCAAGCAAACATTCATTACAGTTCCTCTATATATGTCAGTGGATGGCATCATAACAACAAACAAAAAAAAGAGAAAAAGAGGGATTTAATTTTTGAAAAAAAAATTGTCATGGAATTGTGCCTATTGAATTATAGTGGTCTCAGGGTAAAAAGTCACATGACTGTTGAAGGAGTAATGAACTTTAAGGACAGACATGATAAGGTTATGGGCTACATAAAGAACATGTTTCAGTACTAAGAACAGAAATTTACCATTAAAATAATTTGTTGTCATGTTGTGAAAAGCACTGCCCACCTATAAAGTTGAGCTTGGTCTGATGGCAACCTATATTTCATGACATACCTGCAGTGGCGATTGAGTTTAGACACAACTGTCCATATTTCCTCTATACATATTTGATCTCCATATGGCACCCACTGTCTAACGCAACCTTAACCACCCTTTCTTCAATCCCTGATAGTATAAAACATAAGGAAAAACACAATATAAAGTAACTGTCAGTTGGCTAATATGAAACCTGGTAAGGGCTGTTCAGTGATTTTGCAGTCATTGTGCACAACACACACCAGTGTTTAAGCATGTTGGCAGATGCTTAAAAATGTCTTTTTCTTTGAGTAATAGGGTAGCACATGCTTAACTGTGGTTTGGGGAATGGCTCAGCTAAGCTAAGCTTTAAGAATGAGAAATATACTCTACGTCTAAATATTTGGCTTTACGGATTCATGACCTTGACCTTGTTGTTTCTTGTAGGTCAAGTTCAGTGAGTTGACCTTGGACATGTTCAGGATGTTACAGACTCTGGAGAGAGAACCACAGGATGATTTGTCTAACCAGATCTATGACAACTCCCCAGCTTCTGGAAGGACACCATTTGTAAGTGTAGCCTTTAGCCTCTTTGTTGCATATGTATGTCCTGACCGATGATGGCATTATCCTGCTGAGTGCTTGGTACAGGTTTAGGGCAGCATGAGTGCTTAAAAGTTATGATGTAAGGAAGGGGTTAATGTCTTGGATTTTCAGTGAAATAAAGGACAGTATTATGAATGAGATGCAAGTCTGTATCCTGGGCAAGACTGCAGTTAGGTTATCAAGCAAAATAAAATTGAGAGGTACTCTTAACTTCCCAACCAGGCAAATTACTTCTTCTTACTCTTGTAGAACCTCATAATCTTGAATCTTACTGTCTCAATTTCCTCCGTGATGTTGAATTTTCAAGCTAATCTGAAATTAGAGATCATGGTCATCGCCTAACACTTTTGTGTTATTTTGCCTTTATGGAAATTTCTGGGCAATATACTGTACAAAGATATAAGCCGAGTAACTCATAATGTCTAAAAGGGCATGCCTGGTATTGTGAATTGCCTTGTAAATCATTGCCATGGCCAGAACTGGTGAAAAGCAGTTCTGCTTGCCATCTTCAGTTTATGAATTAGACTTTCAACTGAAAATTACTGGGTCAAAATGTCATAAAATTTCTTTCCTTTATGCTTCCATGAAAGTAAATCAAACTTTATCGTACTAACAAATTTTTCATTATATTCTTTGTGCCTTCTAAGCTGGTTCTTTCGCAGTTCTCTTTGTGGAACTGTTGCTTATCAGAGTAGTAACAACCCATTAAAAATAAAAAAGAAGAGCTGTAAGTCTTGTATCCAGGTAAATGCCCACTCACATACCTTCACATTATAGCCAAGCTAGAATCCCAGATAACCCAAATCAGTTCCTGAAAAGCATGCATTGCAACTACTTTATGAGTGCTGAAACCTGTACATTCAAATAAACGTTTTCTCTTCTTATAGCCAGTATCCATTTTTAGGTGATTGAACTGTGGAAAAAGAGAATGAAATACTTTCCCTTGGCATTTACATGGCAGTGATCGTGATTGAACTTGAGGCATCTTGAGTCAAATACTGGCTGTAAATAGTCCATATCCACTACTATTTTCTTTTTGTACACTTTCAGGAAAATGGAGACCGGACCAACAAACGAGACAATCCCCACAAGTACCTGCTGTATAAACCCACCTATGGACAACTTAACACATTTCTGGCCTCAGCCTTCAAGGAGTTGCCTCCTAATGGAGCTATGGTGTTGTACATCTCTGCTGATGGGTGCCTGGGCAACCAAAAACATACAGATGATGGTGAGTGGAAAACTTCAGGATTAACCAGTTTTTTTTCCACACATATTTGGGTTTTTTTTTATCTTTTTGTAGCTTCATTAAAGTTGTGAGAGGTGTGATATGGCATCATTTTTAATCCCTCGTAGCTTTCCATTAGCTGACCTCATACTGTTACCATGCCTTCAGCTGTAGGTGCTCAGGAATAAGCACCTGCTCCAGGATCTAGTATTAGAAAATTGCCTGGAATGCAAATATGATCAAATTGAGAGATGATCAAATTGAGAGAACCACAAGTTGTTCTCTTTCATGACATGACCCAACCACAATGAGCAAATGTTCATAATAGAAGAAAAACAAAAATTGCTGTCTTTACTGTGTCACTTAAAAAAGAATAAATTAAGGGCTTTTTTTTTTTCAAGCACGGGTATTTTGGCTGGATAGTCAGAGTACCCTTAAGAGAGTATTCTGGCTGGAGTGGGACAATAAGATTTTCCCATATGATAAAGCCCAGCAGTATGCGTCTCTCTTATCTAGAAAAAAAAAAAGGAAAAGTCTGGTTCATTTGAAGGCTGAGTCTTTCTTAACTCAGTGACTCTCCCAAGTCAGATTTTCCGGCTCAAGCCGAAACCTGTTTGGACCCCAAGCCAGAAAATCCGGCTCATTATTTAACAATATAATCTTCGAAAGAATGAAAAGCTGAATGTATGAAAACTTCTACGCATGCGTGAGTTTATATTATCGACAACTTCCTTCCACATGATTCAATCTTAAACAAAGTTATTAATGCTTTTTAATAAGGTGAATGCTGAATTTATTGTGATTCCGAAAACAGAGTGGGTCTGTAGGTTAAAATCTTATGAGGAGTCAAAGAATTAAAAGTTTAAGTCAGCATCAAAAGTTGATTGAGGTAAAGAGCAGACTGCTGGTATGAGTGAATTTTAGTACCTAATTAAATTTTGACAGTTGGAGAGACAAGATAACTTGCAAAAATGTTTGTCTCTGCAGAAAATAGCTAGTATACTCAGCTTTTATTTTTCATTCTTGTACGTCTTGAAAATTTCCTTCAAAAAGCCCTAAAAGTCCTTTGTTAATTCCACAGGAATCTTGCATTTGATGTCAGCAGTTTGTTTCTTCCTCTCCTCAACTTGTGCCTTGATTCACTGTCTTCCATTCTGCATCTAATGTCACATCCCATCTCTGTTTCCACAGCTGCCTATGATCTCGGGGGTGTGGTTACTAACAGTAGGCGGGAAGGGGAGGAGCCAACAAAAGGAAAGAAAGCAGAGATGTATAAGGAGATGCACTGGTGAGTTCTGGGAATTTGACTTGCTGATCACACTGATGAGAGGTTTTCAGATGAAGATTGCTGGTGCTGTGGTATGGAGATGTAAAACCCTTTCTCAGACTGAGTCATTGATTCAAGAGCATTATTATTTGCAATATTCCATGTCAAAACTGTTATATCCATTGACAGTATGCAGGTCTGTAATTTCCAAATTTACAGCACCCATGTGGATTTGTTTTTTACAGTGTCCGAATAGGATTGTCATTGGATTGCACATTATATGAAGCCAACAAACATCCACACCAATGTGGATTTTTGTTGTCAAAGTCCCAAAAATTGATATATTAAGTGTCAGGTTTGAAGATCAATTTTTTCAGAGTTGAAATTCAGTCCTATTACTGCAGCTGAAATTGACTCCAAATTGGCCAGACAAATAATCTCATAACTGCCAGGGCTTCAGACTCAAAAATGTGAATGACTTGGTAAAGTAGAGTTGATAAACAAGTTTTGTGATTGCAAAACATAGGTGTGATATAAATAAAAAGTTAGGGGTGCTGGCATAATTAAATGCACTGAGAAGGTCTCAACTGGCCTAGTCTAGCCACTTGGAAAGGTTTTTTCGTTTTTTTGCTTTTTCAGAAATATCAACTGTAGGCAATTACCATGTTGTATTGAGAGAAAAAGATAGGGAGATAAGCACTAAAATTATGATTATAGACATATCATTGTTCCCTCTATCTTTCATGATTGTTTCACAGCCTTCATCCAGGAGATCTCTACCCATACACAAGGAAGCCACTGTTTCTTATTATAGACAGCAGCAACAGCTCAGCTTTCCAGGTAACCTAACATATTCTAATGTCTTGAATGTGCCGTGCCCTGATGGACTGGGCTACAGATTCAAGAAGACTGAATTCTTTAGTGTAGTGGCATACAAATCTTGAATGCTGTTGACTCAGCAGATCCAGAGTTATCAAAAGAGAGAAAAGAAAGTTTATTTACACACTCAGGTGGACTTCACACTTTGTGTACCACAGCCTTGTCAAGTCTATTATTCTTTTAGTCCCAGGACCTGTCTTATGGCATAAATTTGTGATACAGTTCTGTTTTTGTGATGCTGGTACATTTAGGTAAAGTAAGATCTGGAGCAATGTTGCGGCTGTGGTACACAGATTGTTAATCCTATAAGGCCGGATTCCCGGTCAACCAGCAATTTTCACCAAATTTCACCCAGATTCCCAGTTCACAGGCATGGGGAGCAAACACAAGTTAGGAGCTCAGGCATGGGGAGCTAACTAAGGATGCCAGGGCTCACAGGGTTAGCTGAGGGGACAACATGCTTTAGTAACTATCTGAGAGAAGAGAGCAGCAGATGCATTTTATCAAAATTAGTGTTTTGTGAGAAAATGGCATGGGAAGTAAGAAATTTTCCACCTATCCAAAGACTCAGCTGGCTGTCTGGGGGTTGCCAAGTGATTCCACAGTTTGATCTGTGGGTTTTCATGAAAAGCAATTCTTAGCAGAATAATGAAACCTGTAACATTACCTTCATTCTGAAACACTTTTCGTGTCCTTTTGTTATTCCATAAGCGCTTACAAAGTTGATCAGTTGGTTTGCAGAATGGTGTGGTGGTTAAGGTGTAAGTAATAATGGCGGTGACATAGTAGAGTGTGAAGCCATGGAGGATCATGACATGAGAATGACAAAGTTCAATGTTTTTATCTATAAGAAAATTGTGCTTTGGTGACTATTATCCAAAGTTTTCTCACCAGAACTTTCCAAACATGTTTGGCCAGCCTCTTGTGTGTCTCCTCTCACCAGAACAAGTCCCGGTCACCATGCAGGGTAAGTAGTTAAATATCAAATTGGCATGGAAAATCAGCAGTGTCAACTGCATTATCTTTGTTTTAACAGTTTCTCAGGAGCATGGAAAATGGATATCATTATAAAGAAGTGCAATGTCACTTTTATATAGAGATTTTTGTGACCTCTTATAATTATGCAGAAGTTGGGATTAAACAGAGCTGACTGTACCAAGAATATGTACCACAATGAATAGTGCTGTTTTCAAGCCTAACTGCTTTCACTGTACCTCTTTCAGACCAACAGTTAAAAGGAAACCTGTTCACTTTGTTCCTGCACTGTCCCCTGATGGCCATGTGCTGTGTTTGTAACATAGTGGACATCCCCATCACCTTGTGGGACAAGTGTCAGACTCAGGTGGACAAGTTTGTGGCCGACGCCTCCAAACTCTTCAGCAGAGCACGCAAGCTTGGTATGAATGGCATTAAAATCATCTCTGATGATAACATTTAAGCTGGGGGGTTAAAGCCCAGATATTTCATGATTGGTTAAAAGAGTTACGTTTGTTTTAAACTCTTCTTTTCAAGTTTCAACTTATGATGAAGCTTGAAGATAATAATAATAATAATATACAAGAGTTCTAATTAAAATGTGGTTATAATTTCATAGTCAGTCTAATGCCTGTTCAGTCAAAGTCATGCTATTACTAACTCAGCAAGCCTGCTCACCCTAATACTTTCTCAGCTCTCTGGGGGAAGCTAGCGATGTTTACAGCTGTTTGACAATATCTTCCAATGCCTTTTGCCAGGTACCCATTTTACATACACTGTTAATGGGAATGAGATCAAGAAGCGTAGAGTGTAAAGCCCTCAGTATTTATAATCAGAAATGAATGTTTCTCTCCCCAGATCATGCTTATGTCCAGTTTCTAGGAGATGATTTTCTGCGCCTCCTACTCCTGAGATTTGTGTTTTGCTACATTGTTCTTATCCTTCACAGGGGATTTAAGGTAAAGTGGTTTTTTCTCTTGCTGCATAACAGGACATTTGCCCAAAGTTCTTATTTTTAGTCTCATAAATCATGTGATATATATACACCTGTTGTACTCCAACATTACTCTATGTTTAGAGTGACATACTTTTAGCCTTCTTCATGGGTTGAAAAGAAATCATTGACTGTTGAAAATGGGAAAATTAATGCAGTTAGTTTAACATTCAGGAACATTCTACTTGTTCCTGAAATTAAACTTTTTTCCTGGAGATATGTATTTATCAATTAAATATGTTTTCATCACATAGGGACCAAGTTATTACCCAGCCTCCCACCCAGCACTACCCACCGATGAAATTCTGGAGCACCCTGCCCTCTACAAGATTGTCCTTGACCTTGCAACCTTGCTGGAGGTCCGAGGTCTCTTTGCAGAGCCCGGGGATGTAGATATATCAGCTTAACTTAGTTGTTCTCCAGATCTCATAAATGTTCAGACAATGATAATTAGCATGGCTGTCCAGGAGCTATGTTTGTTCAGAAGTGGTTGTGTGCATGGCGAGTTATAATTACTGTTTTAGTGTGATAGAGAAACTAGTATGAAAGAATACGGAACTCCTATAGAAGAGGTTTTTTTGTTCATAAGGATCTAATTTTCACGAATTTTGGGAGTTCAACTTGACTCACAAAAATTATTCCCATGAATAGAGGTTTCAAGAGAAATCTTCAGGATTTTCTCTCATCGCCCTTTCTCCCTTTTTCTTAGCAGTGCTCCTAACATTTTAATACCTCTATGTTATTCACAAATTAGGTTGCACAACTGTAAACAATGCACAACTTACTAATTTGTGTGTAACATAGTGCTTGAAAATTACAACTGCTTTTCTGTTGTTATCAGCAATCTTTTAACATCACTCCCAACTACTCTAGACCTCTGAGCCCATACACACATGACAAAGCTATCATGTGGGACATGCAAAAATGAGATCCCTGCAAAAAAAGTTATTTTCGACTCTCTCTGAAATTAGACCCTTGCGAAAATGAAATTAACCACTTCTATAGTAAGTGATGTCAAAATGTATGGATTAGACCATGTGTTGATTGTCACATTGGTATGCAAGTATTTATGTAGAATGTAAAGCAGAGTTGACCAGAATATGGTGAATCAGGGTCCTTGAACAGTAGTGGGAAACTTATGGTATGGGATATTTGTTCAGGCATGTACTTAATATGCAGGCAGTGCCTATTCTAGTGCTTGTCTTGTTAATTTTGTTGAAGTGTTGTAGTGAGCTTTAAATTCAATCGTCATCTGAACTGGCTATACATAACAGGGAATAGAATTTGTGTGATGGATCAATGTTGTTATGGTAGTGCACAATTTAAGAGCGTTTTATAGAAACCTCAGGAAATGTACTTTCATCGAAAAAGTGAATTCAGAGATGCATATCTTTACCAATTCATTTTTTTGTAAGTAAAAAAAACAACTTGAAAACTGGATCCCTGTTAGTGTTCTGTATTTAGAATTAAGTAAAAAGATGTTTATGAGGATAATTACACCATCACAGTGTGTGTCAGAAATATTCAGCATGCACATATTGAGTTTTGGGGCAAAACAGAAAAGTCTCATATACATGATTCCAGTGTGCTCATCAACAGCTGGCTGTATGATAGAAATATGTGAGTTGGCTGTCAGTATGATGATTTCATTATTGTGCTGCAAGACTGAACTCTTATGTCATGTCATGTTTAAATACACTGAGAGTAGATCTGTATGATACTCTATACCATTTGTGGTAGAACATGTTTTTTGCATAGCTTTGCAGCTGATGTTGTTGTGTTGAAAGTTTGTGTGAGACTTTTCAGTGTGAAATGGTGAGAATGTGTAACAGGGATCCCTCCGTTTTTGTCCATTTTAACCTTTGTAGAGATGTATCAGTATCTACAGCTAATGCAGATGTTGATTTATCCAGTCACATCCTGCCAAACTGTGAGAAGTGTGTGACAGGGAAGTTCGCCTGGTAGCAAAACATTCAGTCAGCAACTTGCACAGCAAGGGATCAACAGGATATTATCAAATGAGAAGCTTTCACACTGAAGGAAGTATAGTGGTATAATAGTTTATCATATACTCAAATTTTAAGCATAAATGGGGACCAAGAGTTAGCCTGGAGTAATGTGTAGTGATTGTAGAGATGGATGTTTGTGTAGTAACACTTTGCTTTGCAACAGATGTCTCCGTGATATTAACGTGCAATCTCATACAAAAAATAGTACACCATGTTTAATATTCTCATGAGTTTAAAGTGTACAGATTTCCATAATACTGAAGGGTATTGAGCTTTTTTGTTTTTTAAATCATCATCTCTTTGATGATGTAAGAGTTTACAATTTTAATAATATTTATATGCTGTTGGCTTGGCAGTGATTGCTTGTGATTGTCTTTGCTTTTTCTTGGCGGTAGAATGTTTTTGATTTTATATGATTTGATAATAGTGCCACAATTGATTTTTAATATTTTATTTTAATGACAATAAGATGGCATGAGTATATTGTTTTGATGATTCCATTGTATGTTATTATTTTCAGTCTTAATCATTGGATGGCTGAGAGTGTACTGCTAGTCTTTTCTGTGAATGTTTCAACATGAATTTTATCTTATATTGATATGATATTGGGAGTATCCAGCCTTTAATTATGTTGATGATTTAAAAGATGTAAATTCTTCAATTCTGTTGACTGAAAAAAAAAAGCACAGACCAAAGAAACCAATATTTTTGATGACAATGAGGGTGTTGGTTAAAATCCTAGTACAAGTCACAGAACTAGAGTGTTTTAACTGGACAAAGTTGAAATGCTAGCAGCTGTGAGATTTTCATTTTTCAACTTTCTTGACAACTTATTGGTAAGACTTTGAATTATGTGCATGAATGAGCGTAAGAAAGTTTTAGATGTGAGGCTTTTGACAGTAGCCAGCATCAATAAGATATTACTAGCTTACTCTGTAAACTGGACAAAGGATGACCACATCATGGCTTCACCATTTGCTACATTATTGGACGGTTTACACTATATGGCATTATCAGAGAAAGGACGACAGAATTGGAGATCCAAAAGCAACTTGAAAAATTGCCTAAACTGAGAGTAACAAAAAGTTGACATGTTTTTAAAATTCACCCCTTGTGTTTGTTAGAAACACCACTATAAGCTAAAACATATTTGTAATTTGCAATAAAATTTTACAGTCCACTGTTTCTACAAGCACAGACTTCTTAAGGTTTCATGCCACATCCTGTGATATCTTAAAAATAATGATTCACCTCCTTTGACTAGAGTGTTGGTACTGTGGAAACTATATGTCTCACCATTTCCTGGCATATTTTCAAGAATACTTAAATTAAGATTTCCATTCATTCATTCCATCTACACATTTTGTGTTTATAGTTTAATGTGGCATATTTTATACATGAACTGCTTTTTCATAAAAGCATCATTATTTGGGTACTCAATTTCAAACAGTATTTTTTTCATCTTGGCAGGGTATTTTTAATACCTATCACTGACTCGGAGAAATAATTTCCCTCTACATGCATGGCATTTCAACAGTTCAGTTAAACTGAGACTGGTATATGGTGGAATATAATTCTAAGGTCATGATCTAAAGCAGATCCTCTGCACAAAGGGCAATTTTATTATTCTTTGTAATTTGTTATGGGCACAGAAAACATAATTTGTGGGGTACCATTTTAACTGGTCGTAAAGATTAAGACTTTTTTGAAAAGTTTGATCAAACGGTTTCTTTACAGTTCAGCCTGGTGACCTGGCTATGAAAAGCCCTGTATACTTGTGACTGAGAGTGTAACATTTTTCTCTGTGCATGTTTTGGTGTGAAAATGCGGATTATGAATGATCCTTGAATTTTTAACATTAAATGTCATGTGTGATTGTTCTTTTGTTGTTTTTTTTTTTTGCCTATGTAAAACTGATATCTTGCAAAGACCTCCACATACATGATAAATTGTAAGGCTCATTTTCACCAACACATGATCCAAAAATAACAAGGTTCCATGTTTATTTGTTAACCTGAGTCACACTTAAAACATACTTGTGTTTGCAGGCCCTACTTAATCACATTGTATTAGGAATATTTCAGAGTATTCACGATTAGGAAAAATAAGGGTCATCTGCCTCAGCCTCATTCATAGCTCTGCAACTAAGATCATGCATTACTGAGAATCTCATCTTTATCTGGCCTCAGTCAAATATGTTCAGGGTGAAGGTTGCTTATGCAGGGACTGATTTCTTGTGAAGAGAGTAAACTGTGACTTAATCTGGAAAAATGCTTCACACTAATGTTTTTGAGCTAATGCTTGTCTCATTTTGTAATAATCTTAATAAAAATTTAGAAAATGTTGAGACTTGCGAAACTTTTATAATATTGCTTTTAAGCTGTTTCATAATATGCATGTTTGACTGTACTTTCAGGATTACTCTAAAATGTGTGAGATTTTCTGGCTGTTTAGATGTGTATTTCTATGTTTACACTGAAATGTAAATAGTTCAAAAACAATACAAATAATGGAAGCACTAAGCTTTGATCATTGATGTCATGAATGTGAGTTATAACTTTCTTATTTTAGTCAAAAATAGGTTACATGACAGTGCACAATATTACAATTTTCCAGGCTCAGATATGACATGCTTTAGTAAATGCGATCAGACATTTGCTCAAACTGTACATACATTTCATCCAAGACATGAAGTTTTATGATCACAGCGTTTTTCATTCCATATCAGTCACCATGTGTCTTGCAGCCAGTCAGAATAAGGCTAAAGTTGGTTTTTGACTAAATCAAATTATTGGTATACATAAAAACTTCACACATGTAATTTTATTAGGTGAAAAAAACATTTTGGCCTGGCATTATTCTGGTTTGAGATATATTTGACATGGAATTCTGAGAAACTTGATATTTAAAAGAATACTCTCATGTTATATAATTCCTTGAATATGCCCCATAAGAGCTTGAATTTATGCACAACTACCGACTATTTCTTCGTAAAAATCAGTGTTTGTGTGTGGAGAAATTATTTTTCTCCTGGTCTTCACAACAAACTAAATTTTTTAAAATTTCAGATGGCCCCAAATATCTGTTGAACCTGGTATCTCATTTTCTAGTCTGGGACCATAATCCTTATTTTGACTGGACGCATGACAATTTATCAACTTTAGATTTGCAGAAATTCTATCAGAATCTTTGCTCACTGGTATTGCTAACTGTCAGCTTAGGTTTGTCTGTTGCTTTTTTTCAAGATGAAAGCATTGGATTTATGCCGAGTCACAGGAGCTTATTTTAACGTACTGTTTCATTCTGAGTGGGAAACACATTTAGAAAACCACATCAGCGCTGTAATTAAGATATCATTTTGGTAGCTTTCAGAAGAATAATTGGAGGAATCATTTTACTCAGAGGAGTATCAGTGAACAATTTATGCATCACTGTTATTGGTAAACACAGTTCTGAAGCAGTAGTGGGCAATTCCAGCAGAATACTTTGTCAGTTACACAAATTTCAAATAGTTTTGATCGTTTCCAGGAGGAGATAAATTTTATTCTTTAAATATGAACATAACAGCTGCAGCAAAGTCAAGGCTATTCAGAAATTAGTGTTAACTTGTTTGATATTCTGCTGGAATGTCCCTGGTCTCAGATGGTGTCCATAACTAAGATCTGAATATGAGCTACATTAGCACAAAGCAGTTTTTGTCTTTATATATTTATGTTTTATGATCTCAGCATTTTTTTATATATTAGTATTTGGAATCTATTAGGAAGTCTTTTTATGCATGTATTGTTGTTACAAACTGCAGCCTTATTTCCTTGGTTGCTTGTGAAATTGATTAGGGTAAAAACAGTATGGTTTTATAATATCAGCTGGTTATGAAGAATTGTGGAGATTTGAAGGTGAAGTTACACACATCTGACATGTAGGTCTACATACAGATCACTTACATTCCCTTAATTCATTACTAAACGCAGAGCAACATCTCAAATTTGATGGTTTAGACTGTCTAGATATAACATTCCACCATTAAACTAAAAGCTATTTGTCAATAAAAACAGTTTGTTTTCCCCCTTCCCAGCATATTCATTGTGGCAGGTGCTAATGTATCATAGTCATTATGTTGAGAAAAAAAATCTTCATTTCCAAGGTGAAAAACATTGCGTGTGCACTTTGTTTGTTAATGTTATTATCTTGGGCAGATCAAGCTTGGCTTTCATCTTGTGTTTTATTGCCTTATAGCTCATTCATTTGTGAACTCAAAGATGCAAGTTGTGGTGTGATGTGTAGCAATCTTCTGCAGAGAAGACACTTTTCCTGAAATTTCCAGAAAAGCAGAAATATTTGGACCTCCACAAATGTTGTAGACTCCTTTCCTGAAGTACTCCTAACACTGACTTTTCAGTTTAAGATCAACTTTTGGACGTTTCATAACTTGACTGTTCCTTTAGCATTATACATTAAAATTTTACATCTCTGAGATTACAAGCAGCTTCATCATAACATTCATGTTAAACTTTGGAACATTTCCCTTGATACAAACATAGTTTTTTGTTCTTCCTATAAAATTTTACAGCTGCAAGTTACATTTAGCAAAGTATTAAATTAATTTTTTTTTCAACTCTTGTTTATAGAATGACCAGCTTCACCTTATGTGAAAATGTCCAGAAATTTTCTCAGGCTTGGTTAGCATTTCTATTTGTAGGAACATGTTCAAATGCAGTATTTTTTTTTTTTTAAATGCAAATTTACCAAGTAGTCATGTAAATTGACCCACACCATTTAAGTATTTCATTTTGAGAAAGTTTGGCTCTATTTTTTTGTTAAATTTTGCCTGTAATGACAGAACATTGAGATCATTACCTCTTTCAATTTAGACACCATGAAAATTCAAATCAGCCATACTTTTCTGAAGGGTCCATATTTGCAATACAAATACCATCATGACACTATTGGTGTTAACAGGGCCATAATACTTCCTACCGAGTTATAATTTAGCCTTGTGCAGCAATGGAGATAATGTGTAAAACGTTATAAAGGCTCAGATTTTTGCATAATTCTTAGAAATGTCCGCGTCTTTGGGGTGTAATTTTTAGATTATTATATTTATTGATGAGGTATATTTTTAATGCTGGATAGGTTGACCTGTGTCTCTGCTAGTAGTAGTAGGGCTGTTATCAGAGTAATCTCACTTGGTATGACTGACTGCATCAACTGCCTCAGTAATTCTCTTTGGTTGGCCAGTAAAATCTCTCTTATGCATGTCATTTTTTTCAGCTTGATCTAGTTTATGATTATTTTTGCATTATCTTTGTTCTCCATATCAACTAACCAGTCAAGGACTCTTTAAATTGTAATCTTCATGGTGATGTATGTTTCTTTGGTTGGTTGTTCGTTGATGATTGGTTTGATTGTGTTCATGATGTTGCTGATTATATAATGTATGTTTTTATTTACAATACATTTCAGTTGATTTGTATTAGACGCGGTTCTATTTGTTGCAGTAGTCATCATTTGTGAAGTGAATTGTAAACAGGTATCACTTGGTATGAAGACCCTTCATTTTGATGTTGGGGGGAGACATCATTGTTGTGGGATGTTATGCCATCAACATCATTAATATCAATAATATTAGTGCAGACTCTTCATAGAATAGTATACGCATAACAAAAGAATGATGAAACATAGTGGCGCGTTGATCTTGTCAAATATACAATGATTATAATGTAAGAATGAATGGAGCATTGATAATATACTAAATAACTTAACAAAACTGTGGTAAATTTATAACTTGACATCACAGCAGTATCAGCCTCTTTATATTACCAGCACAGAATCTTTTTACTCAATCCACTTCACATTTAAAAGCTTAGTTATAATGATTCATTACAATCCTTTGCCAGTAACCATGTCTGTTTGTTACGTCTTTTTTCTGTCTATCAAGATTTGATCATTTTTACTTTGATTGGTGCTGTAGCTTAATTTTTGTTGTAAAATTTGTATTTCAATTTGTATGAATAATGATGTGTTTTGCTATGGGCCTTTTTGAATTTATTCTCCTTTCCATATATCACTTTTTGTTTGGCTTTTCCTTATGTTTCATGTGGTTGATTTGATCCCACCTGAAATCAATAGTGAAATCAAAATCATGCCAGTATTTGCTTAGGTTATTGCTGAGCTAGGCACCGGTGATTTGAAAAAAATAATTATTAATTACTGAGACAAAACTCACTGTCTCTATTACACAAAGTTTGTTTACTTGCACAGCTAATGTCCATCTTCAGCTGAGTTTTCCTCATAAGTATATTTACTTATCAAAATCCATATTATAATGATTGTATCCATATTATGTAATCCCCAAAGTTCGAATAGATCCACCTGCTTCTAGCTACAGGACCTCCCTGCTAGTGATAGATCTCACAGTATAGCTTTATAGTCTTTTAAGAAGAATTTTGTAGAAGGTTGTAGCATGCATAGTTATATTGTTAGATCCCATATTGAATGTTGTATTATCAGTAAGACCTGAGCATCAGTATTGCAAACTGCCCAGAGGGAAAGCAGCATGCTTTTCTGTGGCCACAAAAGTGCGACCTGAAAACATGGAAGTGTATGATGAGGCCGCACCAGGTTTGTACTTATGACTGTGTGACCACTCACCAAAAATGTCTTGTCATATCTTTGCACAAGTACTGTGAGCTTAAAGGCCAGCCTAGGATGTCAAAGGAAAAAAGACACTTCACTTATTTGAATTCAGTCACACACTTCACATCTGAAAAGTATTTTGCTGAATTTCATGGCTAAAACATTTCATACTTTGCAAATCATTCGTTTACTGTTCCTTCAAATGCTACAGTGCAGAAAATTAATGTATAGAAACATCTCACATTTGAAACTTCAAAGCAAATCCAACTGAATTTATTTTATAGCCATTAAGGAGGTGGGGCTTGCTTTCATATAGCAATGATCGTATGGTGCATTATTAAAAGTATAACCATGTATCAAATCAACTTACGAGTTTTTGCTGCCACAAGCCACAGTGTGAAGGTTTTTTGATGTGAGGTTGTACATTTAGTCCAACAATACAGGGTAATTCCATTTTGCATGTTCCATGTTTCATCCCTTAGAGTTTGGCGTAATGTTTCCCTTGCAGTATTTAGGAATATATTATAGTGACTTCGGTCTTTTAACATGAAATTTTGTAGCATGCTTATTTGCAGCTATAACAGCCCACCTCACTATGAATGTCTTATCCATATATGCCAGAAGACTGTGATTTCTTTAGCAGAGTTTGATTTGAAGATTTCATGAAACCACAACTTCCAGTTTTATTAATGTGTGAAGCTGCAAGATGCTCATTTATGTTGGTAGAATTACTACTGCATGTTTATTCCACATTTGCCCGAGTCAATTTTTGAGATTTTTAGAAATTTAGCACTCTCAGCAAAACAATGAGGCAGATGTGGTTTAGCTTGTAAACTTCGGATATAATGAGTCAAAATTCTACATTTGTGTAAATAGGAAAAAGAAGATAAATGGAAGATCATGCTAATACATAATAACTCAGATCTTCCCCCCTGCCTCAAAAAAACAAGATTTGTGCAAATGTGGAATGGTCGTGATGATATGAGATGATATATTAGAAGACTGTGTAATTTCTTTTAGCAGATTTGATTTCAAAATTTTTTGAAAGCACAACTTCTGTTCCTTTTAAAGTGTGAAGCTGCAAGGTGCTCATTTATGTAGCATTAAATGGGTACAATTAAAGAATTTAGTTTTCTGAATTACAGCTTTGGGCGGAAAATTCTAATGTGCACATTCCCTTACAAAGAATCCAAGATTATTACATGGACATTTCCAGATGTGCCCTTCATTCTAAGCATCTGCATGGCCCATTCCTCATAAAACCTTCTTTCTCACCTGATATTCCAACTCGTAACTAACTCCAAAAATAAGGAACTGGTTTTATCCAATGCAAACATACTCCAACATCTTCTTACAAAAGGCCTTATTTTACTTTTCTTGCCAGAATTATTTTTTGCCTAGTTAAGATATCTATGTCAGTACTCATTTCCAAATAAATTTCAGTAGCTCGGTGAAATTGTGGATGTCCTTGATGTATATTATAAAAATTTGGCAAGAATTTTGTTGAAGCAAAATAGCTGTATTTAAACAAAACCATTCAGTTTTCTCAAAAGTAGTTTTGACAGAATAGGTCCTTTTGTCAGGGTAAAAATGTTTTCTGGTCATAGCAGTTAATCAGATTCCTTGATAAACTTTGCTTTTTCACTTTATTTTGTGAATTATGTCATGTTTGCAATACACCAAAAAGTGAAAGGCTGCACATTTGTGCGTCAGCCAGTAAATACATTTTAAGCCTTTTGCCATGTATGATGTACATGTAAGTCCCAGAAATAGCATTACCAACGTTTCTGACGGACCCAAACATCCTGTTTTCTATATAATGATTTACTCTTGCATAAAGACTAATGAGCTCATGAAAAATTTGATGCGGTGAATCGGTGAATCGGCTAAGAGATAGTCTTTCAGATCCATCAGTCAGTATTCCTGGATATTTTACATCTCTCGAGTGATTCACATTCTTGGAGGTAGAACTAGATTTAAAACACATGCACGTTCAATCTTACATATGGATACACTGGCGGTGTGTGCACCCACTCTCTCGCCCCACTCTCTCGCCCCTCTCTTTCCCCCCNNNCCCCCCCCAGTTTTTTTTCCACCAAAAAAAAAAAAATTACTGCTTATAGTATAGGCCCATCACATTGGAGTCTCATTTTGCTTAGAGTTATTGTCAACTCTGCTTAATCACAGTTTTTCTTGAGTATAGAAAAAAGCTGCAGTTATCCATGACTTAAATATACAAACTAGATTCCCCATTCTGTGAATGAAAATGCTATGGGTAGCCAACATGATAATGACGCTTGACAGAAATAGGGAGTGATATCTGTTTAGAGTCGAGTTCACACCTATTTGCGCTGCAAATAAACACCCCATGAGCCAGTAGAAAGTTGACTTCAACAGCTGATGGAAAATTTAATTTATTGATTGAAATTGAAGAAAAAAAGAGTCTGTAATTTCTTTACATCTGGTAGATTATATGTGACTGTGCTCCAGACACTATCATTGCCACGCTGTGCAGAAAGTCTGAAGGCTACACAATCAGCCTTGAGGTGGAGCAGAGAAAGACTGGTACAGTGTCGCAAATTTTCCCTTTTACTTTTTAGTAGTGTGTCTATGGATGCAGTATTTCCTTATCCAAAAATGTTCTCAGTACAATGAAGATGCAATTTCACGTGTTGTGATTAAGCAAAGTTGACAGTACATTTATACATGACTGAGTACATAGAGGCTTCTGATTTTTTTCTTCTAACATATAGGCCTACAGTATTTCCTTTCAAATGAAACACGGTCTGATTTTCTTAAATTTACTGCATGTATTACTGAATTTGTTTTTCTCACTTCATACATTTCTTTTAGTGAAATGTTATTACTATCGAAGAAATTCGACAATATTTCTACTGTTTGGACCATTGTGCTAGCTATTGTATTGTCATTTTTACTTTTGTATATTGGGTGATACATAACTTATTATTTTTTAAATTGTTTTGTTTTGCGATTAAAATAAATGATATTTGATTTGATGTTTAATTCTCCTGTTGGCTTTGAGATTGTGTGCTGTCACATGTTAGAGATCATCATTATCATCAATTCATCATTATCATCAACATCATCATCATCATCTTATTATAAGAATTTTAAATTCAAGAAGTAGAACAGGTGATAAAAAATATTCGAAGATAATCATTATAACAGATCTAGTAAAGATTTTATGTAGCAAATTTTTTAAAAAGTCTTCTTCTGGCATCTCATCATCAGCATCGTCGTCGTCATCATCATCATCATCATCATCATCATCATCCCAGTATCTTTCACCATCACAACCTAAAATTGCTACAACCCTCGCAACAGCATCGTGTTCAAAGACAAGAAAGCGAGTGGAGTGTTTTCATTGTGTCCATGGCTGACAGTTCCATGTCCATGGTTTATTAATTTGACATCATTATTTTGTCAAAACATCTCCAGAATATCACTCTCTCTCTCTCTCTCTCTCTCTCTCTCTCTCTCTCTCTCTCTCTTTCTCTCTCTTTCTCTCTCTCTCTCTCTCGCCTCTTTACTCACTCTTTCTCAAACGGCCAGCCCAGTCGCTCACGTGCTCGCATGGGCAAGATACGTGAACCCTTGCAAGATGTGCTCGGGTTAATTTTAGGGGAAGGGTTAGAGCAGAGAAAGCACCCTTGAGACATTCTCTAATCAATTGAGCACTTGCGTATTAATGATGGGATCTTTTACCATCATAAGAATGACATGTACTCTGTAAAGTTGAACGCTACTAAGGATGCATACAAGACCGACGGTCCCCTGACACGTGGCTCCAAAATTCCACCGCCGCCACACAAGGTTGGCGCTGACATGCCAATTTATTCTGCCATAGCACCCAGCGAAGTGGAGTAACGGTGTGAACTGGTTCTACCGTAGCATCATAAGGGCTAATGTGGTTCTTATGGTGGTAAGAGATACCACTGTTGCTGCGCGAGCTCTAGATTATCAAAGAACTCTCCTACAAGTGTTTTCTCTTCCCTAACTTTGCTCATATCCCTAAACCACCTCTACCCTACCCCAAACATATCGAGGGAGAGTTCTACGACTTTTACCGTCAAGTCCTGCTCTCATAATAATTAGACGTCTATGCACTCCAACAGCACACATCTTTCTAGTCCTCTTCTTCTGTATTAATTCTCCTTCTGTTTTCAAACCACACACAATGTGGTTGCTTTGTCACTCTTAGGAGCAAGGCACATTAGTATCATAAATTATAATGAATGCTACTGGTCACGTGCTACGGGAAATACATCACCATAACTAATATACCATTTTGCACTTCGGCGTGCTATGTTTCATGCCAAATGCAAAGATAATCGCAGCAGTGATGCACACCAAAACATGTTCCAGTGCAAAATGATCTTAAAAAGAAAGGACTGAAGACCTGTTTGCACTGAACTTGCACAGGTATACAACTCTAGCGTACCGGTAACTCGCTTTGGATTTGACATGAAAGGCTGCACGCCACAGTGCAAAATGGGACTTTAGTTATGGTGACGTATTTCCCTTAGCACATGACCTATTACTCTCAAACCCGGAAATGCTGCAGATATCACAATGGGTCATTTTCCTCAAATGTAAAGAACGATAACTCTCATTCCTCACTGTGGGCGAAAAGGCTTCCAGGCCGTTTTTTGCTATTTGGCTTTGTAAATCTGAGAGCCAATTGTGAATATATATTATCAACTGTAGAGGCTTGTGCTTGCACACGATTATTCTCTGAGTTATCATGAACAATTTTCTAGAGCTTTTTATATGATGTTCATTAAACTATATCGCGCGCACTGTTCTTCACGCACTAAAAATCAAACTTCGAAGGGAAAGACGAAGAAGCTAAACACCCAGACATTATGGCCCGTATGCACGGTAACCATGTGAAATCCCCAACACATCAATGATATTCCTCGAAGTTATCACCAACATGTAGAGTTGGGCAACATTATGTGGAATACCCCAGCTCATTATGCCGTGTCCCTTGGCTTGACCGAACACTGGGTCGTCTGATTATATTACAGTTGGTAACTATCCTTATAGTAACTCGTTTCTCTGCTCTTCCATCCCATATGTGATATGATTTTATATTCGAAAATTAGTACAAATTTACTTGATTTTCTGTAGACATACTGTTTGAACTAGGGTTTGTCCTTATGTCTTTATCATTTTGGGAAACATGAAAAAGGGTTGTTGCGAAATGTAAGTTAAACACTGATATTATATATTGTATAGGAATCATGAACAGTCATCCCTGAAACTTGTGGTCTCAGCAGGTGGTTACGATATAATACAGATGGTTGATAGAATGATAGACCAAGTTCGAATGCATGCACAATACTTCAATGAGAGTATACGCATGGCTGGTATCTGGGGTGAATCCGGAAAACAAGGCAAGGGAGATTCCCCCCATATTACATAGTGCTTCCTGCTAGAGTACCGGCTAAACAATATAAAACTCTCAATTTCAATCAAGAATTAAAGCTTTATATATCTATCTATCTATCTATATCTATATATATATATCTATATCTATATATGCCTATATATATATATATATCGCAAGGAGTATTGGTATTAGCTTCTTTGAACATCCGATAAGTGAAGGGTGAAATTTATAAATAACATTTAGAGCACGAATTTAAAAACAAAAAATAAACAAAGAGGGAGGAAGGGAGGTAAAGATGGTTTCCGAGCCAGTGCGTTGCATCATGCCTCTAAGCCCTCGATAACAGTGTCGTCGCTTTTAGGTCCATATCTTTTTCTTTGGGCGAGCTTATCCATTGCTTTGCTTGACATCCCCGAATGTTCACCCAATGGATCGCTCTCAAAATGCGCCTTTCCTCCGGTCTTGTCAAAGGAGAGACCCCGAACTTTTCTTTCAGGCCCAGATTTCGACGTGCGCAAATGTGGGCTGTTGGTTTTCTTTTCGGATACTTGCACGGAATCCTTACCGGTCACCCCACTTTGAAACACACCCCAAAAATATTGTGCTCTCGACGACGAAGCAGCCGTAGAAAGGGAGTTAAAGCGGCTTCGATGACCCTGACCTTCCCAATTGGCAGCGTTCCGTTTCCTTCTCAGCTCACGTAAAATCCTTCGCCAAAATCTAAACGGATCCCTGGAGAAATATCATGATTAAGTTATTTCTTTTTGTAAATATGTTTAAAAGAATACAACAATATATAACCTATAGAGTCGGCGTCCGACGCTATCAGGAAGCTGCCGCTAGAGTTCCCGTGTGTGTGTGTGTGTGTGTGTGTGTGTGTGTGTGTGTGTGTGTGTGTGTGTGTGGCTTGGGTGTCTGGGTGGATGTGAGTGGCTGGATGGAAGTGGATGGCGGAATGTATGGGGTGTCTGGATGTGGGCGTTCGTGTGTGTCTAGTTAGGAGGCTCACAGAATAAGAGTGAGTCCAGAAGTATCATGAAGTAAGTGTTACATCAAAAAAGACCGTCATTTGAAACTTAAGATTTTTTTCCCTATAGCATAGGCAACTTGCGAGTGACGCTCGCTAAATTATGTCTTTGCCTAATGTCTTAGCATACATGCCATCGTTTATTTTTGCCATATTCTCCTCCGACAAAAGGCCGTTGATTAAAAGTTCTACTAATAAATTTGAAACCGTAGATGGTGGCCGTTATTATTGCAAAGCTTTTTTTTTTTTTGTGGTGTAACAAGAAAAAAAAAATCCGAAGTTTCTTACTTCCAAGCTCCGCCCACTTCCACGCGGGTCTAACGCACATGAGCAAAACACGTAGCCCTGCGCTAAAATAATCGTAACAGTTTGACAAACCTCGTAGGGAAAAAGTAGGCTATGGAGACGAAAACGATGGAAAACCACAATGTCGACATGATCATGATGAAACCATAGGTGTAGAACAGTTGGTCACAGTACGTTGGCGCATGCTTCTGTGAGAACTGTTGTCTCTTGTAGGCACCGTAGACCTTCCAGCCAGCTGTAACACATAAGATATTTAAGAATGTTGTGAAAATGTATCATATCAATGGTTGAGAAGATGGGAGGACACTCCCTCAGAAACGTACACTGGAACTGAAAACACCAACTTCAAAGGGCGTTCTAAAGGTTTGAAGTTGAAGATGCCAAATGGACCTGGCAAAAAAGGAGTGTGGAAAACTTTAAATTGTCCTTGTAAAAATTTAAACAGGCCCTGGGGGCTTGATCTCATTTTAAAATGCCCTGAATGGTCAGGAAGTGACTGCAGACCTAGATTATAGTGGGTTTTACCACACATTTACAAATTTTCTGGTTGTTGGTATGGGTGTATGGTTCTGTGTTTACGGAGCGAAGGGTCTTAAATTGTAGGTCATCGTTTTCTCGTCCAAAATCTAAAAATCCAGTAAGTCTTGTTGTTTGTTGCTGTGCGCCAATATTTTGGTGAGGGATGAAAGAATGCCTGTGTAAAATATTTTGACTGTTTTACACCTGATAGAGATGGGATGGGTGCGATCTTCATACTTGAACATTTGCAATATCGCTGAGACTTATCTAAACCAGCCCAACCATTACTTAGGATTTGCAAAGTGTTCTCAAACAGCGCTAATGCCGTCTATAGGATTTTCATTAAAAAAAAAAAAGTATTCGAATTATTATCTCGAGCAATGAATCCAAATAGGCATTCTTGAATTTGGGATGACGGGGAACAAAAGGAGAGAAAGGAGGACACGAAATAAAAGAGAGTGGAATGAGAGAATATTTGGATGGAACAAGAAAGAAAGAAAGAAAGAAAGAAAGAAAGAAAGAAAGAAAGAAAGAAAGAAAGAAAGAAAGAAAGAAAGAAAGAAAGAAAGAAAGAGAGGTGTTTTGGGGAGGGAGATGGGGATCGGGTAGGAATATCAGATGTGATTAATCAAAGCCCTTAAAACGGCAAAATGAGTGCAATATCTCGTTATACTCCAAAATCCAAGTTCTACAGGAAAAACAAAACTAAAAAATTCTCGTTTTCGTAAAACTGCAGCTAGCAAAGAGATTTTTTGGGAAGTAAGCGCTATTGCTGAATGCCGTGTAATGTAGAGTTCAGTTTGTAAAGTTAGAAGTTCCTGAGCTACCGTCAAAAATTAAGACTTTTTCGGTTTTTGTCATTGAACCTGCATGGTGCAGAAGTTCGACATGGATTCATGTCCGGAAAGAGCCCTAGTTTTTTCATTAGTAACATCTTATGGAGAGCCTGGGCAAGTGCGTGCAGTATTCCGATGTGCACTTCTATCCATATCCATGACTTGTGTTAAGAAATATTCTACAGTTCCCTATTGTATCCCCAAATTATTGAAGCTAGTGGCATGAGATTTTGACAAAATATGCCCGGTGCTGTTGGTTATTCCAAATGCCTTGTTTCAGCCAGGCTGGCGTTATAGAGGCTTCGCGTTCAAGCGACGAAGTATCTTTATACATCCCTGGGTCTGGATTGGTTTCTGAACAGACAACGTTTGAGACTGTGGAGAAGCAGTGATATATACCACAAAATTTAGACTGAAAGCAAAGATAGGGGCAATATTGGCATGCAGACAGGCAGGCAGACAAGCAAGCAAACAGGCATTGATTTGCTAGACAGGCAGACAAAAACAGACAGACACATACAAACTTACAGCCAGTTAATCCCCTAGACAGAAAGCCAGACAGACATAGCATTCAAGCACACAGACCTACCCACTGTGAATAAAACAACGGCAGCAACATAGAGCCACTCTCCACTCGACTTCCTACCCCAGCCGATGGGCTTGACGACTTCAAAGATATACCGAACCACAGCAACGATTCCCACCATTCCACTGGCCTGCAGGAAGTACGCAATGGCAGGATCAACAGGGCATTTCTTTTCGTACTTGATGCCAGCGACCACCTGAAATTTTATTTACACTTAAAGGAACAGAGATATCTGCTTCACAGCATTAAAAATCCCACATATTTTGTCATAAATTTTCAACCCCATACATGTTTCCTTCGCCCAAGCGCTTTCGAGGAAATGCAACATGAAAGTCGGGATTTTCATACTACGCGAGCCGCCATAACTGGGACATGACTTCAAAAAGCAAGGCGAGGCAAAATCTGACACTCGTTATGCGAAAACAGTTATCCACAGCCAGTTACCTTTTCTGTCAGACACGGGTATCACTGTGGTACTCACGTTAACAAAGGGAATGGACATGAAGAGGATCATGAAAGGCAGACAGAATACAGGAAACCAGGACCAGGGAGGCACGATGTGTTGGTGACGATGATAACTCCGAGACCTGCGGCGGTGTTGTGACATTCGTCGCGTCGATGAAGTTTGAGGAGGAAGGGAATCATCTATTTTTTCCGCGACACCCTTGGCCCTCTTGTGTGACACTGCTCCGTCCACCGCAGTCGATCCGGTGAGGCTACGCAGATCATTTTCTGGTCTTGTTGTTGGTCTGAGGTTCTTTCCTACTACAGAGGGGTCAATGTTTATGATAGTATTGCCAGAATTGTTGTTAAACTGAGGCAGGAGTGATAAAGTTGGCGAAGCAAACGTCCCAGTTTTTGTTCGATCTCCACCTGCTGCAAAATCATGCGTCATGGTCAAACAGACGTAAACAAGATATTTCTGGTGTCTCAGCATGGTCCATCACGTTTTATGTTCATAAATGAAAGAGGAAAAGATTTCACTGTTGTGACAATTGCTGTTTCCTTGATTTTGCTTGTTGCACAGACTGACCGCCATTTTAGTTGCAATTTCGCTGTCCGCTTCCGTTTGCACTGCGCTGCTAATTGGGAAATCCCTATGGGATAGCGACATCCAGGCATACAGCACTGTTTTTTAAACCAACATCCTGCAACGAGAATATTTTAAACATGTCAAATTTTTAAAAAATGCCGAGGCGAGTAGTAAAATCTTCCAGTAGTCTTTCATACAGGGACCAAATATAGGGATCATGTAGACACAAGCTCCCCTCCCCCCCCTCCCCACCCCCAATACATCATACAAGTCTTCGCTTCCTAGCCCAGCTCCCAAAATCACCTTCACACACCTTCCTTGCCTGTCATGACTGAAAACAAACTTTTCACCATGCTTAAATCCAGGGACTCTCCCGCCTCGTGCTTGGATAGGCGTTGAGGGACAGGGTTAGGAAAGAGAAAGCACGCACGAGAAAATTTCCAGACAAATGATAATGTCTAGATGCTGTCGCAAGAGTGCTTGATATCCTTCACCTTACTCCTACCACCAAATTCCTAACCCTAACCCAAGTGGTAGATGGGAGGATCTCGGGATATTGTCATAAAAACCAACCATGCAGACTCTAAGACATTTCTGTGGTCTGTATTACTACTAGAGCAATTGAAAGATGAGTCAGGGTATATGTGTAGAAGCATTGCGTTAACAAGCGGGAGTAGAGGGAAGGATTCGCACCATTGTAAATATAAAATAAAAAATAAAAAAAATATTCTGGTGTAACCGGGTGGAAAGGTTATAGACTAATCTCCTAGTATTCATTATGAGGGAGGAATGTGACTCCAGTTGATATTTTTTTCTATAGAAGTGTGTCGCCAAGGATCTTATCAAATAACTGTGAAGGATCGATTTTGAGAAGATAGGCCTAAAAAAAAAAAACGAACACTAGAAAATTTCATCCCTACCGGGTATCGAACCCAGGATCTCTCATCTTGCAAATCTGAATGTGATACCACTACACCATAGGGACGCTAACTTTACAGCAACTCAATCCTTAAATACCTGTTGCCTGAATATGTTCCCTAACTTCCATGTGTGAGCCTAGTGCTCACCGGTGACCCTGACACATTTCCCGACTGCTCACAATCGCTCTGAATGACAAGTCCTAGTACGTATTGTACCCCTGATCTTTAGATAGAAATTCGACGAGCAAGCAGAGGAGAGACTGCGTTTGATTCCTGAAAGAGAGAAACTTGTATAATGAAATCTGTGACTGGGTTTGTTTGTTTCTGTCTGGCTGGTTTTGTCCAGTATGGAAATCTACACCACCCACCTTATGGTGGTATCTCACATTTGGCAAGTCACCTCAAATAGAGAGGGAGGATAAGGAGTGAATTTTCGGCCCAGCTGGGATCCAGGGGATATAGCAAAGTCCTCGATCTTGTGCACTGAACCAACTTATCACCGTGAAAAAAAAAATAAGAGAGAGGGAGAGAAGTTTGAAGAAAACATTCTATAAAAATGATTATAAAACGACCATAAATAAAGATACCGGTACTTTTAAATTAGTTAACCTTAAAATATCAATTTCAAATGCACGATTTCATGATCATTCTACCATTAAAATTATTTTTATTCTGGTGGACCTTGATAATATGTACACTTAAATTCTGTAATAAGTAGGCCACTGTATAAGAATGAGAAATACTTACTGTATAGGTATGCTGCACGCAACATATTGTATGGTTCAGACTACAGGTGTGAAGAGACGGTCAAGACAAAGCTATTCCTCAGTTGTTTTGCAATAGTAGAATAAATATTTATGAAATGGTAGCCATCATGCAGGACATTTGCCCAAGTCCTCTTCCTTTCACATTTTTTTTTTTATTTCCCACCCTCTCAGTCCTGTGTGAAAACATACAATGATTTCATAATGCAAAGATTGTACAAAACAAAAACGTGTCTGTATGTTATACTTGACATTATTATTTTGTCGTGAGGAAGTGGAGTTATATAAAGAACAAGACACAGGGACTTCAGTCTGCTAAAAACTCGCTGAGTTGATTGCTTGACGGTTTACTGTTTTTTGCAATGAGATAGGGTCTAGTAACATTACTTTCGGAAATCTCTGAACAATCTTGGATGAAGAACCTCAGCGTCATTTTGAATTCGTATGAAGAATAATTGATTCTGAAATCTTTTCTCTCATTTGCAAGAATGTCGTTTGAGTGTTAAAGACAACAAATATAATATTCAATAAATAACAAAATCGTTTTAAAGTCCATAGCTCTTGTGTGTGTTTGTTTCGTCGAGGCGTTACCACAGTCAACGCCAACTTTTTAAACAGTTGCTGTCAATGTCAACAACATGTCTGCTCTTGTTTCGGTGCATGAACAACGCAGGAGGATCTAAGCTATGCGTGTCGTCTGTGGTGTTATTCTCATCGACTCGTAAGTTTTAAAATGATTATATTGATCGGAGCTTGATTGCAGCGTTGTTTTTATTTGTATCTCTTTCTGCATGGTGGAATGTTGATGCATTTTGACCTTTTGTGTCTCTTTCTTCGCAGGGTTATTGTGAGCGATCATACTAGTCTAGTAATACTACGCTCTCATTATGTAGCATGTTTACCAGTGACACACTTTATTGCGCTTGTATGGTTAGCCAAGTTCAGTGTTTCGAATGTCTTTAGGAAGACAACCGCAAATATGCGCAACTAAATAATAAAATAGACGTCAGGTGCCACAGAATGCGCATTGTTGATGTTAACAACAACAAGTTAATACATTAGACATTAGACTCGACTACGGTAGTCTAGATCTAGGCGTAGATATTCATAAAATCGTGATTGAAATGAAACCTCATGATTTTTATAAGGCTACTGAACACATTGTTTCACTGTGGCATATATACCAAATATATGGTAATACCATGCAGTTCATGATTTGAGGTTTTCCCAGGCCATCGCAACTGAAAGCAGCAGCTTTCATTTTACCGTTAAGACCTTGTAAGCTAAAAACAGATTGCTACAGACTATCTAAGAGTAATTATGAATTCTTGTTGGAAAAGATAGATTTTACTAGTGTGCAAGTCAACTTGACAGTTTAAATAATAACTTTTATATTTATCTATAATTTTTTCTCATGCACATTAAACATTCATACATTGTAGTTCGAATAAGCTCAGGAAAAAAACAACACACACACACAAAGCAGCAATGTATTAATTTAGGTTCAGTGATTGGCATTTTAATTGTTGTTCAGTCATTTTTGTCAAGCTGTAGTATTTACTTGTTCTTACATTGCTGGCATGTAGGCCCTTAGGGTTAATTGTAAATGCTGAATGTAGATTTAACTTTGCTATTTATTACTAAAAGCTTCCCATAATTTGCGTTGATGTTTGGTGGATATGTAGCTGTGATTTTCAGCATGGTTGGTGCCTGCATTTGATAGCATCAAACCATGGCTTTGAGGTCAAGGTTTTCTGCAATGTATGCAGAATGTGAGTGTTATCTGAATGCTCTTGGCTTGTTGTATCTTAATCACATATATGTGAAATCACGTTTGGATATAACAACTATATTTGTAACAACACTTTATTTCAGATCACCACCAACAAAAAAAAAAAGCACTGTTTGATGCACAAGTTTGCATGCAAAATGCATTATATTAGAAAATGGCAGAGTGTGCCACAGTAATGCACCATTATCTACAAGACAATGGCTGTATCTCTCTTTTGCATGGTTTTGTGCAAAACCGTACAAGCATATTTCTCCACTGATTTCATTCACATTTGAGTTGTGAGTCATAAAGATGACCCTTTTCAGTCAGCAACTGTGTAACTCCTGTCTCCAGTTGTAAGAATATGGATTTTTTCATAATCATACGACCTGTTTCAGTTTTTATAATGAAGTCAACATGTATGAAAATTGTTTGGTGTTTTTTCTCGCCGTTACGTTTACCTTATAATGACACATTTGAACACAATCATTACTAAAAGAGGAGTAATGTACATGAGTGGAGATGTGGTTTGTCATTTTGTTTCAAGCAAAGGATGCCTGTAAATTGGTAGGTTCTAAGACTAATATTCTACACAAATATTTTGAGTGAACCCTCTTCTGGTACTGAGTATCAGTTTACTTATAAACTGTATCAAAACAGCTGGTGAAACAACATTTTTGATTGTTTTGACTTTGAATCACAGTGGTGCACATGAATGAGGAATCTCATTTTTAATCTTTGTAACATTATAGTCAAATCAGTTCCCACCTCCATAGCTTCACATCTCTATACTGGGCAGGACGGTCAAGTAAATTTACATACCAGCACCAACCATGTGAGGCAATGGTTGGATTTTTGCAGCCTGGTGTCAGCTGATCAGTCAGCAGACAAACACACAAACCAGTAAATATCTGTAATACATTATCATGCAGCCAGCGGGTCGCTAGACCCTGCACCTCCTACTGCAGGAGTTAATTAAAAGTATATAAAAGTTGTTTTTTTATTTGAAAGGTTGGGATTAGATCTTTGCTACTCTGGCATTCATGAATAATATGTATATGCAGAAGGGTAGACATGGAATGGTCTTATTTATAAATTGTGTTTTGAAATGTATATAATATGATCAATACTTTTGCCCAGGCATGACTGGGACCCTTTCAAAATTTCATGCATGAATGAACAAATTCTTTAGAAAAGTTAATGCCTATGGCAGGACTTCAGTTGCATTACATTACAAAGGAGACAAAAACAGAAATGTGTCAAATATGCATTCAGTAAGGGCATGGAGGAGTGGGTCTAATATCCCTATCCCCACATTTGCAAGTATAAACTAGATCCAATACACTGTTATGGTACATTTCTTTATTTAGGTGTATTTTCTTTACTGTGATGAATAATGTAATGTTGATCACTGGTAGTGAAACTTCTCCATGTATCAAGCTGTGTTACGTAATATATAAGACAAGCAAATTTGATAATTTGGGAGGATTTCCATATGTGGTAACTGGCGATAAGGAGTTACGCTCGCTCGGACTGATGCTCATGTCTCGAAGGGCATTAGTGTTAGGGTTAAGGGTAGGGTTAAGGTTAGGGGGATAGGGTTAGGGTTAGGGTTGTATTAATACGTTATTCGGAATTAAGGTACTGACCATAGTTGTAGGAGTTACCACATATGGAAATCCTTGCGATAATTTTTCTTTCTTTCTTTCTTTCTTTCTTTCTTTCTTTCTTTCTTTCTTTCTTTCTTTCTGTCTTTCCTCCTTATGATCCTTCTTTCTTTCCCCCACCCTCCCTTTCTTTCTTTCTTTCTTTCTTTCTTTCTTTCTTTCTTTCTTTCTTTCTTTCTTTCATCCAACCTTTTTTGCTTTACTTGTTTGCCATGGATAATATGGTATTTTATGTGATGTCAAAAATGTCTTGCCCAAGGCCCAAATTAAAAAAAAAATCTTTCAGTTAACTTGCAACATTCTATTCTGGCACCAACTCCACCAACTCCACCTTTGCCCCCACAAAAAGATACAACTGCACACACACCCACAAACATGTGCTCGCTACGAGTGGCTCCACATGGTTGGGAAAGTATGGCACAGGAAGCACAATGCAAAACTTTGTGGGAATATGTATTTGATGCCCATAACATATAGATTTCGAATACACATTGCCTTATTGGTAAGATTTGAAACCCACCAGATGCCTGTGAATGGCAAACTACATTGGCACCCCTACTGAAAGGGTCTCACTATGCTGCTGACAATAACTATAGCATTTATCAAAATATATAGGTCTGCTTGTAGTCAGATTATAGCATGGCTGTTTGGTTTACAAAGCAGTAATATGATCTTTCATTGAATTCTTGCCTTTCTTTTCTCAAAGCTGTATAAGGCATGCCGGCCAAACATGGAAATTGTGTACATTTATTTCCAGACAGGGCGCTGCCTATATGCCCTCACCCCTTTCAGATAAAGTGCCCCAAGCTACTGATGTGGTCTAATGATAATGAGGTCAGCACATTTCCGTGGTCATATGCCTAGGGTAAAAACATCACCACAACTAATGCACCATTATGGACGTTGGTGTCCAGTCTTCCAAGTTAAATCCAAAGTGAGCTGCTGTAGAGTTGCGCACTAAGATAGGTTGAGTGCAATCTGCTAAAAAAAAAAAAATATGATTTTAGATCAGTTTGTCTGGAACATGCCTCGGTGTGCAGCTCTGGTGCAGTTGTTTTTGAATTTAAAAGAAAAGATTGCCTTCCAAGGCGCAAAATGGTGGAGAATTTGTCATGGTGGTGTATTACCTCAGGTCTCATATTGTCAAAGTTGGTCCTCATCGGAAACACTGCAATGACAAGTTGATCTTTATATATTTGTTCCTTTTCTTTTCTGTCAGCACTAATTGATTCCTTCTTCCCCTTACAACCTTTTAAATGCTCGTATTTAATTGCAGATCACTATTTGGGTTAGGCCTATAGTTTATTCTCATATTAGCTGTGGCACCATTTCTTTCACCTGAACTGTCAGTAGTCTTAGCAGTAGCGGAGGTCCTTTTCATTAAGGGCTTCCTTTGTCAGCAGTAATTCCTCCTTACCTATATTACCTATACAAAGAGACAGTTCTAAGCCGAGGATATACAATGTGAATCAGGGGTGTAGGTCATGGATGGCGGTCGTGCCCCCCGTAAAGATTTTTGAAGTAAAGGAGATACTAAATTTATTGCTTTCTGTTCGTCTCTGTCTCTCTGTCTGTCTGTCTGTCTGTCTGCCTCTCTCTCTCTCTCTCTCTCTCTCTCTCTCTCTCTCTCGCTCGCTCGCTTTCTTTCTCTCTTTCTGAATTATTCTCATTGTCTGCAACCCTACGTCCGGGTCGGAGTTACATTTCCTTCTTTCCCTCTCTCTCCCAAATTCCCTTACACTTTCTGAACTCCACGCCTGTGAAATATAATGACTACGGTCTTGATCGGCCGAGATAGCATTGATCTGTTCTGTATATTTAGATATAAATGTGTTCTATCGACGGCTTTTGTTTGGCACCCTATGTCGCAGCAAGAGTGTCAGGTTGGCTAGTCATTGACAGAAAGGAACATGTTCAGACAAAATGCAGTATGTGCTATCCAAGAGTCGTCAGTCGAATTCTTAAAAATTATTATGGCCATCACAGGCTTTGGTTTCTTAGACCCATGAGTGGGAGGCTGGGGGGGAAATAA
>JAWQUT010000206.1:1206120-1233352 GCA_033807755.1 Ellobium chinense
ATCTTCCATCCTTACTGATCTCTATTGATAATTTTTATTGTCCAGAGTTGGGAAGGTGGGTTAGGGGAGGGAAGCATTGATTCATTAAAATCTGACGCCAACACCATTTTAAATTTTAGATTTGGGGAGAGGATGAGATGAAAGGGCACTTTTTCCAGTCCCTTGCAATCTTGTCTCCTTGACGAAATGTTTAGAAACACATACCAAGATTTACCACCTTACATTTGATCTGTAGATAATTTATAAATGGTTCTTTTGATTTCTGTACAGAAAATGGAAATCATTTCACTTCATGCTATAATGCATTTTGTCACGACAGCCAACATAATGGCGTTGATCTATGATTGGCTATGTCTTTCTGTTATATTTAGAGTACTGTGACTGTGTGCCCTTCCCTCATTCAACATAGTT
This sequence comes from Ellobium chinense, assembly GCA_033807755.1. Classification (NCBI taxonomy): domain Eukaryota; kingdom Metazoa; phylum Mollusca; class Gastropoda; order Ellobiida; family Ellobiidae; genus Ellobium; species Ellobium chinense. Next base: position 1,206,532 of record JAWQUT010000206.1, read on the forward strand.
TTTATTGTTACCTACAAGGTTTTTTTTTTTTTGGCCAGCATATTTTTCCACGATATTTAGATATTAGACTTGTTTTTATTGTCAGAGAAGAGGCCGTCATATATTTTAGTGTAGGTCTCCATGCCGCATTAATGAGATGAACATAGATCTGTATATTGTATTTTATCACGTGATTCAATACGAAATGATGTGGTTACTATGGTTAAAGTTGTGGCGGTCCCTGTAGCTTGTCAGGATACAGAAAGTGACGTGGGACCACCACGAGTTGTTAAGTGCACAAGCAAATAATTTGGAAAATCAAGCATTGGCAACAAATTATAGTATCATTAAATTTACATAGTCAGTCTTATTGTTAATGTGCATTACTACCAATGTTACATTGAAGATATATGAATGTGACTGATATTTTAATAAAACCGTCACTTTACAGAAGTGGCCATAGTTAACCACGTCATTACTTAAGGAGTCCGTTCTGTTTTACACATAGACTAAATGTATTTATGTCAGAGATATGAAGACATGAAGAGTTATTTTTCTCCCCAGTCCGGCTTTCAGTGGGCTTTCAGTGCTCCCAAATGGTTTAAAGATCTAGGTAGTCTACTTTGTTTGCTGCAGCTTCATTCTCTGAGCTCTATAACACAGCGCTGTTTTGGCGTTGTTTGCATTGCCGGTAGAAGCGGAAGCAGACGATCACATAATCTGGCTTAAGTCTCCTTGTCATTACAGACGATAAAGGCTGTGTCTTGCTAGTTCAACTTTTATTGTACAGTATTGAAGTTACTTAAGAAAAACAAACCGGGGAGGAAAGGTGGGGTTTTTTATTTTTTTTTGGTGGGGGTGTTGCTCGATTCCTTTTACTTTGTCATAAGACAATACAGGATCTTAATTTATCCGTTGTTTGTGCTGTCAGTAGAAGAAGACCGTACTAGTAATCTGTCGATCACTTAACAAAATATTTAACACTAGCTTACCTCGGCTTTTGTTGTGCTAGGCTCCTTTTGCCTTTCTGTCCAATTTTCTGTTCAAACAAAACAAACAAAAAAAAAGGCTACATGTAGGCCTATTTAAAGTTTTTGTTGTCAGCTGGGTTCCCGAATGTCGAATGTAGCCCGCACAAGCCTTGCTGTCATTGAAAGGATAGTTTTCACACGAGCACAGCCAGAACTCATTATTTACCAGATCACCCACCTCCGAGTTTTACCGTATTGTCCCGCTTTTTACCCATTCATGTTTCTACCAGAAAAACTTGACGTATGATTTTAAGGACATAAGATAGGCTCAGGTTTTTGGGGTTTTTTTGGTGGTTTTTGTGGCGTTTAAAAAAAAAAAAAATTGACAGGGCTGTGCCCTTTGCCGTGGTTATCAGAATAAATCAGTCTGTGCCTTGGCTGAGTGGTAATTAATAGGTTAAAGTGTATTGCGGTGATTACTTTGAATTTCATTTTGTCTGTGCTATGGATTGTGTTATGCTGCAATTCAGCTTAGCTTGCATTGCCATCTATAGTATCAAAGAAGCTGCCTTGTCCCTCCTCTTCTCAGGAGAGTGTCCGCTTCTTATTCAACCCTCCCCCATGGCCTACACGCCCGTCTCCCCCGCCCCTCCTGGTTCTTGTATTAGCTAGCAAAATTTTCACTGTTTCCTTCACAAACATAGTTGTTATCAACAGTTGGTTTTTTTTTTCATTCGTAGCATTTAATGTGTCCTCATGGTAGCAATCACTGACGTTTTTTGTCTTGCACCCATTCAAAATCAGGCGTATGTCGCTTAACTAGAAACTGAGATGTCAAATCTGAAGGTGAATAGCGCCTGCCGGTATCAGAAGTTTGTTTGTTGAGGGAATATAAAATAAACTATTTNATACTTGCGGATATTTATACATTCAGCTTTCATGCCATACCAATTATTGATTTGGCCAAAAAAAAAAAAAGCAACTTAAGCCACAGTTTGACCGGCTGCAAGACAAGTGGATCGTCCTGAAGTGAATATCTGCCATTGTTGGCAGACATCTAATCGATGAAAAGTTAGCGAACGGTCTCTTCTTCATCGAGTTTTCACGGGTTCGTGTTTACTTTCAATTTGTCATGTCCGACGTAGTAGTCTATTCAATAACGTGCCAGGTTACTATTTATCATTGCCTCAGGGTAGCTGTCACCGTGATCTTGTAAATGACAGAAGGCTGGTTCTTAAAGTTGCTGCATTCCGTGGTCTACTGGATTTTGCCAATGCTTGTTCACATAGATTTAAAGGTTAGTTGAGCTGTTTACCTAGTTTCAATAAACCATAATATTACTACGATACCGTATTATTTAACGTTCATTCTCATAAACTTGAAGGTTTGTTGAACTGAACTGACATATTATCACGATACTGTATTGTTTAACGTTCATTCACATAGATTTAAAGTTAGCTGAACTGTTCCCTTAATTACAGTAAACCTATTAATACGATACTTTTTTATTATATTTTTATTAAAAAGTAAACTCCAGTATCCTTTTCAGTATCTGCCAACGCATTGCGTGATTTGAACGAAATAGATGAGTTCTCGTAAACCATTATTAATGTGTTTTGTTTTGTGTTTGGTGCCGTAAGCTTATAATTAATTTTTAAAAAAAAAGGATAGGCATGTCATCAAAACCAGTAAACATCTTCATAAAGTTACGCGAGACAAAACAATTCTGCAATTTGAAACTTGGAGGTCTGCCATTTCTTCCATTTGGTCAGGTTCACGATACAGTTTACATGAGGATGAATGGAGCCTTTTCTCCACGGTGGGGGTCTGAATGAAAAGTCACAAGCTTCTATAGTGCAAGACCATTTTGTGTCCTCTTGATGCGTTCACCAGAGCTAGATATAGATCTACTTAACATGGGTTTTGGTCTGTCAGTTATAGAACTACAGGTTTTAAGCGGTCTCTCCCACCGCCTCCCTCCCCCAGTTTATCCCAGCAGAAATTTATCTTGTCGCCGATAACTACAAATAATGTAGACTAAAATTGTCTGTAGATCTCAGAGACGTGGGCTTGATAAGTTTACTGCATTTCGTCGATCGGTGATTATTGCCAACTTTTCAACGACGTAGATTAAAAGTTAGCAAACAGTCTCAGTGCTGTTATTCAAGCAGAAATCTATTGTTCAAGTGCAGATCTATAGGTCTACAGATAACTAGATAACAGTGTAATGTTTCTTCCACTGTGATCAATGAAGGTGCATTCTTTCATTGGAATGTCTGAGCAAGATCCCAGACCTTCAGCCGGTAAGAGTTATTGATTTTTAGATTTACGTCGTGTGTATAGATTTGCAGCAGTGGATTGTAGTTCTCCGCCTCAGAGATCCGGAGAGTGTGTAAGTTAGTAAGTAGCTTTTGCACTATAGCTTACCTTGATACAGCCTGGGGCACAGGACCGGTTTTTACGTTGTACATGTTTGTAGGCTATATCATACATTCTGTATCGCCGTCTTATTTCGATTCCACCTACATTTTATCACTCGTTTGACGGTATTCTGCGGAATTTATGTGTTTTACCTTCGTCCTTCCATTTGCCGTGAATTTGAATGCTTGGAGTAATCTCAAAGTAACCTGAAAGCGGAAAGGTATCCGTGGTAAGTTATGAAATCGTATTCCAGAAATGTGAGATGTAAAAAAAAAATTGCGGTTGCAGTTTTTAATTAATCATACAGAGGCCTGATTCCCTATAAAACTGCCCTGTATGTCATTCTTACGTTTTTGAAATGTATCTTTGATAGAAAGATACAGCAATACTATCTTACAGGTCAGCACAGACGATGTGTAACTGTTTGTAAGACATGTTCCTCAAAATGCAGCAGCTTGACAAGCTAGATAGACCCTTAATCGTAAAAGAACTAGATCCGTTGTTGTCTGGAAATAAGTACAGGTATGAAGATGCCAATGTTTTTTTTTTTCTCTGTTGGCTATATTAGGTTTTACACCTCTCATTAACTTTTCCAGGGCAGGGTTGGGCAGATCTGAGTTCAAATGATCTCAGATCGTGATCTTTAGATCAGTTCACGTGAACTTGATCTGAGCTAAACAACTAATTTAGATGAACTGATCTTGATCTGAATTATACCTATTTTGGCTGTTTGATCTGATCTGGAATTTTCTAACTACATTTCAGCTCAGTTTACAACTTCATATCGACCTCGAAAATCAGAGCTGAAAGCCTTTTTTTTTTTTGCAGAGCGAGTGAAAAGAAAACCGTTTTAAGGATGAGCGCGGCGATTTCCACCCCTCTAAGTATTCGTCGGTCAGTCGTCGGTCAGATTTCGACATTACAACGTTTTGCCTTAGTGTGTGAAACCGTACAGGCCAAAATACTGTCCAAACATGATGTTTAGCTCTTCCTTTAAATTTTGACACAAAGAAAAATGCCCCTAAACCAGTTAGATTTTGAGAACTTAAGCAGTGAAGCGGGCTACCTAATATTTTAGGCCCTTATACTCAGTAAACAGGGTAACCTTACCCACCTAGCAACACTCACAAACTTTATACTTGAGTGGCTACACCTCACCTATTCTGAGTCTATACAATATGTATTTGCACCTATTTAAACCTTTGAAATTAAAATCCAACCCCTTTCCCCCTCTCCCCATGGCCAGTTTTCTGATTTTTTAGGGACTGTTTAAAATTGCATATCAAAATGCCAGGTGTTATTGGCATCTTCATACCTACAGTAGATGTTATCACAGTTCTCTTCACCCCCCCCCCCCCCNCCCCCCCCCCCCTCGTCTACAAAGAAGAAGATGAGGGGAGACCATTTTCTGTCCTTTCTTACGCCGGCACAAGGATTTTCATGAAGTATCCGCTTTCTTCTATTCATCACTGAGGCTCCCACATCTCACTGACTGTATTGACAGTTGAAATTCAGACTTGTAATTCTTTTCTAAGGATTTTCCCACAACTATCATTGTAAGCTTACTTATTGTTTGTCATTTTCAGATAGATGCATGTAGCCAGATTATGTCACAAGACGTTTTTCGTATTTACATTTTGTTTTAGATTGCATTTTGCGCTGCAAGCATTGCTCTCTCTAAACTTTATCAATGCTTTACCGTAATAAACTTTTGTCTAACTGCTGGCAGTAGAAAAGTGAGGGGAGAACTTTTCTTTCCGTTTTTGCTTTGTTTTGTTTCGTTTTTCTCCATAGAAAAGAGGAAAATACGTTTGTGGCAGAATGGTTTCTGAAGAAATGATTGTGGGGCAGGAAGGAGAAGGGTTGGGGACAGAGGAGGGAGAAGGTGCCCTAAAGCTATCGGGCCTTTCTAAACAAGGGTTTTAAGTTTTGTGATGGATAAGTGGGAGAGGGGAAAGGGGTAAATGTGAGGGTGGATATCTTTCCCAAATATATTGCATTATATATTAATACCTCTCATTAACATGCCTCCTTCCCTTATGTTCTCGAAAATCTTCATCTGACCTCATCAGAGTTAATTGAGAATTTGCGCATTAACGATGGGATCTTCTTACCATCGTAAGAATTACATTAACTCTACACGTTGAACGCTATTTAGGATGCATTCAGCACTGATTCTCTAATGTTGTAATTCTTTCGATAGTAAGAGATCCCATCGCTAATGCGCAAGCTCTGAATTAGTTTCTTCTTTTCGCACTCTTGGAAACCGTCTCTCAGTGCTGTTCTAAAATCCAGTTTGATGACCTAAAAGTGTTTGAACACAATGGTTAGTACTCGTTGTATCGGAAATCATGATTAGTCTAGGCCACTCTCAGGCCTGGGCCACACGTAACATGTTTATGAGGAGAAGCGAGCTAGAGAATAATGCGCTGAAGAGAATTTATTTATGGCCCCGTGGAGTGTCTGTAATGACCATTGACATAATTGTGCGGTCACTGTTAGCCACAGCTTCCAGATACAACGAGCCTCTATCTAAAGACTGGACCAAAACATGTGAAGACTTCCCATAGGAAGGAGCCCATCAGATTTTCCCGAATATAGCTATAAGGAGATTCGCTCAGTCCGTCTAAAGATTGACAAAGCAGAGGCAGTGAAGGGGAGCAGGGGGCTATGGAGTGGCCTCGAGGTGTTAACAAATTGACGAAGAGGTGTTGTAGAACAATTCCGAGCTTTCAACACATTATGTTTAGACGATTAGAGGAAGCAGAGCCCTGTTGAGTAACATCCTTCAGGTTTGAACAGGGAGAGTGGGGCCTTATGGAGCAACTCCGAGTTTTTAAAAGCGTTTATACGGAAAGGGAGAGCAGGACCTAATGGAGTGACTTACTTAAAGGTTTTAAAAGAAGGGGGAACCAAAGCGTTATGGGATGGGGTAACTCTGAGGCTTTAACATATATTCATAAGGAGAGGGGAAGCAGGCCCTCATGGAGTAGCTTTGAGCTTCTAACATTAACAGATAGACGGAGAGAACTGAGTAAAGTGACGATGCCTCTGGGGCTTTTGTTTTCTTCGTGTGGTAGTCCTGCTGTTTTGTTGAATTGCTATTTTGAATATCCATATACCCGTCAGTGCGATCTTGCTTGGCATAACTAATAAACTTGTGAAACATATTTGCTTGCTTGTTTGCTTGTTCACAGGAGAAGTGGAACGGCAGAAAATCACTGTTTAAAATTAACAAAAAGACAACAAAACATTTAAGTAAAAATGACCCGTAATAGCCACTTTTGTTCTTTCTATCAGGGTTTGACATAAGAATTTTTTTTTGTCCACACCAACCCGTCCTCGAAATGGCCTGAAGCCAACGTCTGTTGAAATACTGGATTGGAATAAGTATTGATTTGTCCGTAGGCGAGACTTACTTTTATTTTATGGACGTCTGATCTGCAGTGGTCTGGTAAAACCTAGTAAGTGCGTCTGATCATGGAAAAAAAAATCTTGCCCATTTCTGCTGTGCAGTGACAAATCGCCGCACAACAATCACAGAGCCAAATAATGATTATACATGGATAGTGTTTTGTCTTTGCATGGCAGATTAGGATTCTTTGATCTAATTTGAATCAGGAACAAAGAGGAGCTATCCACATCTTTATTCGACTTTTAGGAGAGGCATAACTTAGTGAGTCTAAATTCATGTTTCTATTGCGGCCAGAAAATTGACATACTGGCACTTGTGCTGGGTTTTATGAGATGACTGGAGCAATATACCGTTTAGTACTTGCATTTGAGCTCTACTGATTTTACTTTCCAGGCCATCAGAATGACTGTTAGATGAAACTCGACAAGGCCTAAGAGGAAAGAAAAGGAAGAAAAGAGTGAAGACAAGGTCAAGGCAGCCATGGCGTTCGTTGGCACAAGTGACGATTTTGAACTAGATGATGATGGCATTTTGCGAGATTCTATGAGTGGTGAGTTTCACTTCCATACCTATTAGTGAGTCACTAATAGTGACCATAAGCAAAATAAAATTATAGATGGAATACATGGATGAGGAAGGGATATCCTCAGGACGTTTTTTTTATTCCCCTGGGTTCCCTCAACCTCTAGTGAGTATGCAAGGATGGTTTACTCTTTGCCTTCTATAGGGATAATTGCATTGAAGAGTAAGAAATTGATTGCCATCTCTTGTCTGTCTATAACTATTGGTGAGTGAGAAGAGATGGTTAACTCACTGCCTTGTGCAGGGTGAGTGTATTGAAGAGTCAGAGAATGATGGCTTCTTTGGCGTGTTTCTAACCTCTGGTGAGTATTCAAGGATTCTTAACACTTTTATGTCCTCGGCCCCTATCATTTTGTAGTGAAATAATGCATGGAAATCATCCCAGCTTGATTGTAGTATTGTTTCGTCAATATGACGAGTGTTGTGTCATTTTATTGTGATGATTACCTTTGTTTTATTTTATAAATGTGATGTCTATTTATCACTGTGACTTTTCTAAGTTTGACCTTTATATGGAGGAGACTATTGACTGCATTTATCCATGATATGATTCATTGATACTTGAAAAGAAGAATCAATAGAGACATCATCAGAGTGTTTCTGGATGTCGTTTTTGACACATGCAGTTAAAATTTACCTGTGTTGGAGTATAATGCCACAAGCCATAAATCATGTCAGATTCAAATTTTGATATCATTTATCTAGAATTTTAGGCGGATTCTGAGGAAAGCATCCTAATTCATGTGTAAGTCAAAAATTTAAGCACACAACAATTTTTTGAGAAATTATATCTTTTCATGCTGGTTCTCTTCCTCCCCTCCTTTAAAAAAGGCTGCACATGATCCTGTTTTTCTAAGAACTTTGTTCATGTGAAATACAGTGTTATATCAACCTGCATCATTACAAACACATTGTAATGAAAATGGGCTAGTTTATAAAAAATAGGCAAATACATAATATTAATTGATTCAGGCCCTTTTTCTGACGATGCAGCACACTGATAAATAGTGATCAGAATCATTATGGAACAGTGAAGTAGGTCATAGGAAATGAGCCATTAACACTCGATTGGTCAGAGGTCCTTTCTGACGTGAACCGACTGGTTGACACATATTGACTAGAGATCATTATGAAGCACTGAACTGGCAAATGGGCCCTAAGCAGATTGGCACTAGTGGCACCACGGAATGTTGTTAGCACGGCCATGCTTCAGTTGCTTAATTCCTTGGTCCAGAAAGGACAAGAAAGGAGAGAAAGAAAGAAAAGAAAGATTGAGAATTAAAAGGGGACTGGGTTGTGAGAGAGAGAGGGAAAGAAAGAAACTGATGAGACCGAGAAATAGTACATAAATGGGGAAGGAATAAGAATAAAATTAAGAGATAGACAGTTGTCATCATCATCATTATCATCATCATTGAAAAAAGGAAAGAAGGCGTTCTCCACCAGAAAAGCTAGGCTTTAATTGAAAAAACAATCCAAAAAACAATCCAAAGTTTCGGAACTAGTATGTTCCTTCGTCAGGGATACTACACAGAATGACATGAATATTAAAGATAAACAACAAATATGAGAAGGGCGGACAACAATTCAGAACGGAGATGAGAAACGTTTACAAGAGACAAATATAGTCACACACAAAAAAATAGGAGAACAACTCGTGCGCGGGGGAAAGGGTACACTCATTATCATCATCATCATCATCATCATCATCGTCACTCAGTTTATTCCACAGATGATCTGATATAGTAGAATATAACATAAAAATTTTACTGCAATATTTATATTTTGGCTGCAAAGCCTTCTTCAGGGTGAAGATGATGATGATGATGATGATAATGATGATGATAATAATGATAATCATCATCGTCAGTGTAAAATAGGCACATATGAGAGAGTTCCTAGAAATGGTAATATCTCGGGATTGTTCCACGGTTGCTCTTGTTTTCCTTGATAGTACCCCTATCCCTAACTCTGCTCCTACCCGCAATTAAAGCCTAAGGTGGGAGGGTCCTGGGATAATGCCTGCGAAATTTGCTAAACTTCTGGGTTCAGCCCGAGTTTTGTGCAGTGCCTTGTGAAAAATCGGAACTCTCTGTTGTACATTGGTTTAACTGCAACTTTTGTCCTGTTCCGAATGGGTTCTGAATATAAGCAAACTTGACTTCATTTTCTACTCCTTTAGGTGCGGATCTGCTCATAGATGATGATGGCATCATGCGAGATGATGACCTGGACATGTACAAGCATGTGACCCGAGGTCACTGGACAGATTCCGGCATTGGTGGAGACAAACAGTCCAGCACATCCACACTCCAGCATCTACAGAACAGCTTTGAGGAGGACTTAGCTCCTATAGGGGATGAGAGTATCAATATTAGCGAGTTTGAGGTAAGTGATTATAATTATCCATTGTGCACTCACCATTTCCATGATCATAATAATAAATAAATAAATAAATAAATACGACTTTATATGTAAATACATAATATTACAAATGAAATACATTACAAAGTCATTGCTGGTCGCCAGCAGTGCAGCGCCCTGGTCCCCCCAGCTCTAACGCCAGGTACTCATTTATACCTGAGTCGAGTGAGGAAATGGAAGCGAAGTGTCTTTCCCAAGGACACTACAACGTACACCGCCCAGCTCGCGAGTCAAACACATAAATCTTAGACTTGAAAGTCTTCATTTTTTGAGTAACAAACCGCACAGTCACGCTGTCTCCTTCATTAACCTTTTCATACTGCACTACTTACAGCTCTTGTATTTCTGCTGAATACTCTTACTGACAGTGTCCATTCTCGATTTAGATCAGTATTAAAAATGGTTATGAAACAAAATGTTAATTAATCTGCTCACAGGAGCAGTATGAAGGTTTAGCATGCTATGTAGCAGTTTTAAAAGGGGGTGTTCACCAGAGGCGTGGCGTAATGTGAAAAGCTAATTTAGCAGTATTTACAATATTAGCAAAGAATTTTTAATGTATATTATGTTAGTAGTATGTATTATCTTCAGAAAAGTCTGCCTGTGATTAATTGTGTGATTGTTTGTGGGTCACATTTCTTGTCCCTAAGAAATGATGAAATTATTCTGGGCACTAAAAAGATTACAATGCAAAGTTTTATTTGGCCCTAGGCCAATAGCATAAATCCAATACATAAATTACAATATTCAGGTCTACTAAGTTCGTTTACATAAGCCCAGACCACAACTGTGGTTCATTGGGGAACGATACAGTATACGATGGGTTAGCACATGAACATTTAAACATTATTTCAATTCAGTCTAGTGATATAGAAGGAGCCTGTCTGCGCAGGACAAGGAATCAGAGTTGGATCCAGATTTGCAAATCTTGGGTAGCTGAGATTCGTTCTTAGATTCATACGTGCCTAAATAAAATACTTGCTCAGGCCTTGTTGTGGGATCATCAGTATGAGTCTTGATTTCATATCCTAGGCTTCCAAAGATGACCTCAGTTTTGACCAGCAAGATGCAGAACATGCTGGGAATGAACGCAAGAGAGGAAAGAACTCCATGGATTTACTGGACACAATGGAGAGCACACTGGATAAACCTCAAGATTATGAAGATGAGCCACCAGTGAAACAAGACCGCAGGGTGAGTAAGATTTACAGTATAGTACAGCAGAATCTGCATATGTGACCACCTATGTTCTACATGAACATGGCTGCTTTACGCAGGTCAGTTTTTAGGGGGGGGGCTGGAAAAGGAGGTGTGAGGGGGAGGGTCAGAATGTACAGAAAACTTTTACCCTCTGGTTTGAAAGTTATACCTTTTTCACAACCTTGGACTCTTGAGTTACACATTAAAATGACAAACTGTGTAGTTAGACTAGCAAAATGATACCCTTATTTCAGAGAAATTTAAATTCTAGACTTTTGGTAGTAGACTTATATACTGTTGTTTCCTATGTTTTATATTATTTGGGACATGGGAAAGGGCTGTTGTGATCGTTTTAAACAGGTGGCCACAGTAAGGTGGTTGAATGAATAGGAAAGGTGATCGATCATCCTTGAAACTTGGTTACCTTCTCAGGTAGTCGCTTCATATAGGTGGCTGCCAGACCAGATTGGACTGGGTATTCCCAAGAAAGGAAGAAAGGGAAACTTGTCATGTAGCTTTGCAGAAAACTGGTCTTACACTGTCCGGATATGTTCTTTACTTGAAGCAAATTGCACTCAATCTTTTTTTTTTTGTCGGAAATGATGCATAGGAAACCTAACTCAAAGTGAAATTTATTCTTCTTCTTCATAAAACGTAACTCATTAGCTAATCTTACCACATGACAGCAAGCATGTGCATGTTTGCTCCGAAAAGTTTAATGTGGCCTTTTTTTTTTTTTGGTCAGCATTTTAATTTCATATCATTGTTAATGTTATGTTTCAAATTGCACTATAATGTATGGTTTCTTGAACTATGCAATGTTATGCTAATGTCTTGCACTGATGGTTACTGCCAAATATTCAGAAGCGACTGAACATAGTCACAGATTCAGGGTCTTAAGGCAAACACTGCATGATGTTTCATGTTGTGTCATCCTGGTTGAACATCTTATCAGGTTTACATAGAAATACGAATCAGGAGTGAATAATGCTGATGAACTTGAAAATATATATTGTCACCATGTTATGAAAATGGCCTAAATTACTTTCCACACTTCTAGAGAATGCAAAGGAATATTTTTTAATGGTAAAGCAAGAAAAAAAAATCAATGTGGATTTTTGCAATGGCAGTTTGGGCGGGAAAATATTGGCACATTTTAATTTTTTGGAAGTGTCAAAATGGGTCTTGATCTCATATTTTAAGGTGGCCAAAGTCTGTTTTAGATTCAGTTGGTGCAGTGTGTAAATTGCTTTTTAAATATTATTATAATTTCAAAATATCCTACAGGGTGGACATCAAAATGGTCAAAATGCAGGAGATTTTGACCAAGTGGCAGCAGATTTTGACAATCGTCAGCTGTTCTCTGAAGAATACTACCAGCAGCTACGTGACCTGGGTGTGCTGGTGGATGGCGCTGACTTGTCCAGAGACTCGCTGAATGAATTTGAAGAGATAGAATCCCGTGTGGCTTCTCGGATGGATGATGAGGATGGGGATGAACACAAACATTCTCGAGATTTGATTGGGGAGTATTTGGAGAGCGAGTATAGAAAAGAGGCGGAGGATGATTATGATGAAAAGGAAGGTGAGGAAGATGAGAGAGAGAATGGTCAGAGAAGACCTGAATCTCGGCAAAGTGATTCTGGAGCTGGTATTGATCCCCGTTCTCGTGCTAGCTCAGCTCGAACTCTCAGCAGCCGCAGTTTTCCAGATGAGGTGGAAGACCCTCTCTCCCAGAACTTAGGCAGTCAGGGTGGGTCTCAGTCACAGAAAATGTTGGCAGATGATGATGAAATTTATGACATCACCAGCCGTATTCTTCCAGCCTCACCTGATGATATTAAAAAAGGCGGTCAAGGTCCTCAGCATCGAAGAGGATCACAGGGAAGTAAAAGTGGATCCCGAGGTCCCATGAATTATAGCCGTGGAAACACACCCAGCCCGGGTCCATATGGCAACAGGAGACAGGATGACGATGCCAGGTCAGTCCATTCCGAGTCAGCTCATGCCCGATCACGCCCGTCTTCCACCACAAGCCATCTTTCCACAGCATCTGATTTGGTCTCTGCTAGGCAAAAGAAAGCTGAGGCTGAAGCAGTGCAGAGGATGTCCAAAGCCAGATCACAGGAGAGTTTCTTCGAGGAGGGTCAGTTGTCTCAGAAGTCTGGAGAAAAGACTCACCAGAAGCGGCTTCTCCCCCAGCCAAGCAGCTCGGAGCCCAGCCAGTCATTCAGAGTGAAAAGCAAGAGCTCCAGCAATATTGCTGCCAAATCTGGCCCTGTCAAACCCACACACATGTCCATGTCCGAAATAACTCGGCTGTCAAATCTTGAAGATGCAAGTGGGGCTCTAACAGGGGAGGAAACTTTTGGCGATGTGTCCAGATTGGACGAGTCTGCAGGTGAGCTGACTGAGCGTCTCACGCAAGAGGCACAGAAACGTAAACAAGCTACAGAACTGGTCCAACAATTGCAGAAGGATTATGACAACCTGCTGACCAAGTACGCACTGGCGGAGCTCACCATCGATCAAATGCGACTTGGGGCTAAGATAACTCTGCACACTGATTCCCCAACACCAAACCAAGCCCAGTCAGGGATGGTCTCCCCTGGGATCAGCCAGGCACCCCAGGTTCTCTCCCTTCGCCAGTCGCCAAGTCAGGGGATTCTCAGGAACTCACCGTCTCAGGGCATGATGGGCCACATCAGTCCGTTCACAGGTCAGTTTTTTCTTTACGACGTTCGTGAACAAATTTCGTTCTCTTCTTCCATTCCTGTCAGTGCCATTGGGTTTGTTATCTTGTTCACCTGCATCATCATTAGCCTTGATTTTATCATCACTTCCCATCATCACTGCCACTTTATCCATCATCACCACTGTCATTCTTATCATTCATATCAACACAGTGGCTTCATAAAACGTAATCAGCTTTGCATAATGTCAGTTCTGTGGAAATACGGTAAAAATTGTGATTAAAGGGAGTCGTGATTATCCACTGACTTTATGTCAGAAGCTGTGGTGTTCTTCTATCTAGAAAAAGTTGGACGAAATGGAACTTGCATTTAAGAAAATTGCAATGTACAGGAGTCAATTGTATTAGGATAACCAAAAAAAAAGAAAATACAGGAAAGCCCGTAGAAGAATTTTGTCTTCATTAAGTCAGTATGAATTCCGATCAGCGAAAGTCAATCACAAGAACCAGGTCACGAGAGAAGATCAGTGGGCTTTGACAAAGAAGTCGTTCAAGAGGTCGGGTTTGATTGTCTGTGTCAGAGGGTGAAGGAGCAGAGTGGAAGATTACCTATTTGTTTGATTCGTTGGAGCCATTGAGGCAATTGATTTGATTCGTCATTGTTAGGAGGCGGTACAGTATTGCTTTAGGGGGAAGTTTCTATTTAAGAACAGTACTGGAACTCTCCCAAGACATGATTGGGTAAGGTTTAGGAGCAGGGTTAGCGATAGGGTTAAAATTAGGATAAGGTGAGAGAAAGAAAGCACTCTAGGGAGCCGAGAAATGTCGTTGGGCAGTATTGAATGGTATGAATCAGAGCTTCGGTATAGATAATTAGTGTGTACTGTATTTGGCATGACTTCTTGAATCTTCTAACTTCCCTGACTAATTTTTGCTTGTAGCCAAGAATGACATTTTCTATTTCAAGAAATTATATGTGTGGCCCATGTCATAGAACCTTAAGAGTTCAGGCACAGTTGGCTGAATTTAACCATTTTTCGCTTCTTATGAATTACTGAAGCTTTGACATGTTGATTATTTTGGCGTCTTTTTTTTTTCTAAATGCGTAAATGGTTTGTCATACCGTTGCGAGAGGAAGTTCACTGTCTTGTGTTCACCGACACATCGAGGATGAATGACTTGGCTGTTCACATCTGGAGGACTTAAAGGTCGGTTAAATCGATGCAAGACCTTGTTCTGTTAGTAGGAGACTGTAACGGAGAAATAGATGGTCCTTCTAAAGCATGCCTCGTAAAGTTTGAATTCTCAGTTTCCAGTAATAGAATTAAACAATACACATACATATATGTCTGTTTCGTGATGACGATCATTACGCGCAAACGTAACACCGATCAATGACTAATGACCACATGATGACGTAGTAATGCACACCGGACTGCGGTACTCCCTACCCCTTGCTGCATTAAGATTTGCGCGCAATTGTCAACGGTGCTGGTAAAGGTAAAAACTGGTAACGGACACCAAGAATATGTACCGATATATCTGACCTTTAAGGTCGGGCCACTGGTCAGACTGACTCACAGAGCCCTCGAGTAGCGTAGCTCGGCAAATCTTCTCATAGGATTAACGCTTGGGATAATCCCTCGTGTCTCGGCTGTTTTCTCTTTTTCTTTCACCTGTGAGGAGGAGCACGGAGCGCGTCGTAGCGGGTTAAGAACTCAGTGTCAAAAAACAATGGTGTATAGAACGTATCTGAGCAATTCCAGCAGAATGCCACGTCAGTTTCGCTAATTTTTTTAAAGCTCTGACTTTATAGCAACCAATTTCGGTTTATATTTAAGTAGTAAATTATTCACACTTAGAAACAAACAAAACGAATTGATTGATGTAAAGTCAAAGTTTTTCAGAAATATAAGCAAAACTGATATGGTATTCTGTTGGAATTGCCCCGGCCCCCATTATACCTATTTTTTTTTAGGTCTTACTTTGTCGCACTGAATGCCGTCCACACTTTTTTTTTTTTGAGGTTCTTCTGTTTGTATCTTTGTTTGTTATTTGAATAAGGAACTTATTGTGTACAATCTCCTTTTTCCCCGTCCTCAGCCCCGAGCGTTTCTGGAAATGTGACTGGTTGATTTCATTGGCTGAAAACGCGGGCGGCCATTTATTTTCCGCTTTAACGTCGTGTAGTGATATTAAATCTAATCACATGCATTTTTTGTGTCATAAGATACACTTTCACGAATTAGGAATGCGTGATATCGCTTGGTTGGTTTCCTGATTAAAGATTCTGTTCAGTATGAGACGATTTTGCGCATAGGTCCCGGGATTCGTTTGTGTGTGTGTGTGTGTGTGTGTGTGTGTGTGTGTGTGTGTGTGTGTGTGTGTCTGTGTGTGTGTGTCTGTGTGTATTTTACGACCCTTTTCACCACGGTTATATGGCTGTATCAGAAACGAGAGCTGGACTTTCGGAAAAGAGGGTGCCTTTTATACACCGTGAAACATACCCGTGGAGAAATCAGGATTCGAACCCAGGACCCATAGTATCAACAGACACGTGCTGTATTTCGCGGCCACCCAGCAGGGTTGGTAGAGGTCCTTAAGTCCTTACAGGTCTTTAGTTGTGATAAACAGGTTCCTTTACCTTAGGAAGTCCTTCAGATTAACACTTCGGTCCTCTGGTCCTTATTACATGTACAGATGTCTTAACTACGTTGGCCGTGTTGCCGCTAGGCCGTCCCTCACGCAGCAACGGTAATCTACCGCGTAGATAATAATAATATAATAATAATAATAATGCAAAATCTGGTATGCAGACTAATGCCCACTCACGAGACTTCGCATTGTTGTTACCGCTGCAAGCCCGAACACTCTAGGATATTCTCAGCTCCCCGAAGAACAATACAGTGCTGCTGTCATTTACAGGAGCTGATTACTAGCATTCTGATACCATCTTCCACTGCTTATAGCCAGTTATCATTTTATAGACGAGTGGAGTGGGGAATTTGTAGATGAAATGCATTCTTAAGGCATTTACGACGTGACCGAGGTCGGGAATCGAACCTACGATCTTTTTAATCTTGAGCCCAACGCTGTAACCATTTGGCCACCCTGTAAAAGTGAAAATGAATAGGGCAAATGGTTTTTTTTTTCTTTTGAAGTCACAATACTTCCTGAGAAAGTCATTAAAAACCCTTAATCGTTGTCCTTAAAGGGACAGGATAGGTATTTGCTTCACAGCCTGAAAATCCACATATTTTTTTCAAAAACTTAAACCGTGTACATTTTCCTTCTGTCTAACCATTTCTGAAAACAAACAACGAAAAAAAAACACCGCTTGAATGTCGACATTTTCATCTATGCCGCCATTACTCGCGCTGTGTGACATCATAAAGCGAGAGAAGCTAAAAGACGATTCGTGCCGATTCATTTGCAAACCGTCTGGACCAATCGTCTGTTAGACAGTCTCACTTTGTGACGTCAAGCGGCACGAGTAATGGCGGCTCGTGCAGGGTGAAATTCTCGACATTTTAGTGGAAAAATAACATGGACTTATTAGATTGTGAAGCAAATAACTATCCCTGTCCCTATAATTTTTGTTTTGAAATTTCTGTGTAAGTTCATTCTCACTGACCGTCTATTAATTGGACGGCTTTCTGACGGCTGGTTACACTTTACGGTTCTTTTTTTCTCCCCTGGGTTATATAATGGCAGGTGATTCGCGTCAGGAATTAGGAATGGATCTGTGAATAAGTAGATATTATCTTACTTCTGTACCGTATACGTTGCTGGAAATACCTCAGAGGAATTAAAACCGTTTTTTTCATTTGCCCGAAATAAGCGGATATAGATAGGCTTCCACTGTACGTTCCATCTAGTAGCGGGTGTTTTCCTTAGCCATACACCTCATTTACTGAGTCAAGTACGGTACCGCAAGCATGCACGTCATTTGACGAGGGAATTGTTATTTTCTATTATAGATCCGAGAGGGGAAAAAACACAGGGAGAAAGCATGTCAATTGTATTACATAGATTAAACTCTAACGCTTTACGCGCCCCATTGTTTTGCAACAACAAATGGTGGGAAGAATGAGCCCCTCCAAATATTAACCCTTCCTTACCATTCTGTCCCGAGGGGGTTAATCGTGTTTTCATATAACCCAAGACCCCACCGTAATGGTTTTGTAGGCAAGTTGGTGCAGACAGACTCAGGCAGCGGTTTGTTAGCGAGTAATTTTCACTTTGCTGTTACGATCATGACTGTGGAGGACATTTCTTGAATAATTTATTGCAGTCCCAGTATTGCTGGATATGTCGAAGTGTATGTCGTCACAAAGTGATCTAGATCTAATGGCCTCGTAAATTTTTATATCGGAAACAAATGTGTCAATCTGGGCCTTTCACTAGGATTCGGAGTTACGTCCTTATGCCGTCATAGTGGGCTCTTTAGAGTGGGTGTTTCCAGAAAACATACATGTACCTGGCGTTTTGTATTTTACAAGGAAAGGAACTTTGATGATAACATCATAGACGTGGGCTTCAATGTCCAAATTATCAAGTAACCACAGGCCTCTTAAATTGTTTAATTTGTTTTATTGAAGACGACGTGTCAGAGTGGGCAATCTTCTGGAATTCGGAGTTGTGTACCTTGATTTGTCAACGTGAGTGCTTCACAAAAGGTGTTATCCAAGACCTGCATTTTGTTTAATGTGAGAAAAGGAAATTCAGACTAGCAGCAACAAAGATGTCAACGCTGTTGTTCAAGTCATTGAGCCATCTAGCGGCCTGTTACGACATTCATCATGAACACACGGTCAAAGCAGGCTACTTTCTGGGATTCAGAGTTACGTTCTCTGGCTTGTCAGCGTAGGTTTTCAGTTCTTCACAAAAAGCAATACACAAGGCAACGACAAGGCGTTGTTTCTGTAGAAACATAAAACAACATTCAGGATAACAACAATTTAGACCAGACGTCGACATTGTTGCTACGCATTTGTGCGACGTTTGGACAAAACGGAAACAAACTGTTGGAGCCTATTGGCAGGGGATGGCGCCTCTACATAGTCTGATCAAGAAAACCCATTTAAGGTCAAAGGATGTCGCTGGGGGATGACTTTCATGTAGCACCACCTGCTTTCGTCCCAAACTGTTTTAACCGATAATGTGATTTCCTTGTCGCCTGCCATGCTCGGAGACCCATTGTTATTTGATCCAGATCCAGTTGTCAGCCATGTTTCTCCGCAAACCACTAACATTTTGTGATAACTTTGGAAAAACGTCTTTATTTTTTTATATTCTTATATTCGAGTACATAGTGTTTTGAACTAAGTTAGAGAGGCAACATGAACATTAGAATATTGTTAATACTTTCTAGACATTTTAATGATTAAGTTTCCAGGAATGTTCGAACGTTCCAGAACCATCCTGCGCAGACTCATAATACATACATGTAAGACGGTCGAGAATTTTCACAAAAGACCATGGTATGCAAAGAAGAAAATTGGACTTTCTTTTTGGGCATGACTTCATGATAACAGAGACGTCATCTTACACCATTAGCACATGAGTGAATAGAATAATCTAAGATCTTAGGATTAGCGAAGTCATCATGGTGGCCAACGCCATGGTAAGGGAGACAACTAAATGGCGAAAATCTCCAGAGTTATCCACCATTCAGGAAGTCAGCCACTGGATAGAGGATGATAACGGTGAGGGCTTGTGGTATTATCATCAGGGCAACATTATTTCTACCGTCACCACCATTATCACCACCACCACCACCATCACCATCACAACCATCATCGTCAGTATTAATAAAGAAGTCAGAATTCCATGAAGTGGATTATACTAATTCGACATTCATCAGCTTGCTTGTCCGTCTGTCTGTCTGTCTGCCTGTCCGTCTGTTTTTCTGTCGGTCTGTCTGTTTGTCTGACTATCTGTCTGTCTGTCTGTCTACCAGCCTTTCTGACTGCCTGCCTGCCTGCCTACCTGCTTGCCTGTCTGTCTGTTTGTCTGTTTGCCAGTCCGCCTGTCTACCAGCCTATCTGTCTGTCTGTCTGTCTGTCTGTCGGTACGTCCGTTCGTCCATCTGTCCAACCATCCTCCACTCCCACCTCTACACCCTCCTCATTTTATTTTTTTGCCTCTTTACTTTTGCAACTCACCTCCCATTCACCTCCTCTCCAGCTCTCCTTCCACTTTCTCGCCCCTTCTGTTTTGATATCTCCCATATATATTACCTGGATATTTCTCTATTGTAAATTTCAAGTTCTGTCCGCGCCAGTGCTTGCTTTGATTACAACCCCTTTTTTTGCATGCGGAATGAAAACCCCTGCCATACAATAGTGCTTGTGGATAAGTACTTTGTAATGCCTTAAATCCTGAAACTGCGATCAATCTGCTATAAATCACTTAGACCTGTTGACAATGTGATCTGTACACAATAACGTTGTTCTGTGAAAATAAGTCGTAAATGTGTGCAGATGAGATAAACGTTATACTGACTTCTTGGACTTTTTATCCGAACAGGAACTCTTGCCTTCTACATGATCTTCTCCCACTCCTTTTCGACATTGGCGTTGCACCAATTGGCTCACACAATACTGTTACTCGCCTTTCCAGGTTGGGGTGGGCGTCCGGGCAGGAACCCGCCCTGACCATTTATATGTTCCATTCTGCTAAACATACAGTTGTGACCTTAATATTATTGTAGAAGCCTGTTTATTTTTTTCTCATGAGGATATATTTTCGCTAATTTCGGGAGTTAGACTTGACTTGCGAAAATTACCTCTCTCGACAAAAAGTTTCGATTAAATGTTTTGCTAAGTATATAAGTTGTAAAAGGGGCCTGTAATCCGCAAAGGAAATGCAAATGCGGGGATTTCTTGTTATTGCCCTCTTCATTTGGACGTTATCGATTATAGTACATTTTCTCTATTATTAGTATGAAGCAGTGTTGTCCGTGCAGTGACGTCACACAAGATTACTGTAGACTTCTGCGCTCGTACACCGTAGAAAAAAAAACAAAACATGCGGGCTAGAATCATATAGTAACGAAAGACCTTTTTCGATATTCGTGAAAATTAGATCCTTGCTGGGGAGGTGGGTGTGGGGTGGGCGGATACACTTTTTTATTACGTACTTCAAATTATGAGTTTACCTCTTTATTACGTGGGAATTTTATATGCACGGATTTATTACTATCTGTCATTTTATTATTCAAGTGATAACAGGTGAAGTTCTTTAAGGCTTTTTCCATGCACAAAAGCAAACTGATTAGCCACATTAACTGTGTTTGCCGTTTTGAGTTAGTAAAATTCAGAGCTTCATGCAAGAACATTCGCAGTGGGAAGGACGTCTTTCATGACGAATCCGGCTGCTAGGCTTCTTGTTTCAGATTCTACAAGAGCTAAACAAAAATGGCGATCTTTGAGGTTTACAACATAGTCTATGACCTATTTTGCATAACGTCATCTGTAGAGAGGACAAATTTCTTATAAGAATATTTTTAGTCTAATGGCCCTGATAATGCTGTCATATTGTTCAGTTTAGAGCTTGCAGTGTGAAACTTCCAGAAACGCAGCCGCACAGGTTTTGCATTTCCAGATGCTGTGTCATCAAAATAAGCGGTTTCCACATTTCAAGAGTTCTGGAGTGCTTTAAGTGGTTCCTGTCAGGCGATAAAAGCGTTTTGAAGGGTTTACATTGTATAACAACTGTGGCGAAGCGAAGTGCCAAGTGGCAAATATTAAATTTCAATGAAATATGATAGGTAATCTTTGTTCTAAAACGTGACTTGCCAGTGTCGTTTACATTTATTTATTGATAAAATAGATATTTATTGATACGATTGATAAGCTTTTTCTTGCTCTCTGTTGCCTTTTTTTTTTAAAATCTCGATGTAATCTATTTTCTGCGGGGTTATCGATTATTTTGAATCATGAATCCCTAACCACTGCTTGGTAGAAAGCATCGGAATTTCACAGCTAGTTATCCGCAGTGCCACAGTGCCAGTGGTGTAGCTAGCATGCATTTCCTCCTTCTCCCCGCTGCCCACGCTTCCTACGTCAGTCTCTCCCAAAAAGTTTATACAACTGAACAAAGAAAGTACACAGTCCAGTTTTGTTATGGTATATCTATGATCTCTCCAGTGAAAACTTATCATAAGCCTGCTGCGTAGAGCAAGCGACAGAGCTACTGGCTTTTACGTGTTTTTGTTGTTGTTTGTTGATGTCCTTGTCAGTTATTGATGCTGCTGTCGTGAAGCTGTTTGCGGCTGGTACTTCTTTCGCACAGTTGTGATGTCACTGTGGTCATACATGGTTTGCAGATACAGGATACCCTACATACGCCACCAAACAACGCTCCACTACTTAGCGTAATGTCTGTATGACATAGAATTAAATTCTTAGAAGTGCTCGCGTCCATTAAATCGTCTCTAGAGTTATATTACAACAAAACATGTCTTCTCAGATATACCAGTTAGTCGATTATGCAGATGGATCGTTCAGCCGTCATATGACAAAAAGGCACATTATGCTACACATTTTCTATTGCATGTGTGCCTTTTTGGCAAAAGACGGGCAGTGTTTGACTCGCCGATATCCTTTGAATGACTCAAGAGTTTTTGCCCATCAGACTGTCAGTTCAACACATATCTTGCCTTATCTTCTTAATAGCATTTCTTCAGGGGTAGAGAGAAAGTTGCGATTACGAGGAGTTGCAATAATCCAATTACTTTGATACAGATCTGTAATCTGCTCTCTGTAGAAAATGTCACGATTAGAATGTTGTTTAAATGAATTGCAATTAACCGGGCTCACCGCTAATGTAACGGCCATAAGTAACGATCCGCAGGCGGACATTCCAGACTTGGAAAAGATGATCGTATGACAGGGTAGCGATCGAATCGCGGGCATTTAAACCTTTCTTTGTAAAGCTATGGAGCAAAGGGACTTCAGTGGTACAGCCTTGTCAGATATGTGACAGGAAATCACATTGTAAAAGGCATTGTTTCGGCTCCACGGAAGCCATGCTGTGCCAGTGTTTTGATTTTGTTGACTCTCTCAGCAAAGGGCCAAGTGTGGTACCCTAACGGGCTTGCGGCTATCAGATAGGCAGACGGTGTCGGCACGGCTGTTTTGACAAGACCTAGTGCTTCACAGCTTGACGAAGGTTTTTGTTGATTTGTGAATGCCCGTTTTGGATCGTTGTGTTTTCTACTAGTCTGTTTAGAGCATAGAGTTACTTTATGTGACATGGAGTTATGTGTAGTCTACATGTATAGTCTAGAACCTTTTTGTGTGTAGGTCGGATTGAACTAGGGTAATAATAATGTAATAATATCTCTCTTGATATTGATTTGATCTTGGGACGTCCAATGCTTTGTAGATCTGTGTAAAGAAAATTGATTTTGGTATTCTGTTGGCCGGTTGATTAATGATTGTGAACAGACTATGTTGGTTAGTGAACGCACGTTTCAGGTTGTTGCGTTGTTTATCGAAAGGTGTGACTTGTATTCCAGCACGCCAGCGAGTTGTCTCCATCACCATGCGGCATCGGGCTAAATGTACCTAAAGAAGTTAGATCGATTTCTCATGACACCATTGTCACAGTGCTTCCGTACGTCATTTTTGGCGCTTCAGAGAAATCACGAGAAAAGCTTCTTTTTTTTTTAAAATTTATGGCAAAGAAGAAACAGTGGGTACGTGGTTTGTAACTGCAGTTTTTGCGGGAAAAGATTAGCGAGTTATGGTTTGTTTAACATATCAGCATGGACCTTGATCTGGTATACAGTGTGGGATCCTTATTCTATTTTGGCTTAAATCTGACTTAAGCCATTATAATTTGTCAGTCTAATAAATTGTTGTTTTTTTTAATACGGATTTGTTGGCTCCGAGAGCACGTATTGAGTTTTTATTTTTGAAATATTACGTCCTTGGAAGCCTTCCTTGTATTAAGGGGATGAAACAGTTTTAAGGGTTTGACGAAATGTGCAAAGGAAACCTTTTCTTTGGACGTTTGATAATGATATCTGGAGTTTTTGATGAAAAGTCTGTGTCTAGTTGCTTGTTGACATTTATTACTTGTTTTGCTTATTCAGGTATGGGACTGTGTACAGGATAAGTACATTGTGGATCACCGTAGGTGAGAAGTTATGGTACAGTGTATTTCTGTGATTTGCTTTCATTCTCATTCGACCTTAGGATGAACTGACGTTCTGAGGGATACATGTTTTAAGTCTCAGAGTGAAGAAATGAGTACAGTAATGATTTTCCAATCAGTTCAGCTCAGTTGCATGGCTTTTATTTATAGTCTCTATGCCGCTAAATTGCCAGTTAACTGAAGTTGATTGAATTGACGAGAAAATCATTACAATTTTCTCCAACGGATGTTTTCAGTTGTGTGTGGAGACGTTGCTAAGGTTACGCTTACCTCGGGCCACGTTGCGAAGTGCACTGTCCAGCTTAGTGTTGTCCGTGACAGAGTTACAAGGGACCAGATGTATTTTGGCTGTTAGAGACTGGTGACCGCATAGGGACATACCAGTTCATCTTCTCGTGATTTTATTGAAGCTATGCGACATGTTTGTCCCTTCTTACCAGGTTGCCTTAATAGACAGGCCCATCACGAAGCCATATTCGACTAAAGCTCATGTATTAATGTATTATGACTACTTTTGGCTTTATTTGATTGTGTTGAACGCCGTTTATAATGTAAATCCTTGTAATTGTTTCTATTACGTGTGAGTTTTAGCGTCGCCACAATCAAGGATATACTGTGTCGGATATCCATCTGATACAGTAGGACATCACGAAATTGGAAATCTGGAAATTCTGTTCATAATATCTAGGTTGTGAGGTGTTGGAGTTTGAAGGTGTAGTTTTTTTACACGCAGAATGAGGTACTCTGGACCACATCAATATAACTGAGTTTACGGATTTTATGAGAATATGAATTTCGAGGTCGTTAGGTCTTGATGTGTTTGCCTGTAGTGCGATGAGTTTTTTTTTTTTTTTAACTACCATTCGTTAAGTCGAAAGTCAGATCCTTTTGGTTATAGATATTAGATGTCTTGCACAACGTTTTAATATTGATTTAAGGCACCACAGGCGGGGTGAAAATCAAGTCTGATACTATTTACCTACGTTTAAGCTTGAATTTTCGGTTACGAAAATGACTTTACTTTTTGGGCAGTGCACGTAGTTTTGAAGCCAGGTAACTAGTAACATTATTTCTCTTAATCTTCAGCGATGAACTGCTATTTTTCCCTCTGGAGTTAAATAATCGATGAATGGCACAGTGATTTGAATAATATTTCAAATGAGAGATTTTCTTGTCAAGATTTTAGAAGTCAATCGATTTTATCAGTGAAAGATTTTTTGCAGGAAAGCAGTTTTGTTTACAGTGAAGTCTTCAAGTAGAGTTTCATTTTTAATCATGTTAGAGATAGGAGGTATTGCTATCGAGCAACAGCAGCAGCAGCAGCAGCAGCAGCAGCAGCAGCAGCAGCAGCAGCGGCAGCAGCAAGAACAACAACAACAACAACAACAACAGTAATAATAACAACAACAACAACAACTACAACAACAGTAACAGTAATAGCAAGAAGGAGAACTGAACTGCATCAGCAAGAATAAGAGCTGTATCAGCAACAATAACAACATTGATGGCAACAACATTAGTATCAGTGGTAGCAACAGAAACATCAGTAACAACTTTCCTCTGAAACACAACATTTATACACACTCGCAAAAGCCACTTGAAGCATTTCTTAAGTTCTCTTACAACCCCCTCCTCTCTCTCTATCACACACTCTCACATACTTACGTGTCACTATTAGGGCTTTCCAGCTTGGGTTTTCAGCAGACACTGACGCCAAGGGTGTCACTTCAAGCGCCTACATATTATTTTTTATGACGGACAAGTTTACACCAACGCAAGCTTAGATGCCATATATATGTAGGGTAATTTAAGACTGGGCAGATAACCTCGTATCAAAAGGCGCGCATTTTAGCACCTCCGGTTTTTTTTTTCTCACGGTTATTATGTGCTTTAACCCCCCAAAAAACACTCACCATTTTGAGTCGCCATTGACAGCAAAATACTGTAAAACTTTGTTAACTCAACCATTGCTTAATAGTACACAATTACTGAATATTCTCAACTGCTTTGTTCCCAAATAAAAACACACTTCAAATAACATAAAACTTTTAATAACACACACTGAAAAGCTTGGTCCGAGGACTGGGTGTATGATTAGAGTTTCATTTTCTAGAAGCGAGTTAGTTCTTGAGAAGAACCTGATTTTACATATTATTTAAATGAGGAGCTTTCTTGTTTTGTTTATTGTTGTCTTTGACAGTAGCAAGGAATCGTATTGTGTGATATTTGGCTTCTGAAAGCAGCACCTCACTTTGCATTGATTTATTTATTTGTTTATTTTATGTTATTCTAATCCATTTTAGCTTATTTTATTTTATTTTATTTTATTCTCGTAATTATATATGTCTAGTTGGCAAAGTTATTGAAATGCAAAATAAAGTGTACACAATATGCAGTCGTGAATGAAAAAGACAAGAAGTGAAAGACGTCAGTAACGATAGACGTTTCGCAGTGTTTTGTTTTTTGTGTGGCTAGTAGTGGCCCGTCCTAACCATTTTTTTTAAAGACATAAAATACACTTCTATCAACTGAAGCCTCTCCTTTATAGCTGATTTCCTCGATCGAGTGAAAGAGTAAGACCCATAGAAATAAAAGTACATGTGAATAATTCCATACACAGGCTGGAATATCTTCTATATAAGTGCCCTATATTATTCACGCCAGATTTTATATTGAGCTTTCTTACATATCAGTTCCCCTATTATAAATGTGGTAATTCCATGTTAAAGTCGTCATTGGGTAGAAATATTAGGGCGATCTCTCAACAGAGGAGGAGAGACAAATGGAGCAAACCGACAGTAAAGAGGGGTTTGAAATACCAGCAATTTAATACTCTTTGGAAAAGACCAGAGCTTGATATGCTTGTGATAAAGAATGGCAACATGAGAGAGAGAGAGAGAGAGAGAGAGAGAGAGAGAGAGAGAGAAAGAGAGAGAGAGAGAGAGAGAGAGAGAGAGAGAGAGAGAGAGA
>JAWQUT010000206.1:1233500-1282709 GCA_033807755.1 Ellobium chinense
ACACACACACACACACACACACACACACACACACACACACACACACACACACACACAGAGACATAGAGACAGGGACACAGACGTTAAATTGGGCACAAGAAGAAGGGAACAAATACCATTGTCACATTATTGGTGCCAAATGAGAGTCACGTGATGCTGCCAGTGAATGGGAAGTGCTGAGCCTATCGGGCACTCCAGTGTTGCTCTTACAGATTAGTTGAAGGCTTGGCTGTTGTTTACCTGGCAATTCCTGTGGTCTGAGTCTCAGAATGATTCCGTTATAACCGAGGGAACTGGTGGCAGAATGGAATCTTGAGGTGACCGATTTTAAGCACGAGAGTGACGGTGATAGTACTGTATGTATACAGGGGCCGGGGGAGGGGGAGGGAGAGGAATAATTAGGGTTGTAGCGACGAGGAAACGGAACAAAAAAGTTTGGAGGTATGAGGGTGGCGAAGGGAAAAATATTCACAAACTGCTCCGCCCACATGAGAAAACAACAAGACATCACTGTCGACTTGACACTTGACCCTCTCATAAACTGTTTCCTCCTACAAATGCCATAAACTCATGACATCAAAACATAGACTGTTGTGGTCACTGGTCAGTAACATGTGCAAACGAATGATATAATATTGCTTAATCTGGTTCTGCGAATGACATGACAGGGTGGGCGGTGGGAAAACGAGAGAAATGACGTCTTCAGCATAGAATCGTACTTACTTAATCTTGTTGTGCACTGACTCACACTCTTGTATTCTAAGGGCTTGTGTTGTAGAGACTCAATTGAGGTCTTTGATCGCTGACAGGGTGTTGAACTGTTGAAAATCCCCTCCATTACCAGCAAGCTTAAGTAGGGGCTTACATGGGTTCATCTTCTGCCTGGCAATAATGTACTGTCTTGGTGTTAAAGAGTCGGTAAACATCAGAGATTTGGCTCGAACAGTCATTTTCGTCCTTACATAAAATTATTTTTGGATCCATTTCATGATTTGCTCCTGCACCGGCCCGTCTTGTTTATCTACCTTTTCTGTGGTAGGTGTCTCAGCAGAGCAGTCGGGCTGGAAGACCATGGTTGTTCCTTATATGTGTTCTGTTTCGTATATGACGCGGATTTCGTTCTTGTTATATTAAAATCTTACCGTTTTGGGCATTCACTCCACCGGTCCACTTAAATACCTTTGTTATATCATGTGCATACTTACTTAATTTTCGGTGTAGGCCCTACTGTGTGTTGACGTTGTGCGTTTCCAGTTAAAACTCTGACATGTCCTACATGAAAGATATGTATCTGTGTGGATCTGAAAATTTACTTTTTTTTTTTGTGTTTCTG
The DNA here is from genome assembly GCA_033807755.1 of Ellobium chinense. Classification (NCBI taxonomy): domain Eukaryota; kingdom Metazoa; phylum Mollusca; class Gastropoda; order Ellobiida; family Ellobiidae; genus Ellobium; species Ellobium chinense. The sequence continues at coordinate 1,234,834 of JAWQUT010000206.1, forward strand.
CGGTTAAAGGCCTAAAGTTAACACGGAAGCACATGTGCTGAAACAGCTGACGAACAGTATCCTACTGCAGAAAATTAAATGTCTTCAAGTGCAGTGATTCATTCGTGTGGCTTTCTTATCAGAGTATGAAGTGGATGAAAGTGTTATAGTAATGAGTTTTTCTTGAGTGTGGCGGACTTACATGGATTTGACGGAAAAGAAATGTTTACCTCGGATCTAACGTTACAGAAATATTAAAGGCTGTTCATGTCAGTGCACCTGCAGAGTTCCGCCATGTTTGAGCTTTTGGCGGGAAATATTGGATTGGATAAAATTAGCCAGGCTAAGTCGGATGCTGTTCGTGTCAAAAAGGGTAAGATCCAGTTCTATTTTAGATCAGGTGAAGTGAATATCTTTTTGAAGTCTAAGGATATATCAGTAGGTGGAAATAGCTAACATGAGATGACAAATGATATGTGATATGATACGTTTTTTTCTTTCTTTCCTTGTCACGACCATCAGTCTGTCCTGCTGTTCGTCTACTCTCCAATTAATCATTCATTAAGGTCTGCCCTTTCACTTTTTCTTAAGTAATCATATTCTGTTCTTCCTGGTTGTATTTGTCACGCATTGTAAATTACACCACCTTACATTCAAATCATGGTAATCTCGATCCTGCAGCATTTTCAGCCTGAGCCCTTCGGTTTGAGTCAAGTACAGACTGACTTGAAATCTTAATAATTGAGAGCTTGCGCTTTACCGATGAGATCTCTTACCATCGTAAGAATTAAATTAGTGCAGTGCATTGGTGCTAAGTGCTCTATTACGATGATGAGAGATCACATTGTTAACGCAACAGTTCTCAAATATAAGTGAAAGACGGTATGGGGCTGGGTCGCCTCTATTATAGATCATAAAGGAACTCATCTCCTGGGCAGGTTAGGAAGAATTAAATCACAACATTTTGGTGTTCAGAATTGCCAATGATGTTGATGATGATGATGATGTGATGATGTTAGTCTGTCCTCTCGACGAGGTTCATAGCCTCATAACCAGCTGACATAGCAGTACTTATGTGTTCGGAAATGGCTAATCAGCCCTAAGCGCGTGCGGAAGGTCCGTTAGCACACTTCACATGCCTGTCTGGCCTAGGGTACTACCAGACCATTTTACTTTGCAGGAAGCACATTTAGACCCCTAGTTCAGCATGACCAAATCTAGACTTGAAGCAGTCTGGCTATTCCTGCTGTTCTTTGGGAATCGTTTTAACAATAGGATCTCATAAACTCGAATACTATTAGACCAGTCCAGATTTATTTCAGATCCGTAAGGTGTTCGAGTTAATGAACGAATTTTAATCAGAAAGGAGGAACTTGCGGAATCAGACTACTACGCCGAAAGTGGATTTTTTTTTTTTTGCTCGTTTTTAAGTAGGTTACGTGAATTTCAAGGTTGTGACTTCCTGCTCTTGCGAGTTACTTCTAGCTAGACACGAGTGTCATCATCTAACAATCTTCTGTGGCCTCACTCTCCGAGTTAGACAGTTTCCTTTCCATTCTCTGTGAAGTTGCCTCTTAGTTTCCATTGTGATCTCACCAGTAGTTTAACTGATAATGATATCTTTCAGATGGCAATGACCATGTTGATGGACGACCTCCACCCGTCCCTGGTGACCAGAGGTCAAGGTCCAGACCTGACCTCCAGAGGGGAAGTCTGTCGTCTGCGCGTGGATCGATGACGGAAAGCGAGGATGGTCTGAGGGAGGTCTCGGAGACTGGAGCTGAAGCTGTTAAGGCAGACTTGATGGTGCAAGCTCGGAAGATGGACGACAGAGTAGGTCCTTTTAACATTTAAACGTCTGTTACAATTTTGGTCAGAACCCTCATTCCAACCAGTGGTCCTCCTGTCTCAAAAATTCTTATAATCCTGGCTGTAGGTGAATAAGATGGTACCTTTGTCCGTCAGTACCCTTCGCGCTCATGCAGAAATTATACGCATGTATATATACGCATTTTTACTTTGCTGGTTGTACTCAGCAAAACCAGAACAGTCATGTTGGAAAAAGAAGATAGTTGCAGGTGAGTTTGTTCACTTGGAGACAGTCACATTCTAATGTATTTTGAACTTGACTATCGTATTTGATTCATCTAGGGTTGATACTATGAAACGATGTGCCCACGGTGTACATAAGGTAGGGGATGTCAGTTTCACTCAGCGGTCACAGATATCATCCTGTCATGGATAGTTGCTGTGATTCAACAGGCTTGCATGCCTTTGTCTATGCGTGTTAGGAGAAAGATAATGGGGGTTGGAAGGGAGAGGAAAGTGATGACGTAATTAGGAGGTGCTGTTTCTCTCTCTATCTCTCTCTCTCTCTCTGTCTTTCTCTCTCTCTTTCTCTCCCTCTCTCTCTCTCTCTCTCTCTCTCTCTCTCTCTCTCTCTCTGTCTCTCTCTTTCTGTGCTATCCATATCCGAGGCCCTCGTCACAAAATCTAAGACTAAGGCAGTCACATTATTGTGAGCATACACTCTCGTTTTGCCTACGGTCATAATCATGACATATCTTAAAAGCTCTAGGTCATTTTTAGGCCTAATTCAAATACTGAAGTCTAAATCTTTAGGTTGTTTTGTAATGTATTTTTGCCATGTATCCTAACATGAGCATTTGCAAACTAGAAGGTGCTATTATTATGCCTTTTCAGAATAACATTGTGGACACATACTCAGAATAAGCAAACTCAGTGCAAAGTCTGGTCATTAGACTACCGTCATCAGTGTCTTTTTTCTCTTTCAGCTGGAGTCCTTTTACTCCATGTTGGAGCAGCGCCAGCTGACCCTGGAGGATCAAGAACAGGTCTTTGAACAGATCAAGACAGATCATGACAAGCTGAGAAGAGCATATCTACAGGCCAAGGATGACTATAATGTTCTACGACGCTCTGGGGCTTTGACAACTGATGCACAGAACTTTGATCACAATAAGGAGCTGGAGGGACATTTATTCAGGTGCCTTTCCTAGACTTATTTCACTCCTTGAGAGCCTATCTATCTAAAGTGCCACCCATATCCTTAAGAGAAAAATGAAGTTTTGATGTCCTGTTAATGTTAACTCATGAGACAAACTGTTTAACACAACAGATGCAGGTTGTTTTGTCCATAAAGTTCTTTTGTCTGTATAGAGATAAAAGGATGTTAAATTTTAATAAATTCATTATACATTTTTCAAAAAGTTTTGTGTTGTTGGGCAGAATTATATTTAATTTTTAAAATGTTTGAAATACTGAGTCTTCCAAACCTGCTAAAATACTCTGAGATCACTCATCTTTATTATTGTTTGTTTTCAGGCTGGGTATGAGGTTTGATGAGGTTCATGAAAGAGTGGAAGGGAATCTGAAGGAGAAACCCACCCAGAGACAACCTTTCCAACCAGACAGCAACAGAGCTGATGACGACAAGAGGAAAGGTGAGACTTATGATAACCTGCTTTCTGCTTTGGACTTATAAACACCCAAATGAACTGGCTGACCTGTCCTTAATACCAGATACTGAGAGAAGATTTGGCCAGAGGCATGTGATGTCAATGCCAAGCTGTGGGAGACTCGCTATGACCTGCAGAGACCTGTCAAATTTACCAGCATAGCAAACTTGAATGCATGATAGAGAACACAGAAGAAGACTTGTGTGGATTGGAGATATATAAACCTTAACGCTTTGTACAGGCAATGTTTGAGAAGACACATTTGTTCCATTTTCTATTTGTTGAAGGAAACAATAACATTACCCTATTGGAAGGTCCTATGTAACTCCATATCCCTATTCAAAATCCATCAAAGAGTCTCCATGCTGTTGTCCCTGTTGTTATCTGATTGTGTAGACCTCCTGAGCTTATTGCAAGTTTGTGTCTTCTTCCCTCTCCTTTATATTGTCACTGTGTTTCTATGATGTCCAAAGTCAGATTAGGCCAAAGTCTTGCCAAAGTTTCAGATGCAAAGACACACATCTTCAAATTTTGCTTTGCCATTGAAATGTTCCCCTCTCCCATTTTATCAAAATCTTGACAAACAGTGTAAGCCATGGTAGAAATGGTGACGATATGCCTTTTATTTACATTCTTTGTAGATAGTAGTGGCCTTTTTAATCTTCTCCTTCTCCTCCTCTCCTCCAAGGCTATGGAGCAAAACTACCATAAAGCTGGGGATCTTAATTTCCCCCTCCCCCCACTCTTTCACCTTTCCTTCTCCCTTCACCGTTCTGCTCCCTCTTCCCCCACCCCCTCCTCTTATCCTTCCTCCTCCCCATCTCCCATAGCCTGTCCATTCCCTTCCCCATCTTCAATTCCATCCCCCTCCCCCCTCCTCACAACTTGTATCTACACAAGACTTAGTTATCTTCTTGTGATTACAATGACCAAGAACCAGAATGATTTTACTGATGGCCCAGGTGGAGGTGGGGGCGTGACAGTGGGCGTCGGCTCAGGAGGGTCACTCAACGCCAGCCGCAGCAACTCCATGGACTCACAGGCAGAAGACCCAGTATTTGAGCAGCGGTTAGACGAGTTACGAGAAGACTACAATGCCAGCATGGATGCATACAGGAAGTTGAAGTACCAAGCCAACACACCAGAAGGAGAGAAGCAGATTGACAATGTAGTTAAGGTGACAAGGCCAGCGTACTTAAGGACTAGAGTAAAGGCAGATTGTTGCGACAGGACTGTGTGCCTGCACAAGGGGTCATTTATTTCACTTACTGTTAGCCAAATGATGATCTCGCATGTGCATACAGAAGTCAAAAACTTCTGTTTTGTTTTTCTTTAACAAGCTCAGCATCAGACTTACAAGAAAGCTGAATGGGTGACCTCTAGCAAAATGACCTGGCTTTACCCTAGTCCATTATTTTGAACATGTCATGTGTTCAAGTTTGTGAGGAACATTTTATATAGCAAATAAGGGAGAAGGAGACCAGAGCTTCACGGCAAATGCAGTTTTTATGTTAGATCAGGGGCAAAAACTGTCCTTTTTGATAGGGTAATCATAGTCAGAGAGAGATGAAGGAGTAGGTATCTGGGGAGACTTGTTTAAAAAAAAAATAAATCCAAATTTAGCTATAAAATGGCCAGCCTGGCAACATGATACAAAATCTTCTCTTCTGGGTGCCAGAATTTAGCTCACAATATTTTCATGTCATTTATTATTGAGTCTTTGCTTGTTCTCCACTTCATGACAGAATGTGCCAAGGACCCAGAATAAAAGTTGCAAAAAGGCCAATGCTTCAGTGGGCTATCTTTTACTACACGGAGTGTTTTATAATGCATTCTTCATTGTAAATAAGCTTCAGTAGTTATGCTACATATGCACAAATTTTAAAATGACAGGAATTTCTTGTAAACAGAATTTTTCCTTTTTGCTCTTGTTTGCTGTGACCCAGTGGATTCAGATCTAGACCAGTTTTAGAATTTGAATGCGGATTCAAACCTTGCATATGGGAATACAGAGGATTTGAGTTTGGATTTGAATTCTGCCCATCACTATCTAGGTGTCATATAGTATTTTCAATGACTTTCTCTTAACAAGGAGCATCGCTGCTTATATCTTGGACACTTTCATTTTGACTCAGATTGTTATGTTATCATCCCCAGAGGCTGAATGAAATTTGTACAGAAATGCCAGACATGTTCCGACTTTCACCTGAGATCCAAGACAGGTAATTGGCAACATTCTGCTTGTTCTTTTTGAAACTGAACCTTTTATTTTAATTTATATTATTGCATTGCTGTCATCACTGATGTAATATTTTCTACTTTATATGTATATCAAGTAGTTGACAGGGCATAAGCATGACAGTGGAAAGAAACAAGACTGATGTCAGAATAAAATCAGAACAATGGATAGAGGAAACAGAGACATGGAGATAATTTGTTCCAAACAAATTAAACAAAAATGACAAAACAAAAATGACACAGTCGTATAGGCTAATATGTTTTAGATTTAGAGCATGGCCAGAAATATTTTTTCTTTAAGAGTTGGCATAAACTAATGCAGAAGAAGTACCATCCTATGACAGATAAAAAAATGAATATTTTTTGCTATATGGAAACCCAGATACTTAAGGTATGTTGGGTGCTATTTTCTCTGACCCTTTTTGTGTCAGTACTACCATTTGCCTAAACTACTCAACACAGGATTTCAGTAAGTTTTTTTTTTTGTTCATGTTGAAAAAAAATTATATTCAAACTGTTACAGGACAGAACAAATGTTCACCTCCTTTACTTAAGATACTGGTGTAGAACTAGTTAAATGTTGGGAATTTCACAAGAAAGTTAAGAATTCTGTTCCGAAATGTATAGAATAATAATTAAAATTAAATTATCATTATAACGACTTCTGACATGAGAGTAAACCAACATTGCACAACAGCAGAGAACATGTCACATAATGAGTAGTAGGAGATGAACTGACTCAAGTGGATGTTCTATTCGCTGTAGGTAGGAGTAGAGCTCAAAAGACAGCCTGGTATGCTCAAGAGCACTACTTTCTCTTTGCCCTAAACATGATGTTAAGACCACATTTTGGCAGAATATAGTATTGTTGGTGTTTATACTGAATTTTTTTCTGTCATTCCTTCGCTGTTTACGTCTGTGAAGACGTGACCAAATGGTGAAAGAAAACAGGTTGAAAATGAATGATCGGAAATCAGCTGTGTGAGTTTGCACTTTATACAGACTTTTCTTCATCTTAGTTAGCACACTTTATCAATGGCTTGTTTAGGGCTATGATTTCAATGTTGTAGTACTCAGTATCTCAAAAGTATAAAATGTAGTGCATGTGTACTTTTGTACCAGATACACAGAAACTTGAAACATAGGGAATTGGGTACATTCAGGGTGATTTGAGTATATAAACTGTAGGCCTGTAGACTTGCTTGTTTCCAGTTGCATCCAGGTACTTTTTGGATTTTCAGATTTGCTAAAATTTACCTATTGACAAATGTATAAGATCTATTAAAGCTCAGAGGATATAGACATAACTAATAAAATTGAAAGTGAGGATAGGATTAAAATGAGCTAAACTTGCATTTCCACCCCCTAGACCCAGTTTATATGATTGCTGTAGAATGTTGTTCTTTAAAACATGTGATATGTTTTTGAAACTCAGTAAATAAAGTATGCCTGTTAATATGGAGCATGTAGTATCTCTAGTTGTTTCCTTATTGTGCAGTAATGTTTGTCATGTAGGATGGCTAGAATCTCTAGTTGCTCTCACATTCCTTGTGAAAACATTCATCTTTATTCTTTCATTCACTGATGTATGATATCCTTTCTTAGGCAGTTAGGTGGTGGATATATAAATCATTGCTCACAGTCGTATCTTTATGTTACAATGTCATTTGTCCCATTGGTAATACATGTAATGCATGGTCTACTCATGTTTGACACAGATATTATATGTCACCTTCTGTTGAAGTGTTTTTTTCCTGAAAGGATTAAATTTTGTTAATTTTGTGAGTTGAGCTTCACTCACAAAAATTACTTCCCACCAAAAAAGGTTCTGTTCAACAATTTCCGAAGAGCATTTCACTGGTAAAAATCGGTATTGGCGGCAGTACCCCTCAATAAAAATGCAGTGTTATATCTAGTTACAATCTCTTGTTTTTTTAACATTATCAGTTATAGTAAGAAGGGCTGCCAGATATGTTTTATTGGCAATCCTGTAATGTCACTTCAAATTACTCTAGAATTATGTCCTCCTTCACCTATGAGAAAACTGTCATTCAAGACTCATGACAATTTGGTCCTTGTGGAAAGCCATTTCTGACCTTTAGCAAAAATTAGATCCTCATGTAACAAAAACACTTCTACAGTAAATTTTATCAAACACTGAATATACAGAAGTAATTTCAGTTTCATTTCACCACGCTCTTTAACTACCTTTGGTCTGCAATTTCTTGTCATATTGATCAGTCTCTCTGGGTCATGAACCATAGGACACTTACTCACTACTCATTATCACTCATTGCCACTTCTCATCTTTTTTTAAAATCAACTTGAACCCTATTAAAAGCCATGATTTTACCAAATTTTTAACTCTAGTGGAATTTATTATATCTTTTATATGTAATGGGAGTAATGGCTGAGTCATTTTTGATGTGCTTTGGAGAATACTCACTGATACTGAAACAAAGTTTATTGTCAAATGACTTTCAGTGTCTGTAGAGGATTCAAACATAATCATGTTTCTTCCAGACTGCATTTCTGATTTTCTTGCGAATGATTATCTTTCTGGTCTTGCTTCCCTTAGTGGTGGCTTCATTGTCTCCAGACTGCTCATAAAAAGTTCTTATTATTACTTTTTTTTTCTCAAAATAGACTTTGTAGGCATTTGCTTTTTGCTAATAAGAACGCATTGAGTGGTTGATTGGTTTTTTTTTTTGAAGAACAGGTTTTTTGTAGCAATACACTTCTTACTATCTCCAACATTCTTCCTTCTCCAAATAGTTTCAGTCCTTCTCTCTTACAGGGCAACACCAATGCTTTATTTATTTTTGTCTGAATTTTTTTATAGGTATAAGCTTTGCAAACTTTAATCTACCGATATTGTGTTTAAAGTTCTGTCCCTTTCATAGGTGTTACTATATAGTCTACTCCGCTCCACAGGTACACAGAAAGTATTGTGATTATAGAGAATTGCAATTATCTGGTGACTTTAAATAGATGTAGCATTTTGATATGTGGAAAATGTAGCAAATAAGAGGAAGTTGCGATTAACCTGGATTGCAATTAAGCAGAATAGACTGCATTAGTGTTTTTGGTAGCTGAAGCTCTGTATTATTTGTAACATTCATTTGTGTGGATGGATTTCGTTACACTGCAGTGAATGTGGGGTTTAAGCCAGAGAAAATATCTGGCACATTGCTATACATATTAAGTTTTAAAGTTTAAAATTGTGTGGAAATTGGATGATAATGTTAACAAAAAGTGAATGAAAAGATCAAGGTGTCAGATTGTGAGCAGTGGTATGTTACCTCCATTCAGGGAAATATTTGACTGATGCACTGCTGAGAAGGCTGAGCTGAGTTTTGATAAATGACTTAAGAAGAAAGAGATGGACTAAAAACTACATTACCTTAATAACATGTACCATTAGGTGTTTTTTTCCCCATGCAGATATGTGCCGTCAGTATTATCACTCATATAATATTGAACATTTATGTAAGTTTTGTTCTGATTTCTCAAACTGTTCCAATGCCTGTCTATATGAATTTACCTCATTATAATTCATTATTATAATGAAATGGTTAGTACAGAATAATGATAAAACTACTGATTTATTTTCAAGTGGTTAATTGATTCTATCACTCGGTTGCAGATGGGAGAAACTGAACAAGCGAGAACAGGAGAGAAAACAACAGAGGAGATCTCCTGTCCTACAGTCCCCAAGGGTAAGTTGATCTAATTCATCTGTGAGAATTGTTGAACACTTTTCCAGAACTCAGTATGTGGTTTCTGAAATATAGGGATATAACATGAAGGTATTGCTCTTCACATTCATAGTTTTGTTTAGTGTAAAATGACATAAAATTTGAAAGACTGCAGATTTCGAGTTCCATTTTGTTTTGAATGAGTTAATACAGAAATGCATGCCTGAATAGATTACCAACTCATATTTCAAGTGCATTCACGGAGTTTTTATTACATACTCTGTCTCTGCTGTTGTCTATTCCATAGTATTTGTGATAATGATGCCTTTCTGATCTGTCATGGTTGCTACTAGATCCCCTGAGGTTTTAAAGGGACACGGATAGATATTTGCTTCATTGTCTGAAAAATCCACATATTCTTTTCAAAAACTTTAAACCATACACATTTTCCTTCTGTCTGACCGTTTCTTCAAAAACACCACTAGAATGTCAGGATTTTCACTGTCTGATATGCCATCATTACTTGTGCTGCCTAACATCATAAAACAAGAAAAGCTAGCTGACGACTTTTGCAGACGCACACACAAAATGTCATGTATAGTAAACCTATCTTGCTTTTTGACATCCTGCCATAGGAGTGAAAGGTGGTGTGCGCAGAGTAAAAATCCCACCATTCTTATGGTGTTTTCTCAGATACTGTCAGGCAAAAGGGAAAATATATGTGGCGTAAATTTTATGACTAAATAATATGGACTTACTAGGCTGTGAACCAACTAACTACACCTGTCCCTTTAAGGTTGATGCAACAGAGAATCAGAAAGCCACAAAAACTGTTGATTGAGAGAAGAGTGAGAATAGTTTTGTTTTAGTGAACTAATGTGGAGTGAGTTTCAATAGCTAAATTTCCTTGCCGGAGGTCCATTTAATCCTGTGATTCTTATCCAAGGAGATGACCTTTTTTTGAGAGGAGACAGTGGAAATAAGCTTTCTCTGCCTGTACACTTCAGTGAGTGCAAGGCCCAAAACAAATGTGACAGAAACAATTAACTTCAGTGAGTGCAAGGCCCGAAACAAATGTGACAGAAACAATGAACTTAAATACGATAAAGTTCCGTTGCACAGGACAGTTAAAGAAGTCAGGATACTTGACATTTGATGAATCTCAGGCTGCATTGGAGTAAATCTATACACGGAATCATTGTCAGTCATGTTTGAATAGTTTGTTTTTGATAAACATGAGTTAAATTATTTTGATGTTGCTCATATCTATCATATTAATCAAACTATCATATTAATTCACCCATAGGATGGACGGCCTCCCAGTATTTTACGTTCACGGTCAGATGCTTCAGATGTTGAAAGTCTACGAGCTAGATTAGGTAAGGTGGCTACAGTGAACATTTATTATTGTTGTTTGATCATCAGTTGTGAATTTTTGAATCATACATGAGTGAATGAATGAGGGGCTAGGTGGACAGGAGGGAAGGAGAGATGGAACCTGAATGAAATTATCTCAAAAGCATTTATCTTTTAAAAATGTATTTTCTCATGCCATTACCGCCCATCAGTTTCATCAGTGTGGAATAGTTTGTTGGACATTTGCATAAGTTTTGTTTTAGTATTTTAAGAAACAGGCTGTTGACAAATTTAACTGTAGACAATATCTCTGTTCCTGATGTTAATCATTTAGTGTTACTTAATTTGTTTCAGATAACAGATACCGAAGTTTATAGTATTTTGAATGACTGTTTTCAATTTTCCCTTCCACCAGATGGTAGCAGCAGGTCAAGTTTAAGCTCCATATTGCCAGATCGCATGGACCGACCTCCATCTCGAAACAACATGCCAGATAGGCCATTATCTCGCAGTGGTGTCGACAGGCCCTCATCTCGGAACAGCAACAGAGGTTACGGACCACATGACTCTGATCGGCCACCTTCAAGATCAGGTTCTCGAAGAGATGATTCATTTTCTGACAGGTTTGTGTTACTCACAATTTGCAGTGGTGCTTATGTGAGCCGTCGGGAAGTGTGTTAGGATCACGGGTGAACACTAGGCTCACACGTGAAAGTTAGTGATGATTCAGGCAGTAGGTATTTGAGAATTAAATTGCTGAGAAGTTAGCGTCCCTGTGGTGTAGTGGTAGCACGTTCAGACTTGCAAGCTGAGAGACCCTGGTTCGATTCCTGGTAAGGACATGAAAGTTTCTAGTGTAAGTTTTTTTGGCATTTTCTCTCAAAATTTATCCTTCACAATAATTGGTAAAATCCCTGGTGACACACTTCCCTAGATAATGTGTAACAACATCCAAAAAATTATCAGACTGGAGTTACATTCCTCCCCCTTAATGACTAGAATGGAATATGCCTTGCCACCTGAGTACACTTAGCTCTTAAAGGTTTGATCAACAAAGTATGAAGTTTCAGAAAATGATGCAAGATGGTAATTGCACTGAGTGTATGGGACCAGGTGCTGCTGCCTAGCGGGCAAACATTTGGCTTGTGTATTTTTGAAGGACTGGTTATGCAATAAAAGTGGTGGCAAATATAGAGCAGATTTGAAACCAGTAAAAGAAGAAAATTTTTATTGACTGTCAACAGATGGGGTGGATACTGAACAGTTAACATTAGAAAATGTAATGATATTAAAGGAGTGGAATATTGAATGGTGATCACTAACATAAGAAAGATAAACTGTGCATGTGAACTTTTGAGAAGAAATGGCCATCTTTCCAGCACTCCGAGAGGTCATGATGTCTCCAACCCAAGCTTGCCAAGGCCCAGAAGGCATCAACATGGAATGAGGGACCCTAAACATTCACAGGTCAGTATAATATAATGTTCAGTTAGGGTCTGTCACTCAAAGTTTCTTTCATATTTGTTTACTGTTGTACTGGCAAAAATATGAGTCTGAGAATAGCATTTGATAACTGTTATGACTCAGTTACAGCAAGAAATAAAATCAATGTCCAAAGTAATGATGCAAGTAATGGGCAGAAAATGGAAGCAGTTCAAGGTTTTAAAACAGATATTTGAAGGCAAGAAATAGTATGATTACCTGTTTTACAGTTCACATTGTAAAATAAACTGGCCAGATACTGCTTCAACCTAGTGTAAGTCAGTTTTTTATGAAAAAACTAAAAATGTATACAATAATTACAATCTAAATGTTTTTGCAAATGCTTTCTTCAGTAGAAAGTATAGGAGTACATGGTGGTTTAGGCGAAGAAAAGTAAAGCATGAAGGGAAACCATGCCAAAATGTTGACCTGAAAGTATAAAGTTTTGATTTGCATGATAATATATTTCTAAATTTGTGTTTTCCAGATGCCCGATATGGGAAGTGTTCACAGTCTACCGGACAGTGGAATCTCAGATCAGGAGAATCGGGGTGGGGATGACGGCAGAAGACGTCGGCATGGTTCTAGGGGTGAAGGCCCTACTGGTGCTGGTGCAAGTGGTGGTGCACGAGGTGGAGGGGAGGACGCAGCCGGTGCCTTGGCTGCCCTGCCGGGTCCAGGGAGGATGAAGCAGATGACGAAACTGCGAACAGCGGATGATGCCGACAGTGGGTTTATTGGGTCGATGGTGGGATCTGGTGTTGGAGGCCATCCAACACAGCAACAACAGCAGCAGCAACTACAACAACAGCAGCAGCAGCAGTCATTAAGACTGCGGAGACCTGTTGATGACAGGTGAGTAGTGTCATGAAAGCAGTTTTAGAAAGCTGGTCAAATTTAGTTTGATGTAAATAGTTAATAGTATTACATACTGAAGTGTCTGTGTGGTGATTCAGCCAGAGCTTGACAGATGTCTTGTTTCAGAATTTTCGAATTTGATTACAACAGTTGTTGATGACAGAGGTCACAAAGTGGAATTCACATCTCATTCACTGGCATAATAAATTTTAAAGGTCCCTCTTTCATGTAATATAATTTTTATTATCGTAGTACATTTACTTATATAGTCACAGTAACGATTTCAAATAGAAAAGTTCTTCAAGGGACACCCTGTACTATGAGATTTGAAAAGAGTTTTGGAGTTGCACTAGTTTGATATAAAATGTTTTCTTATGTTTGAATGTATTTCTTTGCATGACATGCCATTGTGCTGCTCTTTCAAAACATTCCAACACACTGGAGAACATAGGGACACCCTGTACTATGAGATTTGAAAAGAGTTTTGGAGTTGCACATTATCAGGCATCAGCTTGAAAGTGCTCTGATTTATTAAAATTTCTTATTGTTGTCCACAGCCACAGTTCAACTTTAACTGACCAGTCCTTGGACACTTCCACACAAGCAGAAGATAGACCCAGAGCTCGCCGGAAAGAAGATCGAGGTGAAGACAGAAGACAGCAAAAGGCCAGAGGTGAAGATCAGTTATTCTTATAGAATTATAATGTGTACAATTTTCATCTGTGTGACCACGACAGTTTGGCTTTTGGAGAAAAGAATATCTTAATTAGGATGTGTTACTGAAGGTTAGGGAAAGGATAGACAGAAGTTCTTAATCTGAGAAATACTGCGGGTCTCTGATTGCATGTGATAAGAGATTGAATCTGAAACTTTTCTGTTTAGTTCAAAATTGAAATTTCAGCTTTTCATCACACCGCTTATCATTTTCCATCACATTATGATATTAGAATCACTGTCATTTACAATAGAATTAATTGTTTGATACAACATCACATCCATGTTTCTTAGATATGTTTATGCATATTTCTATGTGGATGTTTCTGGATTTTCTGTTTAGACACAAAGCTACTTCATTTTACATCAGACTGTGCTATTAGTTTCTTGACAGAAAGAGCAGGCTTAGTGACCAATGTGTGGGCAAAATTGATAGGAAAATTCAACCCAAAAGTTTAGTATTACAACCAGAAAAAATGCAAGTTAACCTTACTGTGCTGATATGCCTTAAACCCTAAATCAAATAAATAAACAAAGTTCCTCATAATCCTGCATCAAGATACAAATTCTAGGAAGCCCACATATTAACACCTATCTGTGTATCTAAGACACATGGATGAAGTCTGCTCTCAGGCAAATATGCTATTGCAAATGACACTGACCCTTCAATCATCACTCTTAAGGGAGAAAAATTCACAGTCCAGCATTTTAGTGTGCAAATTTGCATACTGACTCCAGGGGACTAGTGGTTGTGAGTTGTACACCATGCTCTCTGCCTTACAATGTAGAGAAGGGGTAGGACCTTTATGAAATGGAAAGGATGGACTTGTCACAAATCACAGCAGTATCATCATGATAGACAAGCAAATCCTTTCTTGTTCAGTTTTCCCTGCGAAGAGCCAGAGGTGTTTCTGGATTTTTTGTTTTTTCTGTTTTTCAGCCATCAGCTGGTCAACTTAGAAATTTTGGTTTTAATTCTCCAGAGACTGATCAGTTCTTAAGTGACAAAGAATTAACATACTAAAACTATACTACTTCCAAGAAGTCTATAACATAAAGCACAAGAAAGTTGAACTGGTTTAGTAAATGTGCAGGGCATACTATTACATTACTAGTATTCAGCAAAGTAAGAGAAAGCTTATGTCAGAGCAGGTCATTCCATGAGTAGTATGTGGTAAAGAATATGTCGGTGTACATGTCTTCAGTGAGTTGACTGTAACTGTTGAATATTTGTTAATTCTGAGCAGGCCGAGACTCTGGTAGGAATAGAGTGGAGGAGAGTTATGATGGTGGTGAAGATACTCTGGAAACCCTGGAGAGTGATGTCAGCATGGGGCATGGAGGAGGCGGGGCCAGACCCAAGATCAGGGGGCGGGGGAAAGAGGAGAGACGAGAAGTGTCACTGGATGCAACACTAGAGGAGGATATCAGTGAAGGTATGACTCTTACAGCAACATTGAAAAATCTCAATAGTAGGTTTTGCACTGGAAAGATTAAACTGGATATTCAGCTGTGTAACAGTAGCAAGAGTAAGGTAATGTAATTTGAATTTTTTTGACTGATGTTTATTACAGCCCACTTTTTGGGGGGGGGGGACACTTATTGCAAATGATTAAACATAAGGATCAAGTGGGTACTCAGTGATGCACTTGAATAAAGGTCATTTAAGCTTGTAAAACTTGTTCATGAAAGACCAAACAAAAACTTCCAGTACAAGAAAGTCGAAATGGGCTCCCATAATCCTCATTATCTTCTAAAAACATCTGTTACCCTTAGTGTTTTCATTATTGAAGATTCAGATGTCTCCACCCCAAGAGCAATCAACCAAGCACCATCAACGCCCAAAAATAAGCAGCAGGAGAGGCGGGGCTCAGGCCAAGGACCAGCCAATCAGCAAACACCTGTCAAACCCAGAAGACCTTCTTCTCGGGCCCAGACAGCCAGTGAGACAGAAGAAGAGATGAGGGCCATAAATGCAGGAAAGGCCAGGTAAGAGCAGCAATTTGTGTTGATGCTGTTGCTCTTGTTGTTTCAGCTCTATAATAGTAAAGATATTGTCAGAATGCTAATGATTGGTGTGTGTAAATAGCAACAGCACAGTATATTCCCCATAGACTTGAGGATATCTGAGAAATCAGGCCTGCTTAGAGTAGTAATATTGTAAAGTCATATGCAGGCATTGGTTTGGATATGAGACTTATCAACCTCATTTTGTTATCCCTTAGAGCAAATGCCCTGAAGGGGATTTTGTATCCTATTTTGAATATGACTTCATTTCTCTAGTGATCTGCAAATTTAGATTTAATGTAACTAAAGGCTCCTCTGCTTAATTGCAAGTTCTGTGTAATTGCAACAGTTTCCAGAGAACAGAGTACTGTATTTTCCATGTTAAAATCATTGGATATTAACAACTCCTTTTAACTGCAACTCTATCCATGCTGCCCAGGATTTGGGAGTAAATGGATTTGATCAACTTTATCATATTTGCTGATGTCATTCACCCAGGACAAAACAGAGCAAATCTGAGGGTCTCCAGACATCAGATAAAGAGGAGACAACTCACCGCAAGCGGCTCAAATCACCCCCACCCCCACCTAGGCCTAGTAGTCGAGGTTCACCAACCACAGATCTTTTCCACACAAGGGAGAGGCGGAGCAGTGGGGACAGTAGGAGGAGTGGTAGAGGTGGGATGGAGCTTGCACGACATGAGAGGCAGGAACTACAGCAAGGGAGGGCGGAGCTAAGGTGAGATAGGCATTTATTGATTGAAGAATGACAAGGATCAACGACAAGGCAAGTCATTGGCTGAAGCAATGACGGAACAAAGTGTCTACAGGTTTAGTTCTTATTTTGTTCAAACTCAGTCATTTAATCTCTGGTTTCTTATCAACATCAAATTAGTGTGATTCTATAGTCGTGCTACATTTTAATTGAGAGTGAGTTACATCATACAGTTTGAGATTTAGGGTCAGCACAAACACTCTCAAGGTAGAGTGCGTAGAACCACCAAGTTGGTCAAATTTGTTTGTTGTTTTGGCAACCACTGCAGAAAATCCTGGCACATTAGGATATGCTCTGGCCTATCTTCTATCAGGTTATCTATGGTTTCATATTTATTTCATGTGAAAAAAAATCATGACAAACATCTTATTAGAAATATGCAAACTTTGTCTACATTGTCATATTTTAAGTATGTATTCTTAAAACAGAACAAATAATTCTAAGTCAGCATTCAAAGGGTTAAGCTGGTGAAGTTGTTTCAAAGAATTACACAGGTGATGACAGGGAGGCCTAATAGAGAAAACATAGGATTAACCTGGAGTCACTGTAAATCCTATGATGGAACCTCCCTGTATTTTTTCACAGACAAGACCACCAGGGCCCACAACTACAGCGACCCAGTTCTAGACAAGGGAGACAATCAGGTCCAGGCATGGAGCCACCTCCAGTCTTACCTTTGGATCCCCGCCACACAGAGATAGCAGACAGAGTGAAAGATTATGAAGAGAGGAGTGTGGGCTCTGATGTTGAGGTGGGGTCCAGTGTGACCCGGGCATCCAGTGTTAACAGGTCTGTATGATGTGATCACTGGCACATCCTGTAGTTGCTGAAAGGTTGGGTGACTGGGTATAATCTAGCTCTTTGTTGACAGCAGTAGTGGGAAGCCAGAGGGTTTGATTCTCAGTAGAACTAACTGGAATCAGGTCAGATATTTTCAGAATAGTAAGATTGTATCATCATCCCCCCCCCCTCCTTGTTTGATACTGGATTCCAGTTTTTGTGATCACCTCCAATGAACTTTCCATTTTTCAAATTCAGATGGGTACAGCAGTTTTAACCAGATTTATGCTAAAGTTATATCTTAAATACAACTGTCAAGCCAAAAATTGTTGAGGTTCTTTCTTCAGCTGTAGTTGGGAATGGTATTTTTGTAATATAAAGACCCTTTAATTGTTGTTATTTATGGCTGTTTCTTCCAGCAAAACTAATAGCAATTTTCCTTCTGAGATATTGAGACCTTTTGTTTGTCATTTTTTGTCTACAGCAGTAACAGGTTGAAAGCTTTGCAAGATGAGATAGAAAAGCTGAAGGAGGATGTGGCCAAAGCCAATGAAAAAGCCTCTCAACCTCCACCTCCTGCTCAGGTCTACCATGTGCCAGCTCCACAGCAGCCCCCAGCACCGGAAAGGAAACAGGAACCAGAATACTACGATCCATTTGATGACCCTTATGGATTTATGCGCATGCCTCGCCGCCGAGCGAACTCATTTTCTGGAGGGCGAGAGCGGGAGTGGGATGAATGGTATTGGACTCTGCCACAGAATCGTCAGTATGATGGTCAAGACATTCCACTTGGGTATGCAGCTGCAGATGCTTATGCGGATAATCCAAGAAATCCAAATGTAGTGGGTCGAGAACGTCAGACAAGGGAGAATGTGAAAGCTAGGCTGAGACAAAGGCGGATGGAGCACAGGCAAAGAGAGAGTTTACAGGTAAGCCACATGAAAGACTATTACTTATGGATAGCCTTTTTTCAGAATTTATGAGTGTTAGATGTCCTGCAGCCAATCAAAATGAGATTTATGTTGCTAAATCAAGAATTGAGATATCAGACTTTGAATGTGATCGACAAAACAGTACCGAATTTTTGTTGCGGTAGTCAAAAGTTAAATCAGTTCTGTTAAAAAAAAAAATTAAATTTATGGGCAACTGCTTAGCGATTATAAATAAATCCTCGATTTTGTTATGCAGATTATATGATTTACATAGTCCAAAGTTGATCTTTGATTGCGATTTTTATCCAAATTTTTGCACTTGCATAGGGATGACCCCCAGCCACTTCAAACGGCTATGTTTTAGACTACAAAAACACTAGGTAAAAAATTCTTTCACCTAGAAAAAGTACAGACATCAAGTTTTTATAGCATAACAATAACTTGAGTTAGCTAAAACTTGAGTTAGGCCATATTCTGACTGGTTGCAAGACATACAGTGGTAGGCTTTGTCTAGTCTTTGTGGTGAATGTGAACAACTGACTGAGGTATCAGCAAATTTATGTAACAGAACAGATGATACATCTTGGAGGATTCCTATCTTCTAATCCTTGATTAAATTTTGCTCTTGTGAAGCTAGCATTGGATTTGAAAAAGATGGATTCTGGGGTGGGCAGGGCCAGTACCCTACATTGTAAAAGCCACTTGTGATATTTGGGTGATTACAGGTATGGATTTAACAACAGATTTATAGATAGAGTTGAAGCTTTAGGCCTTTTCCTCAGGAAGATGATGTGATTTATGTAGTCCTTAATGATTTGATTGTTAATGGGATAAATAAATGCAACATGGTTCAGTCAAATGATAATTTTTCTGTTGTCGTTTCAAAGTTTAGAAACATTCAAATAATTTATTTATTTACTTGTCATTCATTTGTTCTTTTCCCACAGGACAGCTTTTAATAAGCCAGAGCTTAGGCTGGTTATCACTGGCAAGAGGCTCTTTTCACATAGCTGTGTTGTATAGGTGTGTTAATACTGGCATTCATTCTTTCATTAACCTCTTTGCCACATAAAGCATGTACGGATGTTCTGAAAATGGCATTATCATGTAGTTTCTGACATCCCAACATGTCCTATTTCCTGTAAAATGAACTGTTTCCACATTAAGGCTAACAAATTAATGAAAAAAAGGGATTTATTCCTTCCTGTCTTTGCCACAGTCAGGAGAGTCTGATGCTGCCCTGGCCAGTGGAGAATCTGCAGCCGGTCAGCAGCCTGCAGGTCTGGCTGGGACAGTGGATGAACAGACTGCTGCCTTGTATAACTACTATGTACCGTCCAGATACAGTGCTCAGGGTATGAGGCAGCAAATGGCTTCTCGAGGTTACTTCACCACTCCTAGTGGGGCTAAAATTTATACCAGTACAGGTGATGAAGGCGACAATGAGGAGGAGGAGGAGCGTGGTGGTGATGGTGCTCACACTGGTTTGTACTGTTGTGGTGCTTCTGTTAACCCTTGCAGCAAGGGTTCCCAGTCTGGAGTATGCATGCCCCTGGTCTAAGCCGTGATTGTCATTCTATGTAAAGAAAATTATGAGGTACAGATTGAGCTTTCTCTGATTAGACTGAGACCAGGAGATCCAAATGAAATTCAATTTCTTGAAGAAATGAGGGATTGGTGGTGATAAGGGTACAAGGACTAAGAGAGGTTGGGAACCCTTGCTTTATAGGTTGGTGGTTCTTCACCCCTTCACTAGCATTTCAAAGTAGGTTTTGGTCTTGAAGACATTACTATTAGACAATATCCATAATCATGGCTAACCTTACATCAAAATTTATTGGAGACAGAGTCTCCCATTCACTTCATGGACTTTGGATATTTGTCTGTTAATTTCCTTTCAAAGAGACACACCTTCATGTGGTCTTAAACATAAAATCAGCCTACTTATTCATAATGTTCTCCTATTCAGAATTATGTGGAAACACTAAGATCTAGAGGGGCTTAAGAATCACCATTCTCAGATTGAGATGTGACTGTTTGCAACAAAATCAGTTGTTGGCTGGAATAATGAGACACTAAATTTTAAAGGGATAGACTACCCTTCCAGTGTAAATTATAATGCTTTACTGTGGTGCGCTTCAGCCATTTCTAATTTAATACATTTGGCATACAATATTATGCATCAAAGTGCTAAACATTAGTGCATGTTTTCCTTCAGTGGGTGTGGATCTTAAGAAACCTGTATTTCAAAGTACATTTGCCCTTTCACCACCGGATTTCGTGGGTGTATCTATGAAATATTAATGCCCAAACATACAAAAAAGGTTTCCAGTTTTTTTGACTCAAGAATAAGTTACATGAAAGAGCTATTTCTCAAAGAGATATAGTGAGAATTAAACTTGGAAAAATATAATGCCTTTGTGAATATATTCATTGATGTGTCTTAGATAAATGTGTGAATCTTGTGGAGAAGTAGAAATGTACTTTGAGATCAACTTTCCTGAAGATCTCCACCTATAATAGTATGAAATGCTCAATATAATGCTTTGGTGAACAATTTTGCTCGCAAAATGTACTGAATTAGAAACGGTTGTGCATGCACCTGGCAGTAAGGCACTATAATATACACTGGAAGTATGGTCTGTCCCCTTAACAATTCACCTCAGTTTTACATGCAATGATAGTATGACTAGAAACTTTGGCCTCTGTGAGAAATTAGAATCACACTAACATATATGTGTCTTTGGCTTCACAGATAGTCAGATTTTGAGATCACTCAAACTATGTATATAACTGATTTTGTTGCAAGCTGTCAGGTACTCTGAAAGGACTCATGCACATGTTTAACAACAGTGGATATTATTCATTCCCGGTGCTTCTGCCTCATCCTTCATAATGTTAATGGATTAAAGATGCAGAATCTGACTGCGGTTGTGAGATTCTTAAAGTTCATCGAAGCATGCAAATGATAAAACTGATATAACAGTCCACTCCTCTTAATCACAATCCAGATAATCTCACTTTCTCATAATCACATTTCCACATAAAAAAGGCTATATTTCTAAATAAAGATCACAATTTCTTGTAATTTATTGCAGTTTTGTCCATTCTGTCAAGGAGTTGCGATTACGCAGTTGACAGTACCTCTGAATTTTATGAAATATCATATAACGACATTTTAATCAGCACATCTCATACTGAGGATCTTTCACAAAAAAAATGTAATGGTGTAGGCAGAGCAGAGCATATGCATGGGTCTTGCTGCTTGATCCATGTTTGCTACGTACAAAACTGCTTTCTAATGGTATTTTGCAGATGAAGAGGAAATTGGCATAGTATGAATACTTTTAACAATTTTTGTTATGTTACTGGACACCCCCTTCCCACCTCCAGCCTTGCTTGCAAGAGAGAAATTATTCAGGATCATGCAGCATGTATACATTTATGTTCAATGGATAGCTAGAAAGATTAAATCCTTTTATTATTGAATTTTTGTATTGGTCTATATTCTCAGTTACACTCCCAGGCATCCAATAATCCTTCCCACTTGTTGTATATGTTTATATGCTACATAGTGGCAAAAGTTTTTATTATTTTGATAGCACTGGTGTATGTACAGTATACTACAGTTAGCTAGAAGAATTTCTGTTCTACTTAGAAAACTCAATTTTATTGTCACAACGTAGAGTACAAGTATGCAGCTTTCTGTATTTTGAAGTTTAAAGCAGCTTTTTCAGTCATCCCTGAAAATCTGAAATTATCCAGGATTTATGTCCCTTCCCTTGATTCCTGAAAACAACCCGAACCATTGTTGATTCATGAATTTACCAAATTTTCGTTGTATGGTGCACTTAAAATGAAAACTACAAGAAATTCAGTACAGGCATAGAAAGTAAAATTTAAAAGGCCTCAAATATAAATTAAATAATTTTGGGAACGCCTGATAATTTGGATGGCTTGGTTTAAAGAAAAAAAACACCAAAAATACAACCTTGTTTGATTAGAAATCCAAATACTTGATGTTGCAAATTTGGTGCTAAAACGTCACGTTTAATCAGTTATACTCATACATGCCATTTAAATGTTTACTTGCTTTATCAGATCAGTATTAGGGCATGTAGGTGTTGCTTCTGCTTGGACATTTTTTCTTTAAATTCTTCATTTTTCTTTGAAAAAGTTATGATATCTGTTGTAATGATGTTTTCCTGTGTCACAAGTTGTGCATACTTCACCTGTCTTACACTAAATGATTGTGTTAGTGCACTGTTAATGATATGTGACATCTGGTGCGTCACTTTAAGCCTTCAAGATATTGCACTTATCAAACCTTTGACCCCTTTTAGTTTATTTGTCAGTTTTATGTTACTGTGAAATCTGTGTGACATAACAAAAGCTGCTTTTGGTAAGTAAATAGATACTAAATTCTGCCAGTATTTGCATGTGGGTAGGGCAAGGAATATTTAACTTGTCTTCATACTTTAAGCAGTATGCAAGAAAAACAATTGTAATTTACATGTCCACTTCCTTAATCATCAGTTGAAGTAATGGCCGTGTTAAACTTGCCTCATCAATAATCTTTTGGGAAGTACAGACATTCATATGCTAGAGAGTCAGTTTTATGGTTAAAAAGATTCCTTTATGACAGGAAGGTGTCTGTGCCTTACCGATTGCATAGTGCAATCTGAAAAACATCACATAAATCTGTAAACTGCAGTAGCATAAATGATGATAGTACCAGTAGATAACTATGTCTTGTTTACACAACTGAAATTAGAATATCCAGATCAACTGAAATTAGAATATCCAGATCAAGTGATCATATACAGGAAACAAAAGCATCAAATAAGGTGTCAACTCACAAATGAGGCAAAATGAAAAGAGAAGAAGCTGGTTACCAATAAGAAGTTACTCAAATCAGTAACAAACTAAGCAAGCTGGGACACATGACTGAATCTTCACCTGATTCTTTCATACCATCTTACCCAGGAGCAGCAACCCAGCAACAGAACCGACCTTGGTATCAAATTCGGCGTGCTGCTCGACCTTTCACCTCCTTGAATGGAGGTCAAAGCCAGGCAGTGGGCGGTAGGCTTACACAATCGCAAGATGACTTAAGCCACCAGGGTCTTGGAACAGCATATTACAATGGGCAGGTGAGTTGTGGTTCTTAACCCTTTCACTACATATTATGTACGCCCTTACACTTCTCAACAAATCTTGGAACTCTCCCACTGAGTATTTGCCTGTGGGTTCACTTGCAATAGGTAAAAATAAAATTTGCAGCATTAGCATACAATATCAATATCCACCTGCTAATTTGTATAAAATATCAGTGCCATAAAATTTTAATATTTGAAGTTATTAAACTTTCAAATTTTTTTTTTTTTTGGCCACCTGATATTTCCTGTTTAGTAAATGCCTGCTGATATAACTAAGATAAAATGTTATATATGGAGGCTTTTCTCAGGCGGATATAAGTAGCACTACTGTTGTCTCTAGAACACCTACACAAAAGGTAGATCTGACTTTGTGGCATTGTGATAATATATGCAATACCATTTGGCTTTTATGAGCAGAACTACAGAATATCCTTCTGCATTCTTCCAAGTTTTTATGCCCATGGGAGAACTTTTATTTATCAGAATCTGACAAGATAAAGATTAATTTACTTCCTTTAAGAGGAGTATTTGTATATCTGTACATAACTTGTATAACATCTTATCAACATGGCTGATGACATTGCTGATGCAGTGTTATTGCACACACCCCAGACCAAAAGCGCTTTCATTTCAGTCTCCTTATAGAGAATACAGTGTTTCTGCCATTAAGAAACACAGGTTTACTGAATTTTAATTAAATGCATCCACTTTAATGCAAATGAACTCAACTAATGAACGTATAGTGTCTTTTATAGGTATCATCATTTATACCGAGACAGTGCCTAAAACGTCAAGGTCTTGCCTCATCTTGGGCCCTTTACTGTCATTCACGCGGACTTTGCTGAGTGATAAATTCTCATTGCAACCATATTCTTAATGTTGTCACCACAGGCTGGTGCTGCTCCAGGATTGGCTTATAGAACAGCCACACAGGCATGTCCCATGTGTGGAGGTGCGGGTTACCACACCCACGCCAACTATGTACACATGGGCCACCCACAACCCAGTCACGCCCCGCCAAAATATTCTTCCCACACCTTTGAGAGGTAAGATAGTGTTTTTGAAGAAGTCAGAGGAACCAATGTTCCTTTATTAGCGAGCTGGCCAACCATCCTAGATTTTATGTGACGATCCTAAATTTGGAACTGAGACGTCATCTTTCAAAAAAACAAAGGAAAGCATTTATTCTTGGAGAATAACACTTGTGAGAATGCAAAAGAAGACATTTCTGCCATGTTAAGAGGACATATTGTATGCATCACAAGAACGCTTTTACTGGAGGTGCAAAGCAAACAATATTTTGCGTTGCTCACCACTTTATCAATTGATTAATGTTGCGTATAGGTGGCAGTCTTGGAAAGTATGAAAACTATGAAAAAAATAACTCATGTAGAAAGATACAGAACATTAATTTCCATACAGAAGTGTCAGAATGTGAATTGGACTTGATTTAAGATGTAGCATTGTTTTCTGTAACATGGAACATTTCTTGGCTTATTGTTAGCTGCAGCTTCTCATGATGAAAAATCCATTCCTTGATCTAATTTAAGGAAGTGTAGTGATACCACTCTCTCTTACTGTGGGCTTTTAATTTGGAACCTATTACAGCAATGATTTGAAATGCGACTAGCCTTGATTATTTAAACATCAGTTGAAAATACAGTACATCTGTTCATAACGTATCTGTCAGGCTGGAGACTGCATTTCATACTCAGAATGCTTGCTGTCCTGTTAAATGTGAAGAATCTTTGGGTGTAAACGTTTATAACATAATTTCTAGATATGTTAAGCACCTCTACTTTTCTGGGGATGAGGTGCTATTGACATCTTATTTGTTACTATTATTGATGCCTGACTGGTGAAACTTCTGTGATATTTGCATAGGGACTTTGCATTAAACAAATAGTTTGATGATGCACTCAGTGTGTCTATCATTGCCCCATACAGGGATGCATCCCCAGTCAGATCAGGTCGTCGCCGGTCACGTTCAGTGTCTAGGGGCCGCCACTACTCACCAGAACGCTCCCACTCTCGAACCCGCTACACTGTGCGAGAGTACAGCCACCTCAGTGATTCAGATGGAGAAGAAAGGACCAGAAGAAGGTAAGAGGCCACATTGTGGCCACAAATTTGGAATTCCCCTTCACACACTCTCTTCATAAGAAATGTGATTTTTTTATTAAAGCTTATTTTCCCATGTGATAATAGTATGTATTGCTTTTAGAATCGGTGAGTTGTGTATTCACTCCTATTTTGGGTCTAGCTCAGCATGCTGACTGGCAAAGCAGGGTAGTTGGAATGCACACTACAGACAGCACAAGCAGCTTTATTCAGAGAAATCAAGATGATCATTTAAACCACCTGGCTACAGAAATGGAGAGAGGAACATAATCAATACCAGTTCACAAATGACACCCCTCTTCCGGCTTCCACAAGGTGCCCAGAGAACTATCTTGAGACTGAGAACAGAGCACTATGCTCAAGGTTCACCTATACCACATATTTGGGCAAGGTAGAGCAATCCAAATGCACTTGTGACTACTAGACTAGTTGGAGACACCCCTGCATGTCCTGAGTACCAGACTCTCTGAGAGGAACTTGGGCCAGTGGCATCTCATGTCAGTACCAAGCTGTGAGGGATCCTCTTAGATCTGTAGAGGACCATCAGATTCAGCAGCAGAGGAAACATGAAGGCATGCCAAGGAAGAAAGAAGAAGAGGAAAAATGGATTAGCTCAAGTATTGTCATTTGCTGACAAAAATTAATAGTCCTCTCATTGACCAGATTGGAGCAAATATCAGAATGGTTCAGATTAGCAGTTTTTCAAATAATAAAATTGCAGAATCGTTCAATTGGCAGTTTTTCAGATCATAAAGTAAGTCACTATTGTCTGAATACATGTTACTATTGCAAAACTTGGTCTGGTCTTGGCATATCTGACTTTCTATCTTTGTGTTCTCACCAGAAGTCGCAGTTTATCCCGAGGAAGATCACGCACCAAATCGCCGCGCAGAGGCCATAGCAGACACAGATACAGGAGGAGGAGTGAATCCTTGAGTGACTTGGTAAGTTATTGAGTGATATCTACAAGTTCAAACTTGCCAAGTGTCCTCTATATTGCTTAGCACAGCTGGACCTCAAAATCTTTTATTCCATGGACTTGAAAAATCTATGCATTTCTTGCAATGCTCTGATCAGGAAACCCCTATTTTCAGGTTAACTTTTTATTCATTACCTGGTACACCTCACAGATATATAATTTAATGGACTGGTCCTCATCTGTCTGAATTCATGAATTCATTCATCATCTACTTTGGTCTTGAAAGAGGAAAGTGGGAACAGCCTACGATTTCAGTGGCAGGAAGTGCAGAATTTTATCTTCAAGATGTGAATAGTCTGTTGCTCTGCTGCTGGTTGTAGTTGACTTTGTTCCGATTCCCTTTTGTATCATAAAATTAATTCAGTCAGGAATGGCTAATTTCAGGTATAGAAACAATGCAATTGAGCATTTTACTTTGCCTAACATCGTGCTCCAAATACCTGAAGTGGCCATGTGGTTATAACCGTAGGTTCAACTGTAAACCTGTTGTGTTTTTCTACTAACACAAAAACTTTTTTATTTTTATCTCCAGTCTGGTGACGAGGATGCAGGTCTGGATCACAGCCTTAATTTGTCTATGGATATCAGTCGTCTTACCAAGAAAATGCTGGGCACGCTCAGAAATGAACTGAGACGGTCAAAAGATAAACGGGAATTTGGTTCATCCTATTGGTAACATACCTCATGATAATCTGTGCTATATACAGACTGAGCTTTGACAAGCTACTATAATGTAGTATACTGAGCAGAAACTTTCATAGAAGATGTTGCCTGCTGGTGAGTTTTGGATAATTCACTATGGATTCATGATGACGCAAGTGTACTTTGGTGAATAGAATGTAACTTCATCATGGACTGACATGAAATGGCTAGGCCCTGTCATCTGTGAGATATCAGCCAGACTGTGCTTTCTCCATGGCATTGGCTTCAACAACTGTACTCATGTTGTAGATACCTTGCAGTAGAAATGGAGAAAATAAACACACTCTATGTGCACACATACAGGGATTAATACAAGTGTATTAACATACCATGGTGAAAACATGATCTCTCTGTTTCATCGCAAGAACTACATTTGTTAAGGCAGAATATGAAGCCGAGTAATGGGCAAGTCCATACAGCCTTCATGGAGCTTCGACAGTTAAATGTATATGCATCATGTAGCTGACGATAACGTATTCATACATTCTTACTCAGTTAATAAACATACTTGTTAGAAATCCAGATGCGAGTCAGATCTTTGATGATATGATCATGAATGAAATTATTTGAGTAATTGTAATGAAATCTCACATCAGACACTGGTTTCTGAAGAGCTCTGACTTCACAGCAATTAATTTCAGTTTATATTTACAGAATAAATTAATCCCTATCAGATATAACCTAAATGAACTACTGTAAAGCCAAAGCTTTTTCAGCAAAAAGTGCAACTGACATGCTGTTCTGCTGCAATTGCCCATTTTAGAAGTCAATGACTGACCTCTCCTCAGACAACAGCTATGGCCGCTGCCAGTTAACTATAAGATGAAACTATGGGGCAACTGCACAGACCTGTAACTGACCACTCAGTCTGTTAATGTGACAGGGAACACTGAAGAAGAAGCAGATGTCAGTAATATTCACATAAGATTGAAGACTGTTTAGAGGGTGTGATGACACGACTTTTATGGCACTTAAACAACGAATAAGCTATTGTTTTGATATGTATCTGCATACTGTCATTATTGAGGCAAAATACTAGATGGTACATAGTCAGTTATCATCTTAATTAACACAGTAGAACAAGACTTGTCCTTCATATGTAATGTGCATATGGAACAAGAGGCAGAGACATCATTTTTAGGATCATTTGTAGATCAGACAAAATTTATTCCTAATCTCAAATAATTTTCTACGCAGTGTATGGTAAAGTTATGATGATTTAAACTTGTGGAATAGTACACTTCTTAATGTTAGTAATTTCAACTTATATTCCATGTTTCTAGCACTGCACAAAATGAAAAAGCTGACCTTCTTGATCCAACACATTGGCCATAATTTATATTACTATTGAAACAGCTGAATATCATGATTTTATTTAATATGGCATACCAGGCATTGAGGAGATATTGTTGTTGCATATTGTTTACAGGTAATTCAGAATCTTTCACTTTACTTTTTTCTCTATCACTCAATCTGGTTTTAAGTATCTACACTTGTTTGTGATGTCACTTTGCTGTTCTTCCTTTTGCAAAGAATTTCATTATTCTTTGTCATAAAGTTTGAGAACAGCTAATTCCAGTTTTTGTAGACATAGTTGGTAAGTACAGCAAGCAGCAATACAATCATGTTATTCATTTATTACTTATTGTGAATATGTACACAGCTTGATTTCTGAGAGTTAAAATTCCCTGTATGAGTTGTCTTTTGCTGACTGCATAATCCGTCCAGATGTGGAGAGGTCTATTTTCCATCCATTCTAAATTTTTGATATAGAATATGTATATATGCATATGTGACTGTTAATGATATCCGTCCTATCTGTATTCCATTTTTTATATTTATTTTTATATCCAGTCCATGTTTAATATATTCCCCTCATGTTTGCCATGAGTGTATCATTTAGTAATTTATGGTTTCTTGAATATTTACCAGGGATTTATCTTCTTCTGTGTAATATGGATAAATTTCCAAAGAATCTGATATTGACATCTGCATTATAACCTCCCACTAGCCCTGCAGTGATACTTTGATATAATTTAAAAGTTTACAAAACGAAGGGTAAGCATTGTTTGTCCAGCAAAAATTTGTTACTCCAACATTTTCTAATCTCAATTTTCACATATTTGAAAGACACACTGATTGAGCATTGTGTGCATTTCACAACAGTTGTGTCACTTCTTTATAACCTGCACCAAAAGTTGCAAAGTTGAGACTAGTGGGGAGCTATGGACTCTTGTATCGCTATACTTCCATTGGCACCAGCATGTCTTGCAGCATCTGCTAAGTTATGTAGTTTTAATCCCTGCCAAGAGACCGCTTTGTCATCATGGCACATTGTTTGACATTTGCATGACTTTGTCCCACACATCAGTCGTAGAAGCTGATTTGAGCTTATCAGTATGACCACTGCATCACAAGGGTTAATGACAAATGGTATGTTGCTGAGTTATAGAGAAGCAACATAAAATACTAAAATAAAAACATGAGATATGAACATGGCTGTCTAAAGGAATCTTGTGTTGTTAATGTTGTTTCCTTCCATATTGTTTCTCTGTGATAAACTTGTTGAATCCATGTTTCCTATCCATATAGATATATGCCAGTTAGTCCATCTCATGAAATGGCATAACTCACTATGGCCAGGAACATCATCATGATATTTTACTGTGTTATCCTATAAAATGTGGCCAAAATTTTTGTTTTCTTAGCAAATTTTTAAGTTTTTTACATAGTGTAAGCATTCATAGCAAAGCATCATTTCTAAATTTCGGGCATATCAACTCCAGATGCAAGTATTTAATTGGAGTTTAGATGGAAATATATAAGCACTGAGTACTTGTTCCCTTATTATTTTGACCTATGTCCTGTTCTAGTTTACCCAGCTTTATCAGATTTATCATCCTGTCATGGTCATAAACCAATCACTTGCCTCCAAAGCAGCCAGATATCATCCTTAGTGATACCCACTCTTTTAATATGCAGTTTTATCACAGATAAATTTATTTATATCTCAAGCATATTCATTTGTTACTACAAGAGGGAGAAAGTCAACCAGACTCGTCTTTTAATCTTGGTTATATTACAAGAGCTTCATTTAACCTTATGATGTTTGGCCTACATGTATTAAAACAGAACTTTTATTATTAGTTTTTTATAACTGATTAAGCCACATAGAGAATTCTTTAGTAGAGCAGCAGTACTGCCCACCAAAGCTTTTTTCAGGCTCAGCAAGCAATCAATTGAAAAACAAATTGGCACTTCAGGCACATCTCTGAATGGAGTTAGTGATTGGTATGATCATGGCTGATGATTGATTTGTCATAGTGCAAAGATGTACAGCATTATGATATTCATACATCTCCACTTGTTTTTCTTTCAACACATTCTATATTTATATACCGGTATATGCATTACCCTATAGATATTTATTCCTTTTTAGTGTACAGATGAACTATCTATATGTACCTGTGTTTGAGAGAGGTAGATGGTCATGATTTTTGTGTTCTCAGATTTTGTCATCAAAGTCTCAGAATATATGTATAAATATGAAATTGAATGGTTATGTGATACATATGGGTTGGCAAAATATAACAGGATTCTGGTTGTTTGAATGTAGAAGATTAACGTAAGCATCAATATATATCAATATATTGCAAGATTAGGACAAAATGTAAAAAGTATAGATATATGATTTTCTAAATTATTTTCTTGATTCCGTCCCTTCCTACTGTTCTGTGATGAATATACTTCTAGTATTTTACTGGAGCATAAATATCGGCTACAGTATTTGTGAAAATTGTTACAATCTTTTATGTACTGCAGCTTTCATGGCTTGTGATGTAATTTAGATGCCGCTTAGAGAAGATGTTGAATAATAGACAATTTTCAAGGTATGTGAAGGACAAAGTGTACCAACTGAAAAATCAGTTCATGTTAGCGATTTTGCAGTAATCAAGGGTTGCCTGCGCAAAAGTCATATCTCCCTTATATAATTTATATACAGTGATATGGTCTTTGCGCAGGTACCCCTCGAATATGAACTCTGTTCTTTTGCCTGGATCCAATTACATGTTGGGTATAACAGCCATCCCTGTAATTCAGAACACTCAACCAGTAGTGGATTTTGTTTTTGCACATGGCACTGCACTGAACTTAAGTTGAACTTTAAATGCCGACAGATGTTGTAGGTGATGTTATGAAATTATTCTGCTTAGCGCTTGGTCTGCTTGTCTTAGGTTTAGAAACAATATCACGCATAGGATTAAGGAAGGAAAACCTACTATGGGACAATCACTAGACATTATCACTGTCTAGGAACTGTCTCATGTGTGCTTTCTCTTTTCTACACAACAGTATTCAATATTTGTGCCTCAAGAATAAGTTATGCAGAACTGAGGGAAATGGCTGTCTCTCAAAGGGATATTATGACAATGAAACTTACAAAAATAAAATGCCTCTTCAATAATATGCATTTATGGGTCTGAAAACATCCCTGATCAAGTAACAAGTGTATGTTTAGATAACGATTTCCTAAAATCACCCATCCACAAGAGAAAAAAAATGCACTATGTAACACTGAGGTGCACAATTTGCATGCAAAATGTACTGAATAACAGTATGTTCTCCACAGTAAATAGCGCAATCACAGGATCAGCCCCTTAAATTTCAAAATCCCTCTTAAAAATACAGTGAACGCACGCCTATCTCTCCTTCTTTCCTGCATTGCAAAGTTTGCATCTAAAACTCTACAAATCTTCTCTCAAATTTATGGCAAGTAGGGTATGTCTTTCACAATTTATCTGATCCTGAGGAAACACTGGAATTAGAAGCACCATAATTTACAGGTGAAAGGTTGTGCTACCCTTTTTCCCATAAATCTACATGCCGTAAGGACGCGGATATAAGTAGCACTACTGTTGTCTCTAAAACACCTACACAAAAGGTAGATCTGACTTTGTGGCATTGTGATAACATATGCAATACCATTTGGCTTTTATGAGCTGAACTACAGGATATCCTCCTGCATTCTTCCAAGATTTTGTGCCCATGGAAGAATTTTTATTTATCAGAATCTGACAAGATAAAGATTAATTTACTTCCTTTAAGAGGAGTATTTGTATATCTGTATATAAATTGTATAACATCTTATCAACACGGCTGATGACATTGCTGATGCAGTGTTATTGCCAGATATATAGTGAATGCTCAGGTAATGACACATGGGCTCATGCTTTATATAGCCCTCCACCTAATCACAGCTTCCACGTAAACACAGCATTTTTTCAGATCATGGAGAACTGTGCTTTCTACATCAAACAGCAAGGCCACTGGACAATCGCAACTTTTTCCATGCTTCCAAACATAATAATAAATAGAGGTTAACTGTATGTGATGAATTTTCAGACAAGGTCTTGTGCTGGTCTAGTGAAATTCTGATGATTTGCTGAATAATCATTTGCCAGCTGATGTATGTGTCCTTTTGTGTTGACTCTTTCTAAATGTGATGAAGGAAGCGTTCTGTTTGATGTAAGAAAATTTGCCATGCCCTTATCTACTTTGAAAAGAAGGAAGCTTGACTTTATCAAGCTTTGCTTGAAGATAGAATCTGTATTGATACTTACTTTGCTAAATGTTATTTGTATGTGGGAGGGACCAGTACTGTTTGAGACATAGAACTGTAAATAGTGCAAATGTAATAAAAGTCAGTGTATATTATGGAAAAAGATGTTTGCATTTCCTTTATATCCTAGGATGGTCAGTTTGATATCACTCATCCTCAGAAACTTCCTCTCCCTGTCTCTTCCTTTGATTTAATATATCAAGTGAATCTAAATAAGATTAAGATAAATCTGAGAAAGGGTGGTGGAATGAGAGATTGGGAGTAATAAAACCATCAGATTAGTAAAGTCTTGGTCTAACATTATTTGACATATCTGTCACCTAAGAGCCAGTTTCATGCAACACGATTTTAAAAATTGTCACAAGAAATGTGAAAAAAAAACTGGCTGGGCTATCTATAAAATAAAATGATTTTAATGACTTGTAGGAAAGCTATGGCTTGGACAAAAATTAGTGGTACTTATGGCAGAATTTGAAAGGAGCTTTGGTATGATCAAATAAAAAAAAAGTGCACCAAAATGATGTACAAAACTGACTCTTTTAAGTAACAATATTCATCTGTCGTTAAAACTGCCTGTGATAATGTATTGTTGAACCACGTTAAAGTGGCACCATATTCTTGCTATTATAGGTTTGATATCACCCTTCTTCAGTATGATGGTGAATCA
This sequence comes from Ellobium chinense, assembly GCA_033807755.1. NCBI lineage: Eukaryota > Metazoa > Mollusca > Gastropoda > Ellobiida > Ellobiidae > Ellobium > Ellobium chinense. The sequence goes on from JAWQUT010000206.1 coordinate 1,268,382, forward strand.
TAAGCCCTTGTTACCTTATACGCTGGAGCTGCTTCCTTTTAGATTTTATTTTGGACTTTCTTTTTGCCCCAGCTCTTGGCCCACAATGTAAAATGTACAACTAAGAGACCATTATTACTTAAAAAGTGGGCTTCAGTAGATTTCTGTGATCTTTATTTGGTGTTGGTTGCAGAAGAACCATTTTCTTTAGACCAAATCTGTACATTCCTACTCAAGGTTTGGCTGCAGAAAGTCAGCAAAACATATTTTCTGTAATTTTTCAAATTCAAATTACAGTTGAACCTCACGACCTGGAACATCACCAACTCAAGGTCTCTGCTTTCATATTGCAAAAACTCCAACCCCGAGTTCTGTATTTCTGTATGAAATTTACCTAATGGCATTGGATACCTTGCAATTTCAAACTTTAAGCCAGTCCCTTGAAATTCAAGATCAGAAGTTTTACTGTATTCTAGGTGTTTCTAATGCCTGCCATGCTGAATGTTTCAGTGGCTTTCATTTGCAGTGCAGTTTAGCGCCTGTTCTTGACTACAACATGTTGCTGTCTCTGTCCATTTGTTGCTGAAATCAGTAGTGTCAGTATGGGTCACAGATTTGCTCATTAGTTATAACCACCTCATTTGTAGATGAATATTAAATCCAGTTTCTGATTTACTTGTTCAGACAGGTCCATATAAGCTCTGTTGCCTGAATAAAATTCAGTGAAGAGTCCCCTTGCTGCTTGTCCCTGTTGTTGTCTAAATATGTCCTTCTTGCACCTTCTACAGGCTTACATCTTCTTCCCTTTCCCCTACATCTGCCCATGACTGACTTCCTACATCAACAATATATGCCCAATCCTTCTTCTTCTCCGCCTTCAGTATCAATTTCAGCGTTTTTCAGCATACTGGCCTTGTTATATGCACGTTTCTGAATGAATGACTGTTGCTGTGTTAGGTTTTAACATCCACTTTAAGCACATTATGGCTATATCAGAGATGAGGTCCTGGCAGCTGTGAAGCCAATGACAAGAGAATACAATTTAAACACCCAAGAATGGCAGCCGCTAATGGCACAATTTTTGGAAACAAGATCCAACTTGCAGGTCTCTATTCACGAAAGTTGCTTTGTCATTTTTGTTCCTATATATTAGCTTTGCTAAAACACCCTTTTTTCTCCAGTTTCGTTTTCTATTTCCAAGCAATGTTCTGTAATTTGCTTCCCTGAAACACCACAAAAAGTACCTAAGAGGAAACCTGATGCTAATAGGATTGAACCTGGGATCCTAAACAACAAGACACACATCTTGGTCATCCTGCTGACCTGAATGAATGAACAGACTTTGACATCTACGATACAGGGGATGGTAAAGGGCTACGGACAAATCACAAGACAAGACCATACAGTGTACCTAGAAACAACACAGAAAAAGTCTAGGTGAATGAAGAATTATTATTAAGTAATGAGTAATACAAAAATTACAACGGGTGAGGAGTAAACAAAACAAAAAAACATATGCACAATAGTGATGTGGAATATGGATGTAAATGCATAAAATAATACTTAATGAGCATAATGGTCAGTGGATTATTCTATATGGATTTGAGTCACTCAGCTGAGCATGGTATTGTTAACTCCCAAACTATTATAATGGACTCTTGTTAACATAACTTGTTTAACTTGTTCAGTGCCTAGTTCACTGACATTTAAATCTTGATGTGTCAATTTTGGATTTGGCAAAGCTTAATATTATTATTTTGGTGTCTTTCAAAAGATTTCCTTGTCTTCAATGTTTATGTGTCCCATGGTCAACACTTCCAAATGATGGGCAGTAAAAGGAGTGAGAAGGGAGGGAATCATGATATATTTTGGGGATTGTGTGGCGTTTCTTAATACTGGGACAAAAAATGAGACCTACACACCTGAGGTCTGAGACTGGGCAGTGGTTTAACCTACCAGGCTGTGGCACTGAAAGAGTTAATGCAGTTCCCTACATCAGGCTCTCTAATTTAAAAAAAATCCCAGTTGTTTCACTCTTGATACTACAGCTTTCTGATAACACACTGTAAGTGTTCTGGTCTAGTGTGTCTTTATAGGGTTTCACTGTGTCCAAAACTAAACTTACTTCCTTGAAATTAAAGAAAGTGCAGTTATCATTTCACAACCTGTTAAACTTCAAAAGATTTGCTGCAGTTTGTTCTTTGCTTCATGTAACATAATGATTCACCATCTTTTACCAATGTCTATACATACAAAATAGAAAAATAAATCATGAAATGTTATGTTTCATATCTAAATTTAAAATATAGCAAATTTACTTTAGTCTTAACATGCAACACTAGGCTAAGTAGCTACTGGTGATAAATTATTTTCAACAGAGAAAAGTAAAAGACATTTTGCGAGTACTATGACAAAACTGAAATGAAATGCAAGATATTAAAATTAATACCTGAGTGGACTAAGGTGTTTAATCACATGTTTGATTCCAAACAAAAAATATCAGAAATCACTAAAAAGTTGATTTCGGACCAAACAAGAAGCTGACAAATGGGCATATTTCTCATTTTAACAGTAAAGGGTTGAAACTGGGTCAGACTACTCTCTCTTGACCTTAAGAATTTCCTATTGTTGGAGCATGTATACTTTACCAGTAGTTCAGGTGAAAAGTCTTTGATAGATGCCTTAGTCTTCTTTGCTTCATTAAAAGTTACTGATTGCACAACGCCTAAGAAGAACTAATATTCTTGGCTTGTCAGATAAACAAAGATGCCATTTCAGAGATGAAGGGAAATCATGGTGGGCTAAAATTCCTTCATGGGGTACTGGAAAAGACTGAAGAGTATTTTTTCTAACTCAGTAAGACCATTCTGAATGATTTTGAAATAAAGGCAAACAATGTAAAGGTAATTGTTATTCACAAGTACATTCTTATTTGATTTAAAACTGTCACAACTCTTGAATGAATACAGACTTCAAGCTCAGATTAGATTTAAATGATATGATAAAGAAATGCGAACTCTGAATACACTTCCAACTCATTTCTTGATGACTCTGGACTTATTGAGGTAGAAAAATGCTCTTCAATTGTTCTGGGTGAGGCCGACAAATACACAACCAAATATAACACAACTGCGGGTGAGAATTGAACAAAAAAAAAAATCACCAGAAACACTATGACAAGGTAGTTGAATGACATGCCAAGAAGAAAAGAGATAAATACATTACACAAGGGTGCCAATTCAAGGGGTACCAATATCTTGCTGGTGGGAAAAGCTTGGTCAAAGAAGGAAAAAGTTTATCACTCACTAAAATCATAACAGTGAGAAAATGCCACTTCCTTCTGATAAGTTATTGAAAATCTGTCATGACTGGGATGGCATCGAGTGGTTTTCTTTTTAGTCTAATTTAGAAGTGAAGTATCTGGTTCAAAATTGGCATCCTTGATTCTTGGGGGTTCAGAAACTACGGACGAAGCCAAATATTAAAAAAATAAAAGGAAAAATGGCTGTCAAGACAACACTGTGGAATGGGGCAACAAGACAATGATAATCATGACGACGTTCATTGTAATAATAAACATCAATGGGAGATACAGTTTAACACATATTGCAAGGAACATTGATTGGGGAAACATTGAGCAAACCAGAAGTCTACAAACAAAATATCAGAATCAAGGTGACAAAAAGACTTATCAATGAAAAATGAGTAGGAAAGCATATTCATCTTTCACTCCTTTACTCAACTTTGTCTGATTTATACAAAAGTGACTATTTATATAACATTTCTCTCCTGTCCTGCCCTATCCCACCCTATAACTCATTCAAACATGTCCAGCGTGGTCCCTTATATCAAATTAATGTTTATAATGTCCACTAAGATGTGGGCGCTCTTTGAATTAATTCTGACTTGAGAGATACAAGAAAAGTAGCGCTGTTCTATCCTCTTTCCCTCTTCTTAATTCCCTTCCCCACACAGGTTTCAATGAGTGGTTTGAATGACTAGCTAAGAAAGTCTAATATACTCTCAAGTCTGCAGGTGATGTCTGCTATACCATTCAAACATTGGCTAGTAACCCATTTTCATATAGCATTTTCCATCGTTTCGAAATATAAGTGAAAATCTGAAGACTCGAAAGAGGCATATGAATCACTTCGTTTGTGCCTCATATTTCTCGAAAAGATCAGGTACTGTTTAGCTTCACTGCTCTTAATAAGTGATGAATCGGAAAGATAGGTTCATGCCTTAATAGTTTTAAATGATGTCTGGAAGATTGGTCAAACGTGATGGCCACAGCTGTGCATTGCTAGCAAACAGGAAAGTGAGAAGGAAGGACAATCATCATCTAAAGACATCGTGTCACAACATTCTGAGGACAAAAAAAACACCTCCACTTCTACTCTTAATATGAGAAAGGGATGGAGCACGATGTATACTAAAATTTCGATAATCTATTTTCTGACTAGCTTGAGACATTAAGAGAGTGAGAGAAAAGAATTACTAGGCATGCAATATGATCCTGTCCCTAAAAGCAGGGGAGAAAAAAGACGAGAAAGAAGATAGTGGCCTCCGCATCAACCCCTTATAGCCACCTCCGCCTCCACTGAAGTGCAGAATTATTTACCCACAATGCATCAGTTGTGCCATGTTGTGCGTTTGTCCATTTATTTCATGTTTTCTGAATAGCCCCAACAAAAATACTAGAAGAATTTGAGACTCGTAGGCACACCATGCATGTTTTCATAGTGATCAAACGTTTTGAACTGACTGACAGTCAATAGGCTACAGTCCATCATTTAACTGAACATTTGTGGCCCCAAGATTGTTGGCTCTTGCATTTCAAATAAGCACGAACTGAAATGTGATCTACTGGAATGAACTGCAAACTGCCCACTGGCGAAAGTAGCTGGCTTTAATTTCCACAATTTTAATTCACTTGCTTTCTTGCAGATGCCAGATGGAGTGGTAACAACTGAACAAATCAGACAAAAGGCTGCTGTCGACATGCTATAAAACAACTCCATATTGCAGAAAAAGATTTTTCCCTTATATTGTTTTTTCACCAAAGCTTGTGTCACAGGTTATGAAATTTTTTTCCCACACGCAAATTTATCCCCACAAACACACCAGGTCCAAACAAGTTTACTGAAGCCAGGACATTACAGCTTTTGAGCAGCAGTGAACCAATTATCCTTTTTGAGCCAACTAAAATCATATTAGAATAAAAACAAGACTGTTTATTTCTCAAAAGGCAGACAGGAGAGGTGTGTGTAAAATTTTTACCTCCAATGTTCAACTTATGAATATATGTGAAGCATATGAGCAACCTTCTTAAAACTTTGTACATAACAAAACTGACTAAAATGAATAACTTCCATCAAGGCTTGAGCATTACATTCTCTTGTGAAGGACACTACACTGACACGCAGAAAAGCTCATAAATGGTTCATATCAAAGAGCTGCAAACTATTTTATGAGAAAAAGAACTGAAACAAATAATGATGACTTTACATGAACCATGACTGTACAATAGCTTAAAAATTTAAAGAAGAAGGACAAAAAAAGAAAGACAAACAAACAAACGTCCTTGTGGAAAGATAAATAAATCATTTGCTGTCAGCATGTTCCGATCATTAATTAAAACTTTAACATCCCATTTTTCTCTTTGTATGTGCTACAAATCTTGACTAGCACTGTAGGATTTAATGATCATGAACAGGAGATACCCAACAGTGACTCATGGTTGCTTCATTAATATGTAGTCCTACATACCTCAAAGATGACAATAAACTTACCCATCAACATGATTATTTATGAACAATGTATTTTTCTGTCTAAAAAAGTTTTCTTTGAAGAGATACTGTTAGCTGTTACCCTAAAAAGTTCTTGCTGTCACCATGGTTTCTCAAAAAAACTGACAAATTTTGGTCCAAATATTCATTCAATGCTTCAAATCAAGTGCTTTTATGAAATGATTAGGACAAAACTGAAGGAATACATTAAATGTTTGAGTTATGTACATAACATCATGCAAGATTATAGAAAAATAAAAATTTACAACAGGGATTGTAAGTGACATTTGTAAGAAATGATGATAAAATTATTCAATATCATATAAAAATCTAAATACGGGAAATACACTGATTTTATGAATAACAAATAGAACTGTAAAAAAACAATATTATTATTGTTGCTCAGTTATTCATACAGCTTTTCTCGTTTCAAATTCATCACTCCTATATAAAAACATTAATCTGTTACAACTAGCTGTCACAAGGGGAAAGTATCAAGTGATTTCTACTAAAATAATCTGACACACCGTAACATTTCAATTCTGAGCCATCATTGCATGATGTTCTGTGCTGCTGCAAATCATTCACTGATCGTCTACAAAAGAATTCACCATGTATATATGGATTTACTCCCCACTGCTGAAAATAGGCAGTTTCTACTAAGATAATCTGAAACACTATAAAATTTCAACTGTGCGCCATCATGGTGGGATGTGCTGTACTGCTGCATAATCAGTCATCTATGAAAGGATTCACCAAATGTACGTGGTTCTCACTGCTGGTAAAAAGGCCAAACCATTGTCACCGTTGAAATGTTGCTATGTTGCTGTTGCTATACAAAAGTCACTGGGTTTACTTTCTAGAGGTAGACTTCATGGACTGGAATAAAGATAAAAATTAGGTTGGAAATTTCAGATCAGCAAAGTTTGAAACAGTTTAACTGCTAAGGATACTTCACAGAAAAAAGTTAAAAAAACCAAAACCAATGAAATAAATACTGGGATTTTATAAATCAGGAGCAAATGGCTAATATACACAAAAAATAAGCTTAGATAAGCATATTTCTTTTGTGTTCCTTGCTCACAGATGCCCTTGGAGGTATTTTTCTTAAGCCTTAATTTGAAATTGTAAGTTCTCTCCATGATCTATTTCATTTTCTTTTTAAACGGTGCTGATGCTTTCTGTTCAAGAACATTTAACAGAAGTCCTGTGATTTCTATCTCTATTTTTACATGATGCAGATGTTGCTGGTCATGTGTGTGGCATTAGGTTACAGATCTATGAATGAACTTTTGGACCAAGGTCCTGTACTTTGAATTTGAGGGAATTACATGGGAAATCCTTGCCTCTTTTCACATATTCTGCACCCACTGATAAAAGGTCCCATGCAACCACTGAAAAGGGGCAAATTTCAGTTTCTCAAAAAAAAAAACAAACAAGGGATCCTTCTGTTTTCAGAGGTCCTCATACCAGTTTCATTACCTCCCCTCCTCTCCTAATGGCCCATTCTTATTAAGTTAAAAATAAATGTAAAGAGTAGTGTGACTATGACATCAAATTTCGCTTCTGAAAGTCACAGAGGCATCAGCCAATAAATGCAAAATCAGCCTAAACATTCCTCGAACAAGGGAAAAATAGCAGGTGGAGGTAATGAATTCTGGCTTACGATGCTTGGATGTCTAGGCATGATTATAACTCAGAGTAGTCAATCATCTCTGAAACTCACCTTAGCGATGTTGATGCCTGTCAAGTTTTCTACCACGCTGGGCAGTTTCTCCATGATACCCATCACCTCATTGGTCAGTTTAAGTGCACCAACATCTCCCTTGCCACTGGACACCATGGTCACCTTCTTGGCATTGGTCAATGGTGCTGCCACCTCTGCGGCAATCTGGGGACAAAGAAAAGGCACAGGGATATAAATGGCTTCTTTTAAATACCTAAAAAATATTACTTGGGCTGGGTGATAGTTATGTCAGTTTTTGTGGAAAGGCCCACTGTTACTTCAACAAATTCCTTAATAACTACTAAAATGGTGTCTGGGATTATCAAACATGACGAAACAGATGTCTTGAAAAAAGTGACGTAGATACTTTTGCCAAAATTGTAAAGGAATGTCATAGAAAACATTCCTAAGCAGAATTATTGGAAAATATAGGCAGGCATGCTAATCTGAGCTGTCACCATCTCCCTTTCCCTGGCCACCAAAGAAAAAATTGTCATACCTTTGGCAATGTCTCCAACACCATGTCGATCATAGCTGCATCCTGATAGTCCTTCCAGGCATCGGCCTTCTTAGCCATTTGTTCAGCTTCGGCCTTTGCCCTGGCCTCGATAGCATAGGCTTCAGCCTCTCCCTTCATCTGGACATAGGAAAATTAAACTTATTAACTATGTGATTCAACTGTAATAGCTGTCATGCATTGCATGCATGTGCGGCACTCAACTTCCACATACATGGCAGAAATAAAGTACAGTATTCATGGCTGTGGGCTTAGAATCTCAAAATAAATACTTTGAGCCAGAAAAAAATTACTTTAAGAGCAAGAAAATGAACAATGAAGGTTATATGTTATTATACACTCTCACCTTGACAGCCTCTGCCTCTGCTTCTGCCTCCATCACTACTCTCATTCTGAAAATAACAAAGAAAATATCATTAAAAGATGAGAACAATGGCTTAAAAAATTGTATAAATTGCTCATTTGTGAGTACCAGTAACAACATGCAGTCTGATGATTTCAACATAGGCCAAAAGACATAAGACTTGTTAGTATCTGTGAGAAGCAGTGTGGCTAAATGATTACTGCATTGGAACTCAATATCAAAAGGTTGTGGGCTCAAGTCCATTATAGGGAGTTGAGAAAGCTGTTGGGTGACCTGGTCGTCTAGGGTGGTAATAATGTGACATCATGTGAATGTGTACTGCCGAGATATCAGACCTATAAACCTCATTATTATTATTGATATTACTATTATTCATATAGCAGCAAAAAAATGTACACTGTCTCCCATCAACCCAATTTTTATCTTTAGAAGGCAAGCCTGGTTTACAATGGCCATGGACGTCACATCAATTCAAATTTATTGTAACATTTGGAGGAACAGTTAACCAGAGCTGCCAACCTCCAAAACTGGATTTTCATATTCCAGGCATCAAAAATTCATATTCTGACCCTGATTTTCATACTCACACCGGTGCAGAAAAATAATCTCGCGAAATTTAAATGAATGTCTCCTTTTAGCTGTTTAGTCATACTTTTAGGCTTGTAGATAGCTAGTTTTCGTATCACACTAAAAAGCTTTTCTTCAGCTTTAAACTGAGGTAATGGGAGTAACTCACTGTGGTAAAATAATATACTTGACTATCAACAGCTCTTTACAAATCCTTTTCATATTCCTGTGATCTAAGTGCTATTTTGATTAGGTGAATTCTTGCTTTTAACTAAAAAAAAATCCCCCTTCCTTTAAAATTAAAAAAAGAAACCAAAAACTGATAAGATATGTAAGATACTGGCAATAATAACACAAGAACACCCTCATATTGTAAGACAAATTTATTCAAAAGAAACTTGTTTATCACATAATTGCTGCTAAGCTTGAAATTCAAGACCATCTGAGGACAGACTGTAGCACTTTAGCATGCCCACTATGAAAATTAAATCATTTATATCCTGCTAAAATTTTGATGTCACCAGAGACCTTGAACTGCATTAATAGCATTAATGTACCCAAGTGTAAAATGCTCACATTCATATCTTAAAGTGCTCTCTCAGATTTAAGCATGTCATCTGCTGGTAGAGCAGGAAAGAGAAATGAGTCATTGCCAAATAGCGAAAAAGCAGTCACTCATCAGACAAAAATTTCCACCATCATCACTCTGTTACACAGTTACACAAATGACAATGCTTTTGTATTGGAAAATGGTTCAACTTTTGCACAGGGTACGGATATTACCTCTTGATTGACATGTTATGGAAGAAATTTGCATTTGAATATGTAAATACACTGTAAAATTTTCTCCTGAAATCTATCACAAATGAGGGTATACCATTTAGAATTCCACTGTACTGTTAAATTGCACAATGCAAATGATATAATACATTCACGCGCAGGAGAGAGGAGTGATAATAATTAATAGTGTGTGACAAATTTTGCTGCTAATTTTTTTTTATATGATATTTTTTAATGCTCTCAGTTTTATTTAACTCGTATGACAAATTTCATGTCAAAAGTCTCACAAATTTTAAGAGTCGTAAACTCAGCTGGGATATGTTGGATTTGTTTCAAAAGTCCTGAAAAAGAGCGAAAACGTTTCTGCACGATGGTCGAGACCTAGTATTTCATGTTTTACATCGACAATTAACTTAGTTTAAGCCATCGTGGCGAAAAATTCTAGTTTCCTGTCCCTTTTTAGTATACTAAGTTAAGTGTTTACGTCAGTTTTATGTTTTGAAAATACATACCATGCGAATACATAAGATTTAATAATAAGTAATGTAAAGATAATGTACGATATGAATTTTGGGGGAAAAAATCCAATAAGAATATTCCGAAATATGAAAAAAAAGAGGATTACTTCCAAATAAAATACCTATTAGACAAGTGCAGTAACTCTTTGAAACTAGTGACAAATGGTCTCAAACTTTGTTTCTGGGCAATTTGTGATCTGTTCTACAACTTTGCTTCTTCATAAGGTATTGAATTCAGTCGCTAATAAGACTTATTGCTGTGGAATTCATCCAATAATTTAATCAGTATTAGTAATAACTCTGCAGAGCTTTGTGCAGTATTAATAGTATTTCATTTCTAGTTAGTCTGTGACCTGTTCTACAACTTTGCTTCTTTGAGACATATACAATTTTAAGTAGATAAGGAGTTCTGGGGAGGTACAGAAACGCTGAATAATGTGAAGAGTGTGATAGATTTTCACTTTCCTTAGTTGGCAATGACTCAAATCCATCTAGTCTAGAGCTAGCCCTAAACTTTCCAAACTGGGGCTTTGAAAGCGGCTCTGTCAGGCCTACTCTAGTCCAGTACAGTGTACAGTAAAGGTCATTAACCTTGGCCCTAAAGCCAACACTATTATAGTACACTATGCTGACCCTGCAGAATTTTGCATTGACAACGCGGCCGCAAAATTTCCCATTTTCCGCACTGCGGCCGCAAAATGTTGCAAAACTGTAAACTCCGCATGAAAAGGGCATGGCAGGGAAATATTATGTTTTACCAATGAAAATAGTGAATACTATTAAAACCGTTTAAGTAAATGACAGTGATTTCCCTTTGCTTCGCGCGTCTTCCGTTCACTGGCGTTCAGTTTGCGTAGGCCTACTGTAGCGCAGGACGAGCACGTTGAGTGTTTGATTTCACTCTGCGCTGCAGAAAATATTTAGGACCTGATGCTGTAAAGCAGGCTCCAACATCAGCATTGAACATTGGGGAGGAATTCCATATGTGTGCCAGAAAGATTTCCTCAAGCAACACACCGAACCAACAACATACCCTAACCCGAACCATAACCCTAACCCAGTGTCAGGGTTAGGGTTAGTGTTAGAGTAGGGTTAGGATTAGGGTTAGGGTATGTTGTTGTTTGATGTGTTCTATGCGGAAATCTTTCTGGCACACATATGGAATTCCTCCCGAACATTGTGCAGTTCTGGAAGTCCATCCAGGAGACTGTGCCATCGTTTGCTAGATGTGCAAAGCGATACATTGAACCTCGGATCTAACGAGGTCGCCGGGACCGACCGTCAGTCCTCGTTTGAAGCGGAGGTCCCGTTGAACGCAAGGTCTCTGCAAGTCATGTGAAACCTGATCTCTGTCTCTAGTGAGAACCTTTAGCTAAAAGGGTACCTAACTTTGCACTTCAAAAATATCGCTGGTTGCTATACTTGACTCCAGACACCATCGGCGTGACAACATCGCGAACTGATATAAAAAAAAATACATGTACCCGTTTAATTTTTTTTTTTTTAATGTAGACAAAGCTGTGTAAATGTTGAGAAACCAATGGTTTCAATCACCGTCTCTGAGTCTGTGATTAAAATTTCGTCTAGCGATATGATTGGTTCAAACAAAAGGCTTGGCCAAGCATATTATTATTCCGTTGTTCCATTGTCCATTCCCCTCCCTTCCCCTCGCCCTTGCATTGCAGAGATTTCAAACTCCCCTCCTATGATCGGTCAGATGGTTCTATCTCTTTCCTCCATCCCCTCCCTCCCTACTTTGCTCCTTCGTACACGCAACTACTTTATTACTCGATAACCTTTCATGTAGACTCAGTCTTGTAAGTTGTAAAATGTTGGTAGCAGTTGTTACGTAAACTTCCGGAGTTGCTCACTGCAGACGGTTTTATTGTGGGTGGAAAGTGAAAAGGGTGTGCGACGGCCTAACTTCAGGTCGATGACCTCGTTAGAGCCGAGGTTGCTAAAATTTTGTATTTGTTGGATTAGAGGTACATTTACTATTATAAAGAAAGGGGAAAAAACAGGGATTTTCACTTCCCTCGTTGAATTCGAGGTCTCGTTGAATCCGATCTTGTTGTCGAGGTTCACTATATGCTCGCAACAGTCACTTCGGCCAACGTAGAGAAGATCTTCTCCCTCTACAACCTGGTTCTTTCACAGAGGAGGAGGAGCCTTAGTGAAGACACCCTTCGGTGCCTGATTTTTTTTGTATTTCAACAACTTCGGTGGAGATAATTTTTTTGATTAAAGGAAATAATGGATTTCTTTTATTGAATTTTGAAGGATGTTGTGTGCATGTGAGGTCTTACGTTCTTAAAATAAAGTTTATAATTGAATTTTTAATAATAGGTAGCTGTGGGGAGGGAAAAAAACAAATGCAAAATTTTTGCAAAATTTGCCTTTTTGGGGTTGCAAAATTTTGATTTTTTTTCTTGCAAAATTCCGCGGGGACAGACTATGCTCATCCCAAATGTAGGTCATCTAATGCCCTGAGGGCCTACAGTATACACTCACAACAGACCAGATGAAACAGCCTACACAGGTAATGTGTAGGTACTCTGGGTATGGCACAATGCATACCGGTACGCATGACGGGATTCGTCGGGTATCAAAGTAAAGCCCCAAACGCTGCAAGGTTATCTGGAGATGGGTTGAACAATAGCATAAAGCCTCCTGTGATGACTGGTATCTTTGTAAGAGACTTCTAGTTTCAACTAAACTTCTTCTGGATCTAGCAATTTTGGTATGCGGCCGGCAAATAGGCCTAACATACACGCCAAACGGTGCCGGCGAAAGCGAACCTAGGAAACGCGCGTCAGCATCGATACTGCTGTGTACTCTACGGCAAAACGGAATGCCAGTACTGTACTGTACTCCACGATTTTCAACCGTTTGTTGTGAGACTCGAGTACTTGTACTCATGACTAAAATAGCCCATTTTGATGATTTTCAGTACAAGAAAGCTCTTTAAGCGCCCGACTTCGTTGCGGAAGGCTTTCACGGTAATCTTTTTCGTACTGACAGTCGATTTTCGTATTTTTAAGAGTACGATTCGTATTTTCATACTGAGGTCAGATTTTCGTATGAAATATGAAAATTTCGTACAGGTTGGCAGCTCTGCTACAGAGATGCTTACCCCTAAACAGAGCTGCCAACCTCCAAAACTGGATTTTCATATTCCAGGCATCAAAAATTCATATTCTGACCCTGAATTTCATACTCACACCGGTGCAGAAAAATAATCTCGCGAAATTTAAATGAATGTCTTCTTATTTGACTGTTTAGTCATACTTTTAGGTTTGTAGATGGCTACTGTTTCCGTATAACACTAAGAAGCTTTTCTTCAGCTTTAAACTAAGGTAATGGGAGTCACTCACTGTGGTAAAATATACTTGACTACCAACAGCTCTTTCCAAATCCTTTTCATATTCCTGAAATCTAAGTGCTATTTTGATTAGGTGAATTTTTCCTTTTAACTAAAAAAAAAATCCCCCTTCCTCCAAAATTAAAAAAAAAAAAAAACAAAAAACTGATAAGATATGTAAGATACTGGCAATAATAACACAAGAAAGCCCTCATTTTGTAAGACAAAATAAACTTGTTCATCACATAATTGTTGCTAAGCTTGAAATTCCAGACCATCAGAGGACAGACTGTAGCACTTTACTATGCCCACTAGGAAAATCAAATCATTTATATCCTGCTAAAATTTTGCCATATGTCACCAGAGGCATTAATAGCAGTAATTGTATCCAAGTGTAGAATGCTCATATTCATATCTTAAATTGCTCTCAGTCTCAGATTTAAGCATGTCATCTACTGGTAGAGCAGGAAACAGAAATCTATCTAGAATCTAGACTAGTCTAGAGCTAGCCCTAAACCTTCCAAACTGGGGCTTTGAAAGCCGTCTCTGTCAGGCTTACTAGAAAACTAGATCTAGTCTAGTAGTACAGTAAAGGTCATTAACCTTGGCTCTAGAGCCAACACTATTATAGTACAGTAGTACACTATGCTCATCCCAAATGTAGGTCATCTAATGCTCTGAGGGCCTACAGTATACACTAACAGACCAAATGAAACATAGCCTACAC
>JAWQUT010000206.1:1284838-1310050 GCA_033807755.1 Ellobium chinense
CAGTAACAACATGCAGTCTGATGATTTCAACATAGGCCAAAAGACATAAGACTTGTTAGTATCTGTGAGAAGCAGTGTGGCTAAATGATTACTGTATTGGAACTCAATATCAAAAGGTTGTGGGCTCAAGTCCATTATAGGGAGTTGAGAAAGCTATTGGGTGATCTGGTCCTCTAGGGTGGCAATAATGTGACATCATGTGAAGGTGTACTGCTGAGATATCAGACCTATAAACCTCATTATTATTATTAATATAACTATTATTCATATAGCAGCAAAAAAATGTACACTGTCTCCCATTAACCCAATTTTTATCTTTAGAAGGCAAGCCTGGCTTACAATGGCCATGGACGTCACATCAATTCAAATTTATTGTAACATTTGGAGGAACAGTTAACTAGCGATTTGCGAGGTTTCTATGCAGTACGACGTTTTACTTCTGAAATCAGAAAACTTAAGACTCCAATGTTAGACCCGCAACTGAATTCAAATTAGTGAAGTGTTTCATCACGCCTCTCTTCTTCGTTTATACCCCAGTTGGCCTTCTAGAAAGCCATAAACCATATCCTCACCTGTTGGCTTCTGCCAACTTCTCCAATCTGAACTTCTCTGCTTCAGCGGGTTTCCTGACTTGAGCATCCAGCTCTCTCTCTCGCCTGGTGATCTCCTGCTCCTGCACCTGAATCTGCTGGGACCTCTCAATGACTGTCACCTGCATGTTCTCTTCTCGGATCCTCTGCTTGGTCTTAGCAGCCTGGAGGGACAGATTAGTATGATGATGATCTAAAGGTCTAAAAGACTTTGAAAACCACAGAGGAATTCTGCAAGCCCCCTTTGGACATGCTCTGTATAAAACGCTGTGCCAGAACATCATTGATTTTATCCTAAATAACATGCCTAATAAGTTATTTCAGGTTTTTGCTATAAGAGATAGCTGCAACTCTCTAAATTTGATGCCAATACAAAGGCCTGTTTCACCCAATTAAATAATTTAAATAAGCTTTTGTGTGATAAAATAACCTGATAGAAATGATCTACGCCTCATTTTGATTGTGACTGGCTGCGTGACATTTAATAAATCAAGGCATTTATAATATATCACACAGCAAGACAACAGAGCAGGAATGGAAAGAGAGACAGAGAGATAAAAGGACATCAGAGACGCATAATCAAACCTGCAGCTGATACGCCAGGTCGGCCTGAGCCTTTGTGGTCTGTACTTCCTGGTCGTAGGCTGCTTTCTTCAGCTCAAAGTCTCTCTGGGACTTGGCAATCTCAATATCATTCATATAACGAGACTGCATGCGCTTCTCTTCTGCTGAAGCTTCCTGCAGAAAGTGAAAGAGAAACATCAAAATGCGGTTCTGTGTCCCCACATGATTGTGCATCGTAGTTAATTTATAGGTAATTTATACTGCTATATTGTCTTCATGCCAAGTAAGTTTATTATTTACTCTGCCATTAATATCTGACGGACCTAAATCCCTATAATCACGATGAGCTTAAATGCAACTTTTCTTTATGAAGAGTATTTTTCAGATACTGGAATACTGTTTTTTTTTTTGTTGTTTTTTTTTCCTTCAAAAAATAAAAATTGCTGATAATCTGCAATTATCTTAAATACAGTTTTTGTTTCCTGCCAAGGAATTGCAATTAACTGGAGCTGACTGTAACCAATTGTTATGTGCTGACAGAAAATAGAAACTCTTCTCTTGTAATAGGCTTTAACTCGTAGAAGATTGTATTCCTCTATGTTAAAGTTTCTACAAAAGTGAGAATCATGCACCAATGGCAAACAATGCCCACTCAGATGACATGGCTATATTTTGATTGCTGGAATGTGAACAACGAGTTCAAATTTCTCACAGACATTTACTGTTAGAGTGAGGTCATTATTTTCTTCTGCCAGGACAAGATGAAGATGTCATCCTTGTTGATGTTAAATCTTTTGTTATGCAGAATTAAAGTCTATAGAAAATTAGGATAGCTTGCAACCATTTTATTAAAATACAGAAACCTGATTTCTCTTGAAACTGAAATGGCCTGAAGTTACTAAGTTCATCTGTGATGTCATCAAACGTGATCTAAAGTTACAAGTAAAATGATATCAATATCTGCATTTGATATCATTTTTGGACTATAATCTTTCACATTGATATGGACAATATCTATTTTGAAGTCAACTGAACGCAAATAAAAAAAACATTATCCTGTAATCAGTACCTATTAATTAGGAGTGACAGATCTCTGGAATTCTCAACTCACAAGAACAACAATCCCCACAAAGACATTCATAAAGCTAAATGAAAATGTCTACAGAGCATTAGGTGGACAAACAAATAAACAAAGAAATAAGACAATGGCAGCTAAGGAGGCAAAGAGATACATACAGTCCATGCAAATAAAGAAGAACACATCTAATTAAAGTCTTATGATATTGATATAAATTCCACCATTTTAAAATTTCTTGTGAAATGCCATAATATCAACATTTTGCTGCCATAGTATTCTTCTGTTTGCCACAATGAGTTTTGTATTTGGCTGGAAAACTGTTAACTGGCTTCTCTATTGGTCAGGAAGAGGTAACTATGAAGTCACCATCCAATATACTAAAATTCCTATGTACTGTTCCTAAATTAGGCACTACTGACATCAAATGCAGCAAAGTAAATTTAGTGTATGTGAGACATATCGCAAAGAGGCAGCAAAGAGTTACAGTGTTATGATGCCTGTTGTACGTGCAACTATCCAGAGTCTTTGTTTCAAACTGGCACCATAAAAAGAGGTTCACACTCTGCTTCAAAACTCCCAAAAATGCTCTTGTCATTGACAGAGTACTGAAGCGAACTGTGGAGCTGTGTATGCAACTTGCACAATAAACACTAGCAAGATAAACAAAAACAAAACAAAAAAAAAAAAGCACAGAGCTATAGTTGAAAATAATCCGACAAAACCCAGTGATGATGAATTTAGGCATCTGAAAATCAACACACAATTAAAGCTATCACATGAAAATATATGCAGAAAGCAGATATATATATGTAAACTATAAAAAGGAACTTTCTGGCAATACTCTTCAGGATTAAGACCATTTATTTATTGCTAGGATCAAACTCTCACTGCTATAAGATTTCAACTCCTTCCCCTTTCCCTCATAACAAGTTTAACGTTTATTGGGAATAAGCCCAGACCACAGCCGTGGCACATGGGCAAAAGACAGTATGCAACAGGACAGCACACATGGACATTTTAAGCACTGAAACAGACAGGACATGGATACATAGCGAGGCATGCTTTTAAAAGTGATCATTATGGACTATAATTTAAACTGATGACCAAAAAGATGCATTTGTGCAGTCCACTGTGTTCAATGTCCATAAGCCACACACCATTAAGTATATTATCATGTAAGATCTCAGATATTATTGTGGATACAGTAATGTCTGGCAAAATATGAATATGGTAAAGGATGAGCAAAACTTAGTGGTTGATATACAAGGAATATCTTTCAGAGATATTTAAAAGAAAAAAAATAAAATAGGGACAGGGGTCAGGGGAGAGGCCCAAGGAATTGGGCTTTTGCTTCAAAAGCCAATGATGAATGCTGTAAACTTAAGAAGTGGAGGAAGTCTTATTTCTGCAATACAAGAAAACAACAACAACAACAACAACAAGAAACAAACAACCAACCAACCAACAACAATGACAACAAAACACCACCTCTTCAGTAACTCACACTATGTGAACCAAAGATCAAGGAGAAATAAGCTGACTACTAAAGATCCCTCCTACCATTTAAACAGAAACTGGCCGGTATGTATTAAGCAAATCATAAGCATATACAAAAGATTCAAGAGCAAGAACATCACTGCAGTCACTATCATAGCAATTCACACGCTGTGGGTGACAGATAATTGAAATCTGGGTGCAATACACACAAAACACTGCACTGGTGACAGAACTGGACGCTGCCATGCTAATATCAAGCCATACACCTGTCCTATCAAGCCATACACCTGTCCTATCAAGCCATACACCTGCCCTATCAAGCCATACACCTTTCCTATCAAGCCATACACCTGTCCTATGTCATAATTTCTTGGCTGCTTTTGTTGAACTTACACAGGTATATATGCCTTTAGATTTCACTAGCCCATAGCAATTTTATGACTGTCTACATATTGCTATACCATTTTCTGTGAGACTGATAGACAATGTTTTCTGAATATCTCCATGAAGATTGACTCAATCATGCCATACAAAACTGGATGAGGAAGTCCAAGCATTACAGCAAAAACAGTCTGCCTTTTTGGGTTTACATGTTCACTGATAAATTAGGCAATCACTGAGAATGTAAAACAAATTCTCTTTACAACAAATCAGCAGACGTTTTTTCTCATTTCAGATTCCATGGAGCATGAAATTTTACTCCTTGAATGATCAGACTTCCAACCATTCAACAATCACTAGAAGTGACTATTACACTACTTATCTTTTTAAGCTTCGTTAACACACTAATGCAATATTAGCTTCTGCTTTGATGTATAAGATTAATGGTATTTTACCTGCACTGTTACTGTCCGACATTATGTGTATCCAGTTTCTAATTTAGCACCAGGATAATTTTATCTGAGGGAAACTTAAGTAAATTTTGGCTCATATTTTCACCCTGGCAAATCTATAGCTGTGACTGAGGAAGAATCCACTAACAATAGCTGTCTCCAGTTCTGTCTACAAGTCCATTTGTGACGTCCAACACACCCATGCATTTCCTTGCAATTTTTCCACGAGAAACATGTAAAACCATCACTACCTACAGTCAGTGTGGTGAAACTTGTCCAACTGCAACTATTTTGCCCATTACAGTATTAAATATGATGTACAGATGATAAAGTTACTCTATTGCATTTTCATCGACCCAGAGTTTTTGTGATGCTTATCTGTGTCATTGACTAGCACGAGATGATAAAAGAAAAACTATCAGAGAGGAAACATGTATTAAGTTTTCAAGATAGGCCTAGTTGGAACTCAATATCAAAAGGTTGTGGATGCCACGTAACACCTGTCTGATCACATATTTGCCACATAAAATCTCTGTGACATTTTATGCTGTTGTCCAGTCTGCACAGCCTGATGTGTTAAAAGAAATTATTAAAATCTTACTTTCTCTTCTGCTATGTGAGCAGCATAAACTACAATATGAAAAGTCCACAGTAAGTCTAGTAATGAAATAAGTTAGCCTAAAAGTTAAGGTTGAACTTGTCAGTATTTGCCAATAACATGGGACATGATTCACCACACTGCCTGGGGTGACATCAGAGGTATCAGTATTGAAATCTACATGATGATCACAATCCAATAGACTTTTGTTTTTGAAGTCGCATTTTATTAAAGAGCCTGTGAAATGCAAGTTTAAATGTGAAAGCATCAGGATTTTCCTACTGCCTAGACAAAGTCCGCTCGCTGATGCAGGATTTGCAAGTCCCATTTCAGCTATACCTGACATCTCTGCATCATATTTGAATGCGTGTCACTTCCAGCACAAAGGAATATGCTCCTTAACGTCATGACATTCAAACATAATAGTCAGTCCCACTTCATCACAACCTCTTAACCCTCTAGTGCCCAGCGTATCAGATCTGATACATTTCGTGGAACAAAGAAAAAGCAAACCAAGATCATCACCCCACCATAATAGTGTGAAGTCGCATGAGCGGGCATTAGCCTGGATATGAGACTTATAAACCGAATTATTATTGATGCTTGTTCCAGCATAGTGGGTCCAGAAGTGATCCAAAAACTGGAGCTCGGACTTTTTGTGCCATTGTAAATAGGGCTGGGCACTAGAGGGTTAAATGCAACATTTTCTGCACAAAAAGACTGGATAGTTACAACCCCTTTAACTGCAACTTTTGCCACACTCCCAAAGTTATGATTAAATGGAGCTGAGCGTTTCAGTATAAATAAAGCATCTCCATGAGGAAACAAGGCAAGATAATGTATTTTTCACACAGTTTGACAACAGCAGAGATGACGGTTCACAAATAAACAACGGTTTCTAATTTGTGTTGATGACTTAAATCCTTTTTTTCTTAAAATCAAAATGAGAAACGTCAATGACCTGAATTCATATTAATTTACAAAAATACTTCTAAAATTCCTGAATCATTAAATTACTGTTGAATCAATGCATTTTTCACATTTCACAAGATCAAGAGAGGAAGCATTACTTCAAAAAGTCAAATTTGCGAAACTTGTCCACAGAAGGATGGAGTTACTGAATAATGGTCAATGACCTGAATTTCATGCAAAACCAATAGGTTTCTGGACTCCGATATATTGGCCTGATAAGATCATATCATTATATCTTGCAGCCAGTCAAAATGTGGCTGATGTCACTAGACTGGGAGCTGAGATATCAGGCTCCAACAGTGATTGGGGCCATCAGATATCCAATTTTTGTTTGTTGCAGAGATCAAGAAATAATTTCTGGACACAAAAGCATCTGGATCTGAGTTTTTGTGAGGCAAATTAAGCTTACTTTTGTAGTGGAAAATTTTTCTTAAATCACAATTTTCTCAGAATTTTCTTTACTCCTTGGGGGTGATCCCCTTGCCATTTCAAATGACTATATCTCGAGTCAAAATAATGCTAAGTCAAAACATTTTTTTCACCTCAGCAAAGTACACACTGAGCTCTCATATCCATAACTCAATATGATGACAAAGTGACTTTAGTCTTGTTTTGACTGACTGCAAGGCATATATCTTTTCCATTCTTATGCAATCACTGTGCGAGGAGTATACCTTAATACCAGAGTCCCTCAAAGCCTCAGCTTCACCAATCCTTGCATCCCTCTTGACCTGGGCCGTCCTGGCCATGCCCAGAGATTTCAGGTACATCTGCCAGATGGCCACAGAGGCCACACCCACAGAAACAGTGTGCAAGGGAAGAAGAGGGGATGGAAGAATGTGGGAGGGATGATGGAGAAGAGTATACCGGGAAGCAGGGAGGTAGGAAGAGAAAAAATACAAAGAACGGTGCTTAGACTATGTGAATCATAACTCTGCAGGCATTCACAAGAAAACACAGACAGTGTGCTGAAAAGGCTGTGGCAGGAAAAGAGGACTTCTGGGCTTGATCTTTCCAAGATGTGGCGTCCATCTGTGGAGGTCTGTCTTACTGTTAATATGAGGTGCCACTCCCTGATCAGCAAATTATGCACAAGATGCATTTTTGTAGAAAGATGGGTTAAGTTTCACTGTTAAAGAAAATCTCACTCTATGTTATTGTAATACTACTGCTGAAAAATTCAGATAACGAAAATCTGTCTATACTTTGAGGATGTGGCATCTCTATGAAACAGTAAGATATATGCACAAGAGGGAGGAATGATGACTGCCTCCAGACTACTGAAACGAGTCTGCAATTCTTTATGGCTTTTCATTTCGATTATCACAGCAGTCTGAAGGTCACATCCAGCAGACAGTTACAGGATTCTACTCTTTCACAGGAGAAATATACCAATGATAGCTTGAAACTTTGATTTTAAAAACTGTGAGACATAAAACAAGTCTGAATTTTTCAACATTTGTTCTCCCTCTCAAGCAAAGCAGAAGGAAAACAAAGCCAAAGTAGTCTGGCTATAAGTGCTGGGAGCAACTAATCTGGAATGACTGGGGTAGCAGCATGAATCCGGTCTATTTCTTAAGGTAAGACCATGTCAGAAACACGCAAGTGTCTGCTTCTCAATATAATTCAATATTTCTTGTTGGACTGTATTTCTTTTCGTGTTCTCTTTTTTTTTCAACACAAACTTAGTAGTAAACGTTATGGGAAACTAACAGAATTCTGATGACTAGATTTACATTAACAGAAAGTCTTTCTAAGTTGATCTTTCATTAAACACTTATACTCTGTCCAAGTTCATGGCTAAGAAAACACCCACTGATAAATTTATCTGATTTTACTCAAATGGTAGAAAATACTAAAAGATAATCTTTGAGCTTTCATCCAAAGAGTCCATTTTCATGAAAAATAGATACAATATTACTGTTGATCCACATTTTCTTGATATATACCAAACGCATTTTCTTCGAAAAGTCAGGCTATAAATGTTCATGCTGCTACCCATATCCAGAAAGAGGAATGTGTAAATTGTAAAGTAAGCGATAAATACTGAGGTATATGGTAGCCATATATTGTTGATGAAGCCGAGTACATCACCTTTATTCCAGCATCTCTCTGGGCTTCTGCTTCTCCTATTCTGGCATCTCTCTTGACTTCTTCTGTTCTTTTTTTGCCTAAAGCTAACAGATATCCCTGAGAACACACATACAAATTCATAACGGTTAAGATTTAGACTAACACTAGACTTCTCACTCAATCTGCACAATTTCCAGCTTTAATATAAGTTTTGGCATTTAGTTCAGATTCTTCCTGTGTTAACATATGCTCGTACACAGCAACTATATTATACCCATATAATATATACCCGTTCATTTCTATACTGAAGTCAAGATATACCGAACGTATAATTATCTCTTCTCTCATAAAGTAAATAAAATGCAATTTGGAGATTGTGAATTTTAGTAGGAATGGGTTAACGATTTTCTTTGCTTTATACAATTACACACTAAGCAGTCTGTCTTTATCAAACAGAGGATGGTGAACATCAAAGATTTTGCTTTGTCATCACACCTAAGCAACAAATCAAGTCTTTTATGAAATGAAAAATGTACCTTGGACCATTCAAAATATATCACAACCATGTGATCAGTTTTTGACAAACTCCACTGAGTCCAGATCACTAAAATGCAAACAGGCCATCCATATGCATTTCAAATACCTTCTGCAGATGTGATAACCTACCATCCAATAACATCAAAACATCATCTACCCGCCTATACCTGGCGGATGGTAGGTTATCACATCTGCAGAAGGTATTTCCCTTTGTGGATCAATAAAGTTATCCTTATCCTTATCCTTATCCTTATTTCCCCATTCTTATTCTTTCAGCTGATCTCTTACTATTATTACTTATAAGGAAGTCAAGCTGCAAGAAAAATCTCCAACAAATTTAATGTCTCACCGAAGTTGAACATTCAATCAATGCAGTATGTTGACAAAGTGTCTTTCACACAATTAAATGCAAACAATATTGCTCTAGCTAAAGTTAAGGGAACTGAAAGCTGAGGAAAAAATACTCTTTAAGCACAGAAATGAAAATTTCTTCTTGAATCAGTGTCTCAGCTTGTTCAATTTCTTTGCCCTGAAAAATAACACTTTAGCTTGCATTCAAGCGTAAATATCACATAATACAAACTTCAATTGCTAGCATTCTAATCGAGAGTAGAAGAAACTTCTATTTCAAAAAGATCATTTAAGCGATCGATGTCTTGTGACTTCTACTTCTTTAAGATTCTAAAATATTTTACCAAATGATATGATAGCATTTTGCATCATAAGAACTTTGCAGTTTTATGAAAGCAGGCATAATCAACAGCTCTACTGGCTGTGACATGAGAAAAGATTTTGCAACTCTGACTTCTTATTGGGGAGAATTAACTGAAGACATATTGTGTAATAGGCTTAAATGCCAAAATACACCCACTTATTTTCTGATATCAAATCATAGGCTTGTCATTATAATCTCAGACTGCTAGTGGGTGCATATAGTATGTCCTTTATTCCACTATTCTCTCACTTATATAATTAAACTGCAGACACAGAATCCATCATATTCTCATTCTTTTTCTTGGTATGGTGAGAGATCTGTTCTAAACATTGGTATCATTATAAATTTTACCTATGTTGACGCTAGATGCAATTTTATAGGAATCAAACAAAAGCCTGCGCTGTTTTCTTTAAAGGTGAAAATGACATAGCATTAAATTAAATAAGTTACACTGTGCATAAAAGTGAAAACTTACATAAGTCATGCATGCAGCATATCTATGACCAATCTCATCAAAACATATTTACCTGCATTAACACTGATACTATGAAAACATCTCTACGCCTGTTTATACATACAGCATTTACGAACTCATTAAGCAATACTAAATTAACATGATATATTCTTTCATTAATAATCCTATCTTAATAAACCTTATCATGCCATTGTGCAATAAAATATGGTAAATGATTAAATGTTAAAAGAATAATTTGATCTTGACTACAAAATCTTAAAAGCTTCATTCCTGGGACTTTCCATAAAATAAGTTCTAATCTTTCCACACATTAAATGATTTATTTCATTTTCTCAAACTAAAATGGATTAATCAAGCTAAAGTTTCTGCCAAACAGAGTGAAAAGCATTCATAAATTGCACCACGTTTCCTTCGGAAAATTACGCTAGAGCATTATATTCCACATGTAAAATGACTAAAGTAGAGCTTTATGCCCCACCTGCAAAATTCCAAAATGGAGCTTCATATCTGAAACTATTTTTGTTAGTTTATCTTCTCTCAATAACAATTTTCTAATGATACAGTCTGGTTGATCACAAACAGAATTTTCTTGTTTGACTGCAGTTTATCTGCCACAATTGATGTGATTTCAACATTTTTAAATTTCAGTTCAACAGTTATTGTTCAAATTTGTGCTCACTTGTCATCTAATTCAACCCAATCTTGAAGTCTATACAGCCCTCTGTAGTTTGACTTTCTTTTCTTTTCAGTAAAGGAATGTGTGCACTGAAATATACATAGCTTTGCTGCAAAAATGGCATTATTGCTAACTACACCCTAGTGACCACATGAAGCTTACCTCTTCATCTCGGATATCCTTCAGTGTGTAGCTGACCACATAGATACCCATGTTCACTAAGTCAGATGAGGCAACCTCGAACACAGCCTTAGAGAACTTCTTTCTGTCTTTGTAAATTTCCTGAGGATAAAAAATTCCTTGATATTCAAATTTGTTTGACAGCGATTCATCATAACACAAAGGTTTTGACTGTATTAATTTTAGTCTCAGGTTTTACTATATACAGAGCTTAGAAAAAAAAATTGTTTTCTATTTTCTGTGTTCATCTCCTGTGACTAACTGATTAAGTCAAGATAAGATTGGCATAATTATCCCTCACTATATAGTGGCAACAAAAGCATTAGTCTATTTTAAGAAATTCTCTCTGCCGCTTCTCTCATCTCTTTTTCTCTCTTTCTGTCCTCTTCTGCCACTGTCTCTCAACCAGCCCTTCCCTTTCAATCCACTTTTGTCCTTTTCTCTCCTCCAAAGCTGTCCACTAACCTCCACAGTCATGTTGCCCATGATTGCCCTCTGGTGTCCCTCTAGTGTTTCTTGGGCAACGTTTCTGATCTCCTTCTCAGATTTGCCAAGGAAAAGCTCACAAGCCGCCTGGAGTAGCTTGTCATTTCCACCTTGAACTTTGACCTGTGGAAAGGAGCAAAAGGTCAAGTTAGGGATACATACCTGCTCATAACTGAATCAATGATTTATGAATTTTATACTTTATGTACATTGTAGATTAATATGAGGGAACGTAACTTGCAGCATTACAGTAAGCACTTTCTCAAATACATATTCTACACTTTCAATGACAAAAAACTACAATATCTGCATTTTCCCATGAATTTCACTATAACATTACCAAAGTGTTATCTATAAATGCCTGATTATTGCCTTCTCAGAAAAAAAACATGCATAATATGCAATGACATATAGAACAGATTATCTTCAAAGTTTAATAACAAGACTTAGTTTAACCTCTCAAAATATACTTAAAACTGATGAATGCTATGCAACTGTCATTCCTTAAGAAATGGAAAATGCTATGATGGAAAAAATTATTATCTGCCAATTTTATACATACTCTGATTATACAGTAATGATAATATGCCATCACCCTTAAACAATACTATGACTTAATATAAGCTGCGATTGTCCTACTGTAATGCGCAACCTACTTGTTATGATGAACAAAACTGGCTGCATAAATGCATCTTTTTTTTTCATGTACATAAGGAGGAGACCTATCAGTTATTACAAATGGTGACTGACCAGCTCAAGTTCTTAAACTCACAGACATGAAAGAAAATAAATTTTATCAATAAAAAAAGCACAGATCTGGTTGCAAACTACAAATGGTGTGGTAAAAGCAGTAGCTCTTGTCTTGCCTCCTTTGTGCTTCCAATTTGCTTTATTTTCATACTTTTCTATGATTAATGTTCATAATGAATATATATTATTACTAATTGCTGACCTAAATAAAATAAATTTGAACTTAAAAAGACACCGTTCATTTGAAGTCTTAATTCTGTGTGTTGAAATCTGGTGAATATAAGTTAAGTTTGATTAAATCATCAGCACAGTTTCCATTAAGTTTATGTTCAGCAGTTTCTGAGATGTATTACTAGAAGAGTGTTGGTCCTTGCACAGCCTTCCTGATTATATGCAAAAGCTATGAATCCTCCTCTTAAGCAGTAATTTGTCCATCCCCATGAGTATTTAGAAAATGAAATCTTCATGCTAGTGCATCCAAGCACACTGAGGACTAAGAATAGCTGAAGCAACTATGAACTATATACATCTGAGCATATCTAACATGTATTATATTTACCAACACTAAATGCTTAGTTCTAGTGTTTCCAACATATCCTCATGACCTGCAGTAAAGCAAACCTGAATTTAACAACAAAAACAACAACAACAAATGGTGCTTACTAAGTATGTGAGGTTCAGTTCATGACAAAAAGATACTAGGAAGCAGATTCATTTTACTGCTGATCATTTTATCTGACACTACAAACATTATTTTTGGTAATTACATTCCTAGGTGCCCTCCTCTGTTTCACTCAAAGTACTACTTTGCTGTTCCTTTTTCATTTTTAAATGTTCTAATCATTCAAGTCTCAACAAGTTCCAGTGATGTACATAAGACCATTTCACCACCTCTACCAAATTCTTTTTCCAACACCATGTCAAGGAAAACAAATCTTTTTCAAATTCTGGGTGTAAGTACTGGCTTTAAAGATTGAATATAAATATTACTAATAACAGAGTAGCTTTTCTAGTCTATTTTCTCTTCTGGAACAAGTCAATATGATTCACAAGTTATCTGATCCCTACGATAAAGACTGACTTTATAAGAGCTGATGCAATACCAAGTGGGAGATTTCTTCTTTTGATCTCCATTATGTAATTCTGAAATAAACAGCTGGACCCCACAACTCCAGAATCTGTCACCTCATCCTTGCTGTAATGATGAATTTCTAAATCTTCTATGTGCCAAATTATACTCACTAAACTGAACATCTTATGACCTTGAAATTGCACAGTGAAATTCAAGAAATCCACCTGCTCACTTTTCATGAAATTCTCTTAACTTTTCTGTGGTTTCACACAGATTATGTCATTCAGTTAAAGCCTGCTTATTACGTAGTAATACAGATCATGAGAGATAGTCTACCCAGGTGCACAAAGATGAAATGTACCAGAAATAAAAAGTCAAAGCAGAAGACAAGAACAAATCAAAATTTAAAGGAAAAAATTTTGATATGAGTTGTTTTTTTCTGAGCAATTCTTGAGCTGATGCCCAAGGGACTTATCTGACAGCCAACATTCTCTGGATTTCATTAAATTCTCTGACGGGTGGGATCTCTGTTTCATAAATTCTACAAGAAGTCCTTCTGTATTTAAACATAAACAGAAGCACAGTCGACTCCACTTAGTCATCACTTCCGCTTAATCGCATCTTTCCACAGGGAACCCACTTTTTCCTATATAAAAGTCACTGGATAATTGCAACTCCCTCTGAATAATCCCAACTCCTCAGCAGCCGTAAAAATCAAAGATCAGTGGTAGAAGGATTACAACTGATAAATATTTACATTGATGGCTGAAACTGCGTAACCGAGGGTAGATCGGTTGACCGAATAACAGCTGCCACACCATGACAGGTGTGATAAGCCCCGCCTCTCCACAGTCTTGGCTATCCCTAATAATGCTTCTGCGCCGAGCATTGCTGGGCCCACTCTGGGCGCCCCCACCCCCCACCATTCGGTGACCCAGAGGCGGAGAATGCAAACACCATATTATGCTGAACCCCTGACCTGTTCGGTGGATTTTGGCTAAATCAAAGAAAGTGTTGTATAGATAGACAGTAGATCCCGACCACGGCATCTCACTCTTTACTGTCTGCTGGGCTACTATGAGGTGGCCAATGAAACAGACCTCGGCAATCAAACATTCTTAGGCTACAAACACTGTCCCAAGTTTGGCGACCTGAAGGCGTCAATGCAGTGACTGAAGCATGATAAGTCAGAATGAAAAGGTAACCTTCCGCATTAAATGGCTAAAAACATCAGCTCAGAATAATTGCAACTCTGCTTAATTGCAACATTTTTCCATGATTCCGAGGAGTTACAATTAAGCAGTGTCAACTGCATTACTAGCTGCTTATGGCATGCATTTTCATTTAATAATAAACTTACAAACACATGCATTAAACATTTACAGCATGCATGTACTTCCCTGATCACACATTTGACCATGGAAAGCCACAGTGTAGAACGATGAAGAAAAGAACAACACAAAGTAACAGAAGTCTAAACTGAAACTGAAGGAAAGTCTTGGAAATCAGCAAGCATTATGAAGATGGTAACAGTCTGAAAACTGATGACTGACATTTTGTCTTATCACACTGTCATTCAAAAATAGTACAATGGCATTTAATCTCATGATCACCAAAATTGTTCAGTTCTCAAATGAAACATAAGCACAGTTTTCAGGTGGACTTTCACTTCATCCTTACTCTCCCCTTTCCCTAACACATAAGGTAGTGATTAGTCCAAACTTCATGATTGGCATAAGCATATAAAATATCTATGTGGTAGCACAGCAATTTAAGCTGTAAAAGATAGTGCTAGGTCTTGTTCAAGAGATGACAATATTCAGTTGCTATAAGGTGTGCTGGCATAGTTTTTAAAGTGTCCTCAATGTGTAAACTGACCTTTCCAAATATCAGTCAACCAGGACAAGCAATCCTGTATTTGCCATGGCCTCAGAGTGCAGCTCAAAGGAACGAATGACTAATTTTAATGCTTATGCTTGGTAAACAGGTGTTGTCACAGTACATAAGTATATATGGCTGACAAATTTCTGCCATGTGGAGGCCTTGTCAGACCCAGTTTAACCATGTAGATGGTGGATTTTTGTTTTTCAGCTTCTTCAGAAAGGTCAATTGGTGTCTTTCAAAACAATGCCGTCAAGATAGTCATCTAAGTAGTATCTTCAAAGTGCTAAACTTTCTAGGATCTAAGGGTGTAAACTGATCGGCCATTTCTGAAATCGATTTCTTGTCTCCCTTTTACTAAATCAAATCCAACAAAGCAAGCTAAAGAATCCAGCCACATACTAAAAGCAGGCAAATTTGTGGGCCACTATATTAATCAAAAACAGCATGTGTTGCTCAGTATGAACTATGATGAAAAGGAAGGCCAGTAGAATAAGTACAAACAAGGCCATAAAACTGAGACTAGACCAAGGGAGTTTTGTCTTCCCTATAAAAATCACATAAAACTGAGACTAGACCAAGGGAGTTTTGTCTTCCCTATAAAAATCAATGTCTACCACCATCAAAAGTATGCTGTGACCTGCAGCTTATCAATAAATGAATTGGGTCCCTTCGAAGATTTGTCGTTCCATTTATTACAATCAAAGCACCGGAATTTAACTCTTTGCTGCCAAAGCATTTTCTGTTTTCGAGATGATGTTTGGAAATTGTCTGGAAAGCAATTACCTATGCCCTTTTGGTCAAGGGCAAATCAGATCAAACAAACACAGCTGGCCAAACAGTCCGTCTAATGCAAGATCTGATTTCATAACTTCCCTCTAAAATCACAAGTAATCTCTACAAATGAGTTGGTTTTTTTTGTGTCTTTTTTTGGTTTTCATTTTCCTGTGAAGTAAGTCAAATACCATTTCTTTTGTTTTGCTTATACCGGGAATCACCCCAGTTCACAAATATTGTTACTGTATAGTTAACGTCTATCTCAAGATCAGTCCTTGATATGAGAAATCATCTGTGCACTTACTTAGATGAGTCTTAGTGAAAAGTAACAGGAAAAGTTAAATATGTTTACATTTCTTCAATGTACATGTATGTAAAGAATATGTCATGTCTTATTTTTTTTCTTCCTTGTGAATGATAATTTTACCATGTGCCACTGATCCTACTGTAACACCCCAGCCCTTTTTCCTCATTTTTTTTTTGTTTTGACTCATAACCTAGTATGTTTTCTGAATCCTGTTAAAATGTGGCATTCCAAGAATGAATTAGCAGACAAATATTGACATAACACCTCAATAAAATTAACCTGCCCTGGCATGCAAAATTTTAAAACTCCTGTAAAACATATACTGCTGGCTGTTTCTTCCATACATTCATTCAAGCAAAAGTACTGTCAAAAATAATAATGCTAAACCGAGAATGCATATAAATTTATAGTTTGCTCAACTCCAAAGGTGTCTGAAGCTGAAACAACAACTAAAGCAAGGAAAATTACCGCAAGAGAAAAGTTAAAGCCTGGAGCTCACAATTAATATATTTAGAGGCCGTCTTTACTTTTCAGCCCTTGATGAAACAGATTTTTTTAAATGCTCTCCTGTAGCTGTATTGCTGTATTTCAGTGCAAAATGCAGTGCTCATATTGCAGAGGCAAAAAGTTAACATGCAGAAAGTTGAAGAGAGTTGTTAAAAATGAAGCTGGTGCGAATATTCTGTCTTTGTTAGTTACTAGTTCTGTCTCACCTGGGCTATCCCTGTTACTGAAATGGCCACACCCAGTTGTGTGTAGACATTTGGACTTTCAATGGTCAACGTCATTGTGTTGAGTGAGAGTCTGAAAGCATGGCAAATAAAATGAACAAAAGCCACCCACAGAAGGACAAAAAACAAAAAATATAACAAAAGGCGATAGTCCACAATCTAAATTTCTACAAGCAGCATAAAAGTGACACAACCGATTCTTCATTATGTCATTATCATCAATCAGTGAGACACAACCTCAAAAATAGACCTTTGTTAAGGGTTGACAGTTTTCCCAGAGACTGTTTTACAGAAAATGAAGTGTGCAACTCACCACTGTAAATTCACTGGTTTCCATACAAAACTGCACACAAATGTGCTTTTAAGACTAGTGTCATGTGCAGTGGCACCAGTATTTGCTACCAGTCACATCAATCTTCAAGGGTTGATGGGGTTGGTATCAAATGACTGATGAAGCTAGTATCAAATAACTGGTGCTATTGCAAACAATAGCTGATAGCTGTTCTAAAATCATCACTCTTGAGGGAGCAATGTGCACCACTCAGCACTTTGGTGTGCAACTTTGTATTGAAACTTCAATGCACTTCTGGCAATAAGTTGCACACCATGCTATCTACATCATAGTATCTGAGAACACGCTGTGACTTTCCTTAACAAATTCAAAATCAGACCATGCAGGCTGTAGAGACAATTTTCAACAACATTATGTTATGTTACACCATGAGAAATGGCTTTGGGGCGCAGTCTTCATTCATCACCCAGCAGCAAAAAGAGTGACTGAAGTCTCTCTCCACATACAGCTTAATCTCTCTGTGAATGGGTGGCAAGGTGCAATACACCTAGCAGTAGCTAGTCCAATCTCAGCTAAGGACATACTACGCAAGGATGACCCATGCTCTGTGGCAGCAAAATCTCATTTACACTTGCTAAACTTGACTAAAGTTTGTCACTCCACACCACCTGGTCTCCCTTAAGGTTCACGTCATGAGAGATGGCAATAAGATGCAGGCACCGGATAACGACAGGATGATACAAAGATCTCTTTCTACACAAACTCTGATCCCTGTTAGATAAATCATTAGACCTGGCTGAAATCACCATGGGAAGAAAAGAGTGGTAATTTCTGTGTCCACATGCTGGCTTGTCATTGATTCAGTTCAAGATGGTCACACTCCGGACTTCTCCATCCCTTTCTAAGAACTTGGACCACTTTGCAATTTGGGGTCTCTGTGAAGTCCACAAGGCTGGAAGATATTCCTTACATTCCTCACCAAACACACTTCCAGCCACATTCCTCTAAATATAAGGATGGTGTCTGTCAACAATATTCCTTGATAATCCTGAAGGACCTCTGTTTCTCTCTCACATCAAAAAGTTCTGTCACAAAAAAAAAGTGGTTTGTCCTCATATGTTTCCTCCAAAGTGTCTTGCTCAGCTCTTATACCATGCTTCGTATTCAGGTCTTAAGGAATAATTTATCTCGGCAAACATATCTTCCTCAGTAGAAATTAGTCTTCCACGATAATCTCTCCTCTGAGGACTGCTCATCTCCTTTTACAATATGCCTTTCTTTTCTTCAGAAGAATCTGTCTCCATATAAAGCTGCAAGGATTGAAATCGGGACTTGGTAGAGGAAAAGGGAAGATGGGAGATGTTTGTCAGGTCCCTGTATATTCCCAAGAAAATCTTTTCATGCTGTTCAATAAGACAAGAACTTCGGTTTTGGATGAAAGAGATGCCGTTGATCCAACACCTTACCCACTTCTCTTTCCCCAACAAAGCAGACAGTTTTCCTTCACATTTTGCTTGCTTAATGTTCGGCAAAGCCTGCATTTCCTATTAACAAATGCACCCTTCTTCCAAAGAAACTTTCTCTGTCCTCTTGATGTGATGGGTAGTCTATTGGAAGAACATGATGTCAGGAATATTCAAACCCACTGAACCTCAAGCATCGATTTCTTTATTTCAAGCACACTGTGCTTATATTCACAATATCTTTCACTCCACAGCTATCACATTCACACAGGAAAAATGCATCAGTGCTCGTTTTCACTTTGCTTAAACACATTTTTTTAGGAACATGCACTGATGTATGCAGAACAGTAGTGGCAGAGGGAGACAGAAGTACTGTAGTATTAGTTGTGTATGAGAATAGGCCTAGGAGATTTATTGGCACAGTTGCAAAATGGAGTCACACCTGGAACTTCAATAGGCCTGAAACAAGCATCAAGGATTCATATCTGTCCGTAATTATTATTGAACAATCACAATCTTTGCTTTAAGCATCATGATCTGTTTGGTTTTTTCATTATTTCCTCATACGAAGTGATAGTGCCATATGCAGTCTTAAAATGCTATTGCCATTGCTCCCGCCTAATAAGCATGTTCTGTGCAAAGACTGGCTCCACAAGACAAAAAAAAACCAAACAACTGCTCCCTCCTTTCTGGAAAACCTGTCCTTGGTCTCTTCAATTACAATCTTCTCTAGTGATTCTGGCAAGCCTTTGGGCTCCTAAAAAAAATCTGTATGTTTGGAGTTACTAAAGTGAGACTACTATGACATTTCATCAATGCTGATGATCAAGATAATGACATATTGAAAATAACACTCAGAAATGTTACAATAAAATAGCAGGAAAACTTAAAAGAAAAATATTCAGGTTTTGGAAAATTCAGTTTGGATATAACATCTTGTTTATGATATTCAAATGGCCTGTGATTTAAAATATGCTTTGTGTACGTATATGAATGTGTAAAATCGTTCTTAAGAAAATATCATGTAACCACACCAGACTCAGGGTAAACGCTGTAAGTCAAGCTGGAGTATGAGAATCTTAAAGAGACAAAGATATTGTGGCATAACAACTTTTCAAATCTGATCTCTTCTGCATCAGGACAACTAGACAAACAGCAGGTCATTACATAATGATGGTAATTGACAAGTACAGTTCAACACGGTTATCCAAAATAAAATAATATGAAGTTTCAGCTTATCAGCCGATCGCACTAACGCAGAAAAATTGCACCCATGTTCACACTGCTTAAATGCAGTATGTGATTGTGGTAAATAATAAATAAAAATTTTTTGAATGTATCGGAATATACCTTTAGTGAAGTAAGGCTAGACGCTTTAGATAATGCCATGAACATAATGAATCGGGTGAAATTTTGTAAGTGCGACAAAAAGATGTGCAAACTTTCTACACTGTGGTATTCAGGTCATTGTAACAGAAACACTCACACTGACAGTGACATGCATATACTATGACCATGATAGACTTTGCTATGACCATGAGATGCAACGTTTATATTACATCTATGACATTTAGACAATATGTGTGGTAGGCATGTTCTAAGAGTGTCATGAGATTTGAATAACACACTAAAAGCTACCAAGAAAGTGCATTTATATGATGTGAAATTTGCAAGCTACAAGGATGTAGAATCACTACAATGTATAAAGTATATTCTGTGGTGTCCGCCTCTAATAGGCTCTCTTCCCCAATACAGGTGGCTCAAAAACTGCTATACTGAGAGAAGTGTATTGAGCAGTTTTACAGTTCTCATGAATACTGTGTACAATTTGCAAAATAAAACCTGCTGGATCTTATCTTAAATTTGTATTTTGTGCAAACTTAACCCATAAGGGGAAATCAGAACTCAGGTGGTGACTCAGGCAGAAGCTGCATGTGAACAAAATAAGAAAATAGCTACATCAGCTGTGATTACAATATCATTACTATCTATGAATGGAGTTGAATAACACATGCCTGACACACATCAGCACAACTCTGTCTACAGATTTTCATCTTTAGCACACATCTTGATCTTAGGCCCATGACGATAATACTTAAATACACCCACTATGATTTATTTATTCACGTCATTATCTACAGCAATGTTCATACATATTACATTAGAACATGTACAAAGCAAAGCCCATCTTCAAATCAAAACACAAAATCTGAAAATCAAATTACTGACACAAAACAAGCCCGATCTACTACAGAACAGACTCTACACATCTAAACATGCCTGCTGACCATCCAAAAACAAAAAAGGATGGACCATAAAAACGCAATGACCACAATGGAAACAGTGCAATCTGTGCTTGATGATCCACTCCCTCAAAATGGGGCCTGGCAAAAAACTTACTTGGGCTATACCTGTGACCGAGATGGACACACCCTGCTTGGTGTACACGTTAGGGCTTTCTATAGTGAGCGTCATAGTGTTCAAGCTCATTCTTTTCCCAACAAAAGAATGATGAGAATGAGAGAGTGCACAGGCAAGAAAGAGATAAGAGAAAATTGCTATAAGTGGACTTCCTTTTCACAAACAAAAGACTTTCTTCTTAAAATCTGCATAAAGTATTACATTCTGTTGTGTGTAAAGTTTTTGAGGTTCTATTTCTCTTGTAAAATGTCATTTAGATTAAATCAGTTTAAAAAAGACAGATAAGTAACACCAGTAAAATTTAGATTTTCAGTTTAAATAGATAAACGCATCTTATATATAAAGTTCAAAACAGGAGAACAGCTTGGGAAGTTCTTTACATGGCAAAATTTATTTCAATGACGAAATACAAGTGGAGCAATATATCCAATATTTAGAGATATATTTGCATCTCTACAGCAGTTCTGGCTGTAAAAATCTGACCTCCTCAACATGAAGATAAAACTGCCATGGTGCAATAAATAAGCCAGTGTGAAGTTGCTTCTGTTTTCTTTGTAATATACAAGTTTAAGCACCAAACGGACGATAAAACAGATTTTCATCAATCTTTCTACATCTATAACACACAATGCAACATGCTTCAAATTAAATATGAGAGGATTTCTGAACATCTTAACTGATTCTCCTGTTCGATGGGCATTAGGATTAGGGAACCTGTCTTGATGAGCAAAGGGACTCCCATCTCATTTGCACTGAGTTTAGGGTTCAAGTATTCAAAAATTTTGCCTCAAATATCAACTTGGCACAATTCTGCATTGAAAATGCTTAAATTATAATTGAACTGAACAAAAGACTGATGTGGAGACTCACCGCTGTAGCTTTTGAATGCCAGGCCAAACAAAGATCCGTCCACCAGGTATGAATACTGACCGAGTATGGCAGCATCCTGAAATATACACACATAACTCCAAATTATGGCATATCTGTTGCTAAATGGCAGTGTGAAAAAGTTTAACAGCAGAAAACTCATATAACTATCATTTCTGTAAAGGATTATTTTTTTAAGACAACTGGATCCCCCTCCACCTTCCGAAAGCTGGGAAACTGAGAGTCACCTTCACTGAGGATGGCACATTTAACCACCAAACTTAAACCTCTAGCAGTCTCTTACATTCACTTCTGCAATTAGCATGTCTGTACTAGAATAACCCAGTGTCTGATATTGTTTCACAGAGGATTCAATGCCAGATCTGCAGAGCACTAAATATGATCAGTTCCACTATATGTGATTCAGATTAGCAACGCGGGCGGAGACCCGCTGTTGGCTATTATTGCAAGTGTAAGCCCAATATTTTGGCCGAAATATGAATGAAACTTGCAACAATAAATGCCATGTAGAAATAAAAGCATCTTCTTGCAGTTCAAGTAGACATTACTAAATTTAATTATTTCTCACCAAGTTACTTTATGAGAAGGAAGTGTACAATATGCTTTTTTAATATAATATGAACTGGCACAAATCAGTTATATTTCAGTTTCAGTCAGGAATTTAAACAGAACAGAAATTAAAACACTTGACAATTTTGAAACCGCTTAGGGAATAACTAACTTGAATCGATATTGAGAATAAGCCTCCCTCCCCTTCTCCCCGCAACCTTCTTGGGTGGGTGGTGAAGAACGGACCCTAAGACAAAAGACATTCAGCAGAATCTGTGATCCTGTTCTTTATCAGGACCTTATTCTTACCCTTAATCTAAGTACAGCTCCCCCCACTTAAAATAATATCTTTCTTGGTCTATCATAACAATTACTCCAACCACCTTCTTACCGCTATAATGGAACAAAGAATGGTTCTAACTGGCCCAGGCAATGGTCAAAGTTGGCACATGCCTGATCAGAACTGTCCCAGCATCCCAAAAAGACTACTGTAAATGATAAGCAAAGTAGCAACTATTGATGGGAGAACTCTCCTTTCCTAGCACAAAGCCTTGATTCTAGCACACCAATACAGAGTCTAATGTGACTGACTGAATGTGTCAAAAACTGCCTTCATCCACCTGACCTAATGTTTTATGTGTCTTTGGACTTTTATTATTTTGAGTGGTTCATGTGAAGCTAAAAACTTCCAAGTTCCAAGGAAACAGAATCCCTTTCAACAATCATGATTCCAGTATTCTCAAGAATTTTTGTGGTAGATAACGTGCGAAATTAAAATCCTGTATCTATGTAGCTAACAAGATTTGGGATCGATACCACATATTTGACAAAGGGGAGATAACTGGTCGCCGTCAGTGGAAAGCAAGGAAGTGTAATACTTGGACTTGGTGTACACATGATTGCTATAAACTACAATGAAATTTTTCAGTCACATAGTAACATAGTTTGGTTAATCAACCATCTAAATAACAGAAATACAGGCCTATTAATATGCCCCACACTGGATACTATGTCACTCTTCTCAAATACAGGCTGACAGACTAATCTGTCTATTTTTCAGCATTCCTATCTTATAAATTTCCATCCAGCTAGAGATCTATCATCAACTGAGATAGATAGCGTCTGCTTGAATCTGTGTTTGTCTTATAGTCTAGTCATGAGCAAGCGTCTTCATGACAGCGTTGTTATCTTACATATGATCATGCTTTAGATAAAAATCATTGTGCCAGACCACACTGTCAAATTCTGTGGTCGACACAGCTTTGTCCACCAATTCCTTGACCACTGCCTCTCTCGACATCGTCTGGGCTGTGGTCTGGTTTGCATCTGCTGGAGTAAATCCAAAGCTCATGCCAGCTGCGATGCAACATGCATCACTATCATGGATTTGTGCTTACCTGACACTACCATCACCTCGTTGGGACCGCACGTTTCAAAACCCATTTTGGTGTCGAAAACTTGTTCGAAAGGGGGTAAATTTCTTTGCGTCCTCTAGCAGTCCACAGCAATGATGGCCACTCGCATAATTGATGCTTATTTTGGTAGGAAGAGGCAACTGAAGTCCAAGCATTTCATTGGCTGCTATGACTTATGCTCCACGTCCGGATAAATTCTCTTGACTGAGGTAGAAAATTAAATTGTATTATTGCTACAATGGATGTTTAGCTACAGAAGAATAAAGTATGGAAGTAATAACTACACATTTTGGCAAAAACAAATTCCAGAATTGGTTTTAATGGATTTAAAACCACTGGTTCTATCACAACCGCATCTCTTATGTCCGTACCTGCAGCTTGAATGTATTTTGTAATGCATCCGTAAATTCCTTGTCTTTCGCAATATCATAGGGCCTAGAGCCGGTATCTTGCGCATACTAGTATCAGCGCATAGATAATGAATAAGTGACCTTAGCAGATGTGCAAATAAATATTTTGCAACAGGCCTATCCTACGTACGTCTCGTCTGTTAGTTCGGCTATAGCTACTGTGTGCCGTAGAAAAAGTGCACAAAGGTATTATTATTATATTGTTCTTCCATGGTACCTCCTCCTCGTCTTATACGTTATCAATTTGGTCTCGGAATATGAAAGCACTTAGCATTCATTAGCAGTCCAAATTCAAGAAATATTCAAATTTGGGTAGTTACTATCTCAGACACGCTATCTTTATAATGTAATTTCCAGTCTTGAAACTGTATTGATTGGTGGCCTGTGCCGGCACAACTTGAGTTATACGTCAACATTCTGTACAGCCACATTATGTCTTAGGTTTTTGTAGCTAAAACATTCATAAAACAACAAAAAAATCTGTGACAGATAATTGAAAACAAATTAAATTATAATTTGGCCCCTCCCACGTTTCCTTTTGGTCTTTGAAACCCAGATTTAAAACTGCTAAACTGTGGCACTTATACTGACTACGTTGTTCGGCATTTAGGTATAAGCCAGTTTGGAATGTCATGCCAAAGTAATAAAAACATCCTGCAATGCCTGCGGCTTCCAAGGAAATCTGAACTACGTTAGAACAATCATAGGTCTGTGGTCGAAGATGTTTTTTGTTCAAGAACATCTTGTTACCTCGGAGAGTTTAGCACGTTGGGAAAATATATTCCTAAGTTATCAAGCTCACCATGTTTGAATTGCCATTCGCATTATCCTCGCTCATAGACTTTGCAAACATTTTATTTATTCTACTCTTTAGCAATTAGCGCCTAAAATATCCAGTCTTAGCAAGAAAAATTATGACTCATTTTTTCTTGCTTGTGTGTGTGTGTGTGTGTGTGTGTGTGTGTGTGTGTGTGTGTGTGTG